>CP025651.1:15403120-15414880 GCA_003576665.1 Ipomoea trifida
AAAAAAAAAAAAAAGAAGAAGAAATGTTAAAATATTTGGTTTTACATTTTTGCCCTCAATTTTAACACATATTTAACATAGATTTAAGCTAAAATTGGTACAAAATTAATAGTTAAGAGACTAACTTTGGTCAAATTAAAAGTTAATGACAAAAATTGGTAAAAGTTAATAGGGGAATAACTATTTCTGGAATTAACTCTAATTTCATTTATAGGACAACTGTATCAATTTATTTCTCGAAAATCAGGTAAGAGAAGTTCTTTTGAATTGAGGTGGAAAGCCCTCTCACCAGTACGTCAACGTCGGAGTAAGTGAGGCCTTCATTAGCAGAGGAGAGTGACTCTTTTTTTTAATACAAACAAAAAGTCACATCGATATCGCCTCCACCAAAACTCGATCCCATGATCTCTCACATGGAGAGACCACTACATGTCATTTGAGCACAAGGTACTTGGCGGAGAGTGGCTCTTTAATTTTTGGCCAACTGCCAAACTCAAACGTCGCTGCCCACTGCTCAGATAGTGAGATAAGAAGATGAAGTAGCTACCATTTAAATTTGTTTGTACAATTAGTATTATGAATAAATCTTACAAAAAGATAAATATATATTATTTACGATGTATTAGGAGTTGGAGCAAATAGTTAGCAAGGTTTGAGTCTTTTATATATATATATATATATATATATATATATATATATATATATATATATATGGGTGCGTTGGGGTGAGAATGGGCGCCTAGAAAAAAATTGAGAACTAATCAAAATCGTCTATTTGTCCAGATTTAACAGATCAGATGTAATTTTATAAAAACAA
Organism: Ipomoea trifida; assembly: GCA_003576665.1. Lineage (NCBI taxonomy): Eukaryota > Viridiplantae > Streptophyta > Magnoliopsida > Solanales > Convolvulaceae > Ipomoea > Ipomoea trifida. The sequence continues at coordinate 15,403,938 of CP025651.1, forward strand.
ATGCTATGATATTTTTGTGTAAAAAATTCAAACTTTTGTGCAAGTAACATGTTTAAAAAATGCAAGTAACTGGTGTAAGTGTGCAAGTAAACTCACTTTAAATTGCAACTATTAGTGTAGGAGTTCCTTTAGGACTCTATTTGTGTTTAGTATGTTATAGTAGGACTCTACTTGTATGTGTTATTATTAGTCTTCCTCTGTGTAATCGTTAACTTATAGACTATTGAATTGAAAACACATAAATGCATTCTTCTATCTCTCATTTGGTATCAGTTTGGTTTGATCCATTGGCCGATGTTAATGCTAATACTGGCGGTACCGATGGTCAGTCTCTTTCGTCGAGTCACACGGTGACTGAGCTTTCTTCACCTCACCCATTGCCTACTCCGAACATGCTTCATCAAGCGCACCATTATGTCTCCCTCAAGATCGCGACAAATTTTCTATTCTGGAAGGCGCAACTCGTTCCCTTTTTGCGTGGGCAGAAATTGTACCGGTTTGTCGACGACACGAACTCTTGTCCATCGGAGACTGGTTCCCTCAATGGATTCAACAAGACCAATCAATTTTGAGCATGTTGATCTCTTCCATGGCAGAAGATGTTTTGCATTTGGCGATTAGGCATGCTACTTCATGCTCCATTTGGCTTGCTGTTGAGACGGTGTCGTCTCTCACAACCAAGGACGGCACCCATCACCCTTACTCAGGTTGCAGACCTCCGATCCTCAACGCCCATCAGTACCTCTTCAAGGATGACGCAATGCATGGAGTGCCTGATGCCATGTACGTGCAAGCTTCTTGTCGGCCGCCATTATCACATATTAATAACTAAACTCCATTTTCAACTACTAATCACCAATTAAACCATCATTGATCCATAACCAATAATTAATCACTAATTTAAACTATAATCACCATTAAGGATCTTAATCATTATATCATTAACACTAATCAATGATTAACTCCACAAGCATCATACTTAGCTTAACCAAGATCATTAGCGCATAATTGCCAATTAGACCATAATCACAGCCATACTTCAAAATCTATAATCATTAGCTCATAATCAACAATTAATTAGTTCTTAATTACCTTCATTAAAAGCCTTAATCCCCTGTTTTCTGGCTATTCACAATTTGAATCATTACCCAGCCGGGAACCTTTTTTGAATTGGATTCCAAAATGTGATCAAAACCAACCTAAAGAGGAGGGAAACACCGAACACGGGCGTGGGAGAGGAGTTGTAGCAAAAGGTAACACTCCTCACTATGAGGAGTGTAGCTTTTAATCGTTTTTTTAAAAAAAAGTCATGATTACTCCATAGCTTTACATGATTACTCCGTAGGTTTTCAATCATGTGATTAGTTTTTATTTTAAAACATCAATGATTTTATTAATGTTTTTTTTTGGAAATAATTAGTTATTAATGTTAGGAATGATCAGTTATTAATAATTAATTGATGATTAGATGGTTAATTGAATGGTTGTATGATTTTCTAATTATTTGGATGGATAATGATAAAATTATTATTTTATCATATTATTTTGTCATACTTGTGCAATAATTATTATCGTGAATTATGAGATAGTAATGCTAAGACTTGTACATAAATTTCGGTTTCAGACTGGCTTTGGCTTACTTTCTGCCACCTCCTTGGACCCTACACTTTCCCTTGTCTCTCTTGTCCTTTCATCGGGGCATCTGGCATCTCTACTCTCCTGGTATCCTGGGCTAGTATCCTATTAACGCACCCTTAAATGCCTTGATAACAAATTACCCTCCTAAAAAAAAAATTACGACAATAAACAATGACTATTTCCAAAACACAAGAACATAAAAAGAACAATACACATTTCTAAAGAAAACACAAAAAACCAATAACAGTGCACAAAAAATTAAAGAAAAAAAACACTGGACAATATGTCATGAATGCACAAATACATTTAACAAAAATGCACATTTCACGGATCAAAAACTCGACAGTAGGCCAGAATCATTAAAATGCCATACCCCAGAGCAAAAATACGTAATAAAATGGGAATAAAAAAAAATTAAAACCTGGACACAAAACCATGAATGGCCAAATCCTAAACACAAATCTAAACACAATACTACACACGTCAGAAACAAAAGAATAACGACAAAAAAAAAAAGAAGAAGACAAACCTAGGAACTCCATAGCAACAAATGAGCTCAAAAGAAGCAAAACTGCGAAAATAAACAAAAAAAAAAATACAAACTTAAAAAAAAAAAAATCACAACCACACATTATAACAAAATTCATGGCTAAGATTAATCCACACTTCTTATCTGAAAGAGTGTCCTCATTTAATCTTTAATCGACTCCTATACGGAGAATTATGCCTTCCAAAAAAGTTTAATTAATTAGAAAATAGAAACCAAACAAGTCCTTCATCATATCTAAATTTCCAATATTCTAAAGCAAATTTAAACTTTCTTTTCAAAAAAATCGATAAGCTCAGCTCTTTCTACCGCCGGTTAATTTCATCATTCTCGTCTTCTAGTTGATAGTCAGTACATTGATCACACCGTTTTCCGGCGAAGTCACCACGACGGTGTCACCGGCGTGGCAGAGCTGCTTTTCCTTTCCATATCCAATAGCTGCCGCGGTCACCTCATCTTCTCCTCCTCCGTTCGCTTTCAACTCCGAGATCGAAACCGGCACAATTCCCCGGTATATGAGCCCGTGCCTGGCCGGAGCATCGTCGCCGATCAACGCAGACAGAATCGGCATACTAGGTCTATACTTAGCCAACAATTTGGCAGCGTTGCCGTCCTTAGTGAGGACCAAAACCATAGCCGCTTTAGCGGAATTCGCCGTCTGTACGGCGGCGCAGGCCAAGCTTTCCAGCGGATTCATCGGCAACGGCGAATTCTCCAAAGCTGTTTTGAAAATCTGAGCGTAATCGAGGCACTTCTCGGCTTCCAAGCAGATCTTGGCCATGGTTCTAACGGCCTCCTCAGCGTAATCCCCCGCGGCGGTCTCACCGCTAAGCATGACGCAATCAGTGCCGTCGATCACCGCATTGGCGACGTCAGTAAGTCTGAGAAAACGGCACCAGTCCGGTCACCAAGCCGAAGGCCGAAAAGGCATTAGATCGAAAAGATCATATTCCGGTCAACAGGGCCGAAGGCCGAAAAGGCATTAGATCGAAAAGATCATATTCCGGTCACCAGGGCCGAAGGCCGAAAAGGCATTAGATCGAAAAGATCGTATTCCGGTCACCGAGCCGAAGGCCGAGAAGGCATTAGATCGAAAAGATCATATTTCGGTCACCGAGCCGAAGGCCGATAAGGCATTAGATAAAAAAGATCTATTCTTGTCGCCGAGCCAAGAGTCGCAAAGGCATTAGATCGAAAAGTTCATATTCCGGTCACTTGATCAAGATGCCCGACCAAAGGCCTTACGTACGATCTCTAGATCAGCGCCACGGGCCTTGTATATTGATCCCTAGATCGGTAAAAATTCAACCTCTCAATCATAACGCAAATTCGATCCTTCGATCGGTAGAGTTCGGACGACCCTTATATTCCAAAAGACTAGCACTTTATGTTGTGCTCTTTTTTTCCTTGGCTATGATTTTTTCCCATTGGGTTTTTTCGTAGCCCAAGGTTTTTTACGAGGCAACCAGCACAAGTCACGGACTATATGGTCGATTTTTCCAGCCCGAACTCCTCCGCATTAGCGCTTTGTGTTGTGCTCTTTTTCCCTTGGCTATGATTTTTTCCCATTGGGTTTTTTCTTAGCCCAAGGTTTTTTACGAGGCAACCAGCGTAAGTCACCGACTATGCAATCAGGTTTTCCAGCCCGAACCCTTCCTCATTCGCTCGACGTCAGGGCACGGACTGGGGGGGCTATTTGATAGGGAGTATACGCTGGGATTACCGCTATACGTATTTTAGACATTTGTACGGTATGGGTCTAGGTGCCTATATAAAGGGCCCTAGCCCTTCAAGTTAGGGGCCTTTTTTCTCCCTTCTCCTCCTCTCTCTAGGAACATCCTAGAAGCCAAACTCTCCCTTCTCTCTAAGTTATTACTCAAGAATAATCAATAAAGGAGATGATTGAGAGCCAATAGTTGAGATACATTATGCTTTCCTCGCATTGTTGATACATATTATATAGATAGATGAATTTACGCTATCAACTTACATAATGTTGTTGAGATGATGAAATTGAGGAGGATTCGCATGATTGAAAGAGTAAATTTTCGTTATGATCCTGATCCATATCAACCCCAATTTCCTCCGAAATCATAACATCTATGTCAGAGCAATATTCCGACATTTCTCCACTTAAGAATTCCAGAACCATTCTTGTTGCATTACACACTCTCTTCTGCAGACGGTACAGTTCTGTAGAAATGATTCCGTGGTACCACAGATGCTCAACATTAGATAAACTCATCTTTTCTAGAAATGGGTTCCCAAGCTGAAAAAGATTTTTTATTGAAAAAACACAAAAAATGAGTTCTAGCTTGAATGATAGACGTCGATCAGAATGAATGAAGAAAATATCATATGATTTTTAAATTTAAATGTAACCAGTGTTTCTATCGTTAGACACAATGATTAATCTTCTCGCTTCGTTGAATTGTAGTACCTCTAAAGATGAGATAGCTAGCATGGAGATTTAAGACAGGCTGAATTGTAACACCTCTAAGGGTGTGAGAGTTGGCTTGGAGATTTAAGATTACTTTATATCCAAAATCAAGGACGATTGATTTCTTGACCTTTGGTTAAGGATTGATAAGTCCCTTCCACTAAATCATACCCTCCAATTAGAAAATTACATATGATGCAGAATATCAGGTGAAGAATTGATGGAAGGAAGCAACTAACTCACAACAATTCCTTTGAGCTTTATTGGTCTGATATGTTCTGGTTTTCTGTTGTATTCAAGTATTAATGCAGCAAGTTGTGGTGCCAAGTGACCTACATACATACAAACCCATTTCCAAGATTATTGCATATATATATATATATATATATATATATATATATATATATATATGCTTTTAAAATGCCAAAAAAAAAAAAAAAAAAAAAAAGCTTTAAGTAAAAAATAGGGTTAAATCTCAAACATAGTTCTAGTCAAATCATCAGCTCAAAATGAAAAAGAGTTAAAAAACACGAAGTTGCTTTATTGTAATTTTGTGTAGGTAAGTTTTGATTTTTTTTTTGTTTTCGAGTGCACATTTTGCCTTCTTTGAGTGTACATTTTTTCTTTGAGGGCATATTTAATTTTTTTCTTCTTCTAGTGCATATATTTTGTGTCAATGCATGGTTTCTCCCTTTGAGTGCACAATTTTGGCCCTTCGAGTGCACAGTCTATGCCTTCAAGTGTAAAATTATGGACCAGTGTTTATTATGGCCCTGTTAGGGATAACATTAGCTGATTGTAGAAATGTGTTTGGTAAATTAGCTATTAGCTTATGGCTATTTGATATAATTTCTTTTCTTACTCGAACCTGAGACCTTCCATTTGGAATGGTAACAGTGATGCCATCAGACCACAAGGTACTTGACATTATCATGTTGTTGAGCAGATACTATGTTTAGGTTAGATTGTAGTACTCAAAAAAAGCTAATTGAAAAAGTTGCTTTGAACAACTTTTTGAATTTTAGCATTTTGGAGTTACAAAAAGCATAGTTACAGTAGGTGCTAGGCGATAGTCCTAGGTAGTTAGGCGACACATAGGCGGCGACCAATAAAAATAAAAAAATATTGCTATGTGGGGGTGTATGTCATATATTATATTATATTTATTATATTTATATCTCTTACTTCTCTTATTTATATAAATAAATAAATTTAAATATATATAAATATAATAAAAAAAATTAACAAGGTTCGACTTGCCCGAGTTAACTCGGTTAACTCTGCTGAGTTGGGTGAGTTAACTCGGCCAAGTTACGCACTAGGCGGGCCTATGGAGCAATTCACCTCGGCGTAGCGGTGCCTAGCGCCTAGTCGGCCGATTTTTGCAACAGTAACAAAAAGTTGATTAACCAAATACTTATATTGATTTTTAACCAAGTCAAATAGTTAATAGTGGTCAAATAAGCAAAAATTGGGTGATAGGCTAACTAATTTACCATACAGGACCTATATCTTTTCTCTTATTTTGAAATATTTGAGCTTTACAAACGATATGTAAGGGTAATTGCTACAATAACACTTAATTAAGTTGAATAATCTCCCCATCTTGATAACATAATTGCTTAGATTGCACATCTTTGTGCATTCGAGTGAAGAATTTTGTCTTTTGAGTGCATATTTCTGTGCCTTCAAGTGCACATTTTTGTGACTTCTAGTACACAATTATGGACCAGTATTTATTATATCTTTTGTATTCTTTTCAACAATGTATAACTAAATTTCTAATGAAATTTGTGAGATTTACAAACGATTAGATTGATAATTGCTTCTATAACACTAAGTTGAATACTCAGCTTTAATTTTTTGCACCATATATAATTGCTTTAATTGCACCTCTTTGTGCCTTTGAGTGCATAATTTTGATCTTTGAATATAAATTTTTGTGCCAAAGAGTGCACATTTTTGTGCTTTCAAGTGCACAATTTTTATTAGTTCGAAGTATATTTTTTAAAGAGTAGTAGAGATCTGAACGAAATTAATGGCTGATATTTTGTGCATTTTTTTAAGGGAAGTCCTTTGCACATGATGCTGGATCTCTATATATATTTATGATATACTGTAATAAAAAAATGTAATGTACTATAGTGTTTACCTCCATAACTATCTCCTGCAATGTAAAAATCTAGATTTCTGTATTCAGGGTATTCAATAAACCACTTTCGAAGAAACTCCATATTTTGATGGGCTGCAGCATAAAAACGGCAAACAAATTAAATAAAAACGCTAAATCTTAATTTAAACATACGAAGTGAATAATGTTGTCATCCAAGTTGGCACCATACATACGCACCTGTTAAGGTATCACTCCATACTTCGTAATAATCTGAGGTTGTATTCGAGTATGAAAATTCAACTCCAACAGGAGTTTCTACGTATAACATGTTCGACTCTGCTCATTTCAACATCAACTTAGTCAATATATAAAACCATACATATATATATACAAAACAAAACATTAATATATAATTACCTAAATTCCAGGAAAACTGGTTCTTTACTAGCTTCCCATCTTTTGTCGGCCTAAATGGACCATGTTCGTAGAACATCCCCATAGTAGCAATGGAACATTCATGGCCTGATTTTAACAGATACAATACTGTTAGGATCAAACGCTTACCACTTACACCAAAAGTTATAGCCAGTAATTATAATGTAACTTTAGCCCTTTAAGTTCTTTACTGACCCTCCGTTTGTTGAGCATAAATATAATATAAACATAAATGTGCAGTCCAACTATCAGCTTAGGTTTTTAATTGAGATGGAGCACATGTTTTAATTTGGTATTAGGTTATGGTTTCAAATCTCCATGCTACCCGATAAAAAGAGATTATGGTCCACGTGTTGCTCGAGGGGGAACTCTTCAATTGTTTTACAAATGGCATTAAATTAAAATAGAGAAGAGAAGTTAGCATATATACCTCCCCCTAGCCAAAGTGTAAGCGGCTTTGAGAATCTATTTTCTGATTGGGCTTCAGCAAAATAGTAGAATAGAGCTCTACCATGAAGTTTATCTGTAACAATATACCCAGAGTACTGAATGAAGTTCACATCCGAGGGCTGCCCCGGGAGAGAATCTATCATTTCACCATTCCTTATTGAGATGGAACATAATGTATTGAGCAACAAGAACCATAAGAAAACCATTATTTTTTTAATGATATATATGATGAAATTTGAAGGCCCAAGTTTTAAATCACCTATAGAGCAATGGGATTATATTTGATTCTAATATTAACAAGCAGATGGATGGCTAAGTTTGTTAAGAGTTTATTAATTATTACATACACATAGAAAGTGTGGGGAAGAAAAAATGGTGTATGGGACAACAGATCAGATATGCTGTTTTTTTTTTTCTTTGTTAATTAGTAGTTGATTATATAAATTAAACAAGGAAGCTAAGTGAGACAGATTGAAAAACACTAAAATAACGTGATTTCATCGCAAATTATATTGTGGACCATGATCATAGCTGATACTGAGTTGTGTTGAAAGGATACTGCAGTTGTGTTGAAAAGATATTGCGGTTGTGTTAAAAGAAACTGTAGTTGCACGGAACAGAGGCCATTCATCCGTTCAATATAACTACAGTTCCAGATGAATGACACGACCTCTGTTCCGCGCAACTACAGTTGCCTTTTAACACAACTGCAGTATCCTTTCAACACAACTACAGTATCAGTTCAACACAACTGCAATATCAACCATGACCCATGCTTCACAATGCAGGTCCACAGTATAACGACTGTGATTTCATAGTGTAGTTGATGTAGGTTTTCTGGATAATATATTTTATATATTAAAACCTTAATTATGTGGTGAAATTTAACTAGACTTATTAGGAGTTTTGGTTGAACTAAATGAGTAGTGGTGATTGGTTTATCAAACGCCTATGATTTAGGGTACCACACTCCTCAAAAACACAAAATAGGCCCTCAACTAATGTTGCGAAATATTAGTACGAAAATAATATTTCAGCGAAAATAACAAGCACAAAAAGCGAAAGAGTTTTCTGGTAGGTGGTAAGCTTGAGTCGTGTAATCACTACATTGTCCTTAAAACCTTATTTGCTACCTCTCAAGGTGCTAGGGTCGTTGTAGCCTAGGTTTTCCGGGATAAAACAAGCTACGGCTTCAAGTTTGAAGCACTCAAACTATGAAACCCGGCGAATAAGAACAAGGCTTTGAACACAGTAGGCAAAGAAAGGAGTAGAAACGGAGTTTTCGAGAGATAAAATATATTTCGTTGTGTCTATATGCTGCTTTTACTATCAACTTATATAGGAGTTGAAAGATTAAATAGCATTTAATCATGACAATAATCTGATAATAAAATCAAACTTATATATAATCCCTGTAACAGCAAACCACTACCTGAGAATTAATTCAAAAATTTAAAATTTAAATTAATTAACAGATGAACACGAGTGGACACCGTTACCACGAGTTTTCTTGGCCGAATTTGGGATTTGATTTGCACTCCCTTGTGCGCGAGAAAGAACATCTATGCTATACAATTCAATAAGCCTTAGAAACCCACTTCCCAAACCAATGTGGGTATATTTCGGAAAGAAATAGTGGAACGACTAAGTATAGAAGCTCGGGATGAGGTTGCAGAGAAAGTAAATGTGATAAGCCGACCAGAGCGAAACCAAGGAGAAAGTGATAATGCGGAGGAAATTACTCTAGAGACCCAGGTGCTGGCCGACCTAATCATGTACAAAGAAAAGGTCGAGGTGCCCGATGATCCGGTGGAAGTAGCTAGAGTTAAGAGAATGGCACCGTCCTATGTCATGCAGGACGGAAGGTTGTACAAAAGGTCTTTCGGGGGACCCCTTCTATTATGTTTATTCCCGGCCGATGCTGAAAAAGTGATAGAAGAAGCAAAGCTATCAGTACTTTTCCGAGTCGTGCTTCGCGTAACTCGGGAAAGTGAAGGGTTGGGGAAAAAAATTTCTTTAAAGCCAAAGAAGCAAAGCATTTCCCTAAGTCGTGCTTCGCGTGACTAAGTAAAATGAGGGACTAGATGACGAGGGATAGGTTAAGGCTCGATACTAATAGCTCGGAATAAGTAGTAAGGACGACCAATAAAATGCGGCAAGAGGAGAAATCGAGCATGAACAACTCGGAGGAAGATGCGATGATGCGGCGTGGGTCGATCGATGATGGGTCGGTTGGCCAAGGGTTTGTTAGAGAGGTGACAAAGCAGCTGAAGATCTTAGACTCAAAGTGATTGAACAGTGCTATTGAAACAATTAATTACCGTGGAAGTAAAGATGGGCTAAAGGAAGGTGAAGGGGGAGAGTCGGTCCAGCCGACCTATCAGCCGTGGCCGAGGTGTAGAAGGCAGTGTGAGAAAGGCGGTGAAGGAGGTTTCCTAAAAGGGTCTGGCGGTGAAGTGCAAGAGATATGGAAGGAAGATCGAGATAGATTAGGAAAGTGTCTAAATGTAATAAGGAAAGAGCTCCTAACTTGAATATGGTAGTTTAGAGTTTCCAAAGGGAGAAATTCTTCCTACCTTGTATAAATAAGGGTTCAAGGCCTTGAGAGAGGCATAAGTAATTCTCCATACTCACAAGCGATTTATAATACAAAGGGAGTTGAGAAGTCACTATAATTTTCCAATCAAGTGTTAGTCAATTTTCCGATGGTGTTGGCCTGCTATTCGACCATCCGAGGTTGATAAAACCAACAATATATACATTACCATGTTTGTTTACGTGCTTTCTATAGCTTACTATTAGAATCGAATCTTTTAGTAATTACAAAACCTATTACCCTTTTACTTATCTACTTTTAAACAATGTAATAAAAAAATAAGGGAGAAAAAATAAAAATAAAAAGGTCATTGTCCATGCATTAAATATATGAAATTGTAATATATATATATATATATATATATATATATATATATATATATACTAGTTTTTCTTATGCGTGATGCGCAAAAAATAGGTGCCCAATATTAGTACTTTGTATTAAAATTTTAAAATTATTTAAATTTTAATATAGTAAATAATAATAATATAATAATGTAAAATATTTTTATAAATTGAATATTTATATTTTAAAAAATAATTAACATATAACTCGAATATTTAATGCGTATATATTATTATTATTATTGAAGAAGATTAGAAAATATATGGCGGATACATGTGCATAGTAACAATAGTTGAAAAGATAACGGGAGTTATAATGGTAAGGGTATATTTGTCCAAAATATTATGTAGTACAACTTTTATAGCATAATTACAAAAAA
>CP025651.1:15414905-15417405 GCA_003576665.1 Ipomoea trifida
TAATAATAATAAAATAATATATGAAATCTTATCTCATAAGCTTGTAATAATAATAAAATATGAATCTTATCTCATAAGCTTGGTACTAAAATATTAATATTTTAATTACAAGGTAAAAATTAGTGACACTTGTCACTACCTTGTGGTTCCAAAATAAAATCTTTTAACTTATCAGTTGTGTCCAAACAGATAAAGTTTCGGTGAAAATAATTAAATAGGAATAATTTTGAAACCAAAAATTTATCTCAGACTAAAACTCAAAATTGGGCTAGGTTCGGTACACGCGAAATATAGCGATGCTACGATCAAATAAATTTCGCTGCTATGGACCAAATTTTCGGGGTATTACACCCTACCCCCCTTAGGAATAGTTTCGTCCCGAAACTTCCTTCCTAACACATAAGGTCTCAACACACAGCCAGTCATACAACCACACATCAGACATTCAATATACAACAGTTGATCGAGCACAAATAGACAATCAAATCTATACTACTTACCTGAGTTGAACAAATTGGATAACGTTCTATCATGACGTCTTCCACAAACAATCACAATTACTAACAACAAACACATACGATCATTAGCAAAGATTATATCACACAATGAACAATTTTCAAGATTATATGCAGCAATGATAGGTGATCCCCTTTACCGCTATCCAGCCACCAGCTCCGATTCCGTTCCGAAGGTTTACACTTGGGTTAGGGTGACACAGTAACTTAAGCTTATCTTAACAAACCTAGGTTGACTCGATCCTAGGCTCTGATACCACCTGTGACACCCCGGGTTGGTCAACCCTACAACCGGGAGCATCACCGCCACACCTAGGTCGAACCCGGCTAACCTTTAGCGGTTCCTCCCTAGGTGCACAGGCTAATTTTCCTGACCTACACATGCTTCCCATACACCTGTAACAACTCATAACTATCTGACTCGACAACAGAGGTATAAGTTAAACATTCCAAACATATATATATATATATATATATATATATATAGGTTATAGGAGTGATAACGACATCCTTAGAACCCAAAACATTAGTTAGATATATATACATAATCACAATGCCAAGTTTGGCCATTGATCTACTAAGACTGGCAGAATATGTACACAAAAGAGAGTTTTAGACTACCCGACTTGACCTCCACCACCTATCAGATCATACGATACACTGGGATCTCAAACTCTCCCCAAACTCGATGCCATTCGCCCTCAAACCACTTAAGGTGATCCAAGGAGCGATCGGTGACAATGACCATAGACCATTCTCCCTCGGAGGAGTGGGATCCAGAGATATGGGTAATGTACAATGAACTCTAGGGGTCGCTACCGGTAAAACTTCTATTGGGTAGTAGCCCCACCTAGCCTGATGAACATCTACCAGAGACACAAGAGAGCTGGATAGTGAGAAGGAATCGTCAGGAGCTAGCAGAGTGTGGCCGGGTACGTAGGGGTCCCCTATCATATGCTGTACATAGACTCCATATCCAAAAACTGAGCCATTATAGTTCGGTGAAGTTACCGAACTATACGACTCATTGCTGGATGACATCTGTTAAAGGCAACAATGAAGCACCCGTTAGCACGACGGCTAAGTAAGAACCCATAAGCTTCTCATTTATAGGTAAAGATGATTTAACTTACCAATTGACCATAGCATAGAATTTCCTAATGACTGACATGCTTTCATGCTTGTAAATTACCATAATATAAACAAATAAGCATACAGTTCATCATATTCACATTACACGCGAATTCCCACAACCAAACCTGACAACTATACCATTTCTCAACATCAAACGTCTAGTTTCTTGGAACTAGTATCACATCTCATCATAGCATTACACAATCATAGACATCACATCTCACATAGACATTCATTCAACCATTACTTATGAAAACTCGACTTAGTTTCATTTCAAAGTATGAGGCCTTATAGGAAATGTTGAATATTCCTTGTCAATGACCGATTGAACCTGGAACAGGGGCTTGCGGTCCTTACCCAAGTTCTCTTCTCGTTCCTTGGACGATGGTTCATTAGAATGGCCCTAGTGTGGCCCCGCCTAGGTCCATTAAAATGACACCAACCCGGAGACGACGGAGTCAATACGCTTAAGTGTGCACACCCCCACAGTCTAGCCATACATGAGTGACGTAGAGACTCGGCGAATAGACTTCGCCAAAGTACGAATACAACCGTACATATATCAATGACGACCTTCGGTAATTATAGCCCGAGGTAAAAAGACAACAAGGTCCTCGTAACTTCGGAAACTAAGGTTTTATTCATTTTAGACATTAACTACTCTTGTTCGACAATACGCTCACCTTTCCTACTCATACACTCTTCAACATGTAGTACATAAGTTCACATATCACGACAACAACCAACATGGCATGATTACGCTATTAGATTCTTTCCTATACTCACAACGCACTTATTACTTATTCATGTTCACAACACATAGTTCACATACACTACCTATACCTATACAT
>CP025651.1:15419905-15558919 GCA_003576665.1 Ipomoea trifida
GTGCGTGATATGTATGCTTAAGGTGCGTGAGTTGTTGAAACTTTGCGTCATTTTAAAACCTTAGGTGCGTGGTTTGTGTATTTAAGGTGCGCGGTTTGTGTACTTAAGGTGCGTCGCCCTAAAGCTTTAGGTGTGTCTGGTTTGTGTTTTTAAGGTGCTTTGTTTGTGTGCTTAAGGTGCGTCGCCCTAAAGCTTTAGGTGTGTCTGGTTTGTGTTTTTAAGAAACTTTGTTTGTGTGCTTAAAGTGCGTGATTTATGTATTTAAGGTGTGTTATTGTAATGTTTAAGGTGCTTAACTACACAAATGCATGGAAACCCTTCTCCGCACCTAATCCTTATATATATATATATATATCTATATATATATATATATATATATATATATATATATATACTCGTGAGTCCACCCTTCCCCAGAGTTCGTGTGACAGATTTGGGTCCATTGAATACTTAGATCAATGGTTTAGATTTGACCAACTTTGTAACTGTGCACCCCACTTGCACAGTTAACAAAAATTTAAGCCATTGATCTCAAGCATTTAATGATCCAGATCTATCTACACGGACTTATATAACAGATGGACTCATTTGATCATAATTTGTGTGCGTGTATTGAAAGTGAAATAACTTAACAATTGCTAACTTACATAATGTTGTTGAGATGATGAAATTGAGGAGAATTCGCATGATTGAGAGAGTAAATTTTCCTGATCCGTATCGTCCCCAATTTCCTCCGAAATCATAACATCTATATCAGAGCAATATTCAGACAATTCTCCGTTTAATAATTCGTTAACCATTCTTGTTGCATTACACTCTTTCTTCTGCAGATGGTACAGTTCTGTAGAAATGATTCCGTGGTACCAGAGATGCTCAATATTAGATAAACTCATCTTTTCTAGAAGTGGGTTCCCAAGCTGAAAATATTTTTTATTCAAAAAACACAAAAAAAAAAAAAATGAGTTCTAGCTTGAACGAGAGACGATCAGAATGAAGAAAATCTCATATGATTTTTTTGAATGTAAGTGTGTTTTCACCGTAGATTAATTCCCTCGCTGAATTGTAACACCTCTAAGGGTGAGATAGTCAGCATGGAGATTTAAGGCCGGCTGAATTGTAACACCTCTAAAGGTGAAACAGGCTTAGAAATTTAAGATTGTTCTATATTCAAAACCAAAGATTGTTCCCTTATCCTTCGATGGATGGATAAGATTGATCACATTAGAAAATTAGATATGATGCAGAAGGTCAGGAGAAGAATTGATGGAAGGAAGCAACTAACTCACAACAATTCCTTTGAGCTTTATTGGTCTGATATGTTCTGGTTTTCTGTTGTATTTAAGTATTAATGCAGCAAGTTGTGGTGCCAAGTGACCTACATACAAACCCATTTCCAAGATTATTGCATATATATATATATATATATATATATATATATATATATATATATATATATATATATATATATATATATATATATATATATTAGCATTCAAATGCAAAGGAGGCTTTAGGAAAAAAATATGATTAAATCTTAACCATTGACCAATGTTTATTATATCTTTTGTCTTCTTTTGCAATAACTATAACCAAATTTTTAATGAATTTGTGAGATTTACAAATGATTTGTAAGGATAATTGCTTCAATAACACTTAGTTGAATAACTCTCCCTTTTTGGTACAATAATTGTTAGATTGCACATCTTTGTGCCTTCGAGTGCAAAATCTTATCCTTCGAGTGCATATTTTTGTGTCTTCAGGTGCACACTTTTGTGCTTTCAAGTGCACAATTATGGATTAATATTTATTATATTTATATATTGTCTACTTTTCAACAATGTATAACTAAATTTCTAATTAAATTTGTGAGATTTGCAAACGATTTGTATGGTAATTGTTTAAATAACACTTCAGTTGAATAACAATGTATAACATATTTCTGTTATGCATTTCCTAACATTAAGTGGTGTATTTTGTTAACTGTAAATCGGACCGACTGCATGGGAAGTTGCGAGCGCACCTTAACTCTTCTCTCTCTCTCTCTCTCTCTCTCTCTCTCTCTATATATATATATATATATATATATATTTATTTATTTATTTATTTATTTATTTATGTATGTATGTATGTATACGGTAATAATAATAATAATAATAATAAAGGTAAGTTATTCCACTTAAATATTATTGAAGCAATTAGTTATACAAATCGTTTGTAAATATCACAAAGTTTAATTAGAAATCTAGTTATACATTGTTGGAAAGAATGCAAAATATATAACAAATACTCCTAGAATCGTGCACTTGAAGGCAAAAAATTATACACTTGAAGGCATAAAATGTGCATTTAAAGGCCAAAATTCTGCACTTGACGGCAAATAAATGTGCAATTGATACAATTTATGGTACCAAAAAGAAAAGTCATTCAATTAAGTGTTATTGAAGCAATTACACTTACAAATCGTTTGTAAATCTCAATTTTTACACTCAAAGGCACAAAGATGTAGACTCAAAGGAGAAACTACGTATTGAAATATAAAACAAAACAGATGCAATTGAAGGCATGAAAAGATGCACTTGAAGAAAGAAAAATGTGCCCTTGAAGAAGGAAAAATGTGCACTTAAAAGAGAAATTTTGTAATGAAGGATGAAGCCTGAAACATAGCATATGCACTTGAAGGCATAAAAGATGCACGCTCAGATACAAAAGACAATCTGACTTACTCAAAATTACAAGAATGTCACCACACATTTTTTTTAATTCATCTTTAATCTGGATGGTTGATTTGGATTATATCTATGGTTAAGATTTATTCCTATTTTTTAACTAAAGGCATAAAAAAAAAAATGTAATGTAGTGTAGTGTTTACCTCCATAACTATCTCCGGCAATGTAAAAATCTTGATTTCTGTATTCAGAATATTGAATAAACCACTTTCGAAGAAACTTCATATTTTCACGGGCTGCAGCATAAAAATGGCAAACAAATTAAATAAAAACGCTAAATCTAATTTAAACATACAAAGTGAATAATGTTGTGATCCAAGTAATTGGCACCATACGCACCTGTCATGGTATCACTCCATATTTTGTAGTCTGAGGTTGTATTCGAGTATGAAAATGCAACTATTGGAGAGTCTATGTATAACATGTTCGACTCTGCTCATTTAATTTCAACATCAACTTACTCAATATATACATATATTCGTGTAAAAATAAAAACCATATATATACAAAACAAAACATAAATAATTACCTAAATTCCAAGAGAACTTGTTCTTTTCCAACTTCCCATCTTTTGTCGGCCTAAATGGACCATGTTCGTAGAACATCCCAACAACAGCAATGGAACAATCATGGGCTGATTTTAACAAATCCAATACTGTTAGGATCAAACGCTTACTACTTACGCTAAAAGTTATAGCTAGTAGCGAATTCGCAACTTTAACCCTTTTAAGTCCTTTGCTGGTCTCCGCTTACTTCTTATGAATTCTTCAACTCTTTTATGAATGTCATTAAATTAAAATAAAGATGAGAAGAGAAGAGAAGTTAGCATATATACCTCCCCCTAGCCAAAGTGTGAGCGGCTTTGAGAATCTATCTTCGGTTTGGGCTTCAGCAAAATAGTAGAATAGAGCTCTGCCACGAGATTTATCGGTAACAATATACCCCGAGTACTGATTGAAGTTCACACCCGAGGGCTGCCCCGGGAGAGAATCTATCATTTCACCATTCCTTATTGAGATGGAACATAATGTATTGAGCAACAAGAACCATAAGAAAACCATTATTTTTTAATGATATATATGATGAAAGTGAAGGCCTAAGTTTTTAATCACCTATATAGCAATGGGATTATATTTGATTCTGAATATTAACAAGCACATGGATGGTTAAGTTTGTTAGGAGTTTCTTAATTATTATACACACATAGAAAGTGTGGGGCAGAAAATATGGTGTATGGGACAATAGATTAGATATGATGTTTTTTTTTCTTTGTTAGTAGTTGATTATACAAATTAAACAAGAAAGAAGAACAGAATGATAAAGACTAAAATAGCGTGATTTCATAGTATTGTACTATAGTTGATGTTGTCCAGCTTGCTTCACTTCTATTAAAAAAAAAATACATTTTATTTGGTCAGGTTGTCACCTTAGACTTTCATTTATCACGTACTGGGTCTATTTGGTCGTATGTCCAAAATAACCGACCTTAAAAGGTATTTTTGTAGTAGTGGGTTTAACCAACTGCTCTAAATTCTGGGGCTCTGATCATCCCTTGTAAAATGGGTTAGACAAATTGTTTTCATATTATTGATTAATTTTATGGCTAAAAATTAAAACTTAATTAAAAAATTGGTCCAAAATAATTTGACTTATTGTAGGAATTAATTTATAAAATGCAAGTGACAACGGAACGATTTGGGTAAATGGAAAATTTGAGTGTGTGTGTAGCATACATTTTCTTTAAAACCTTATTTGTTATATATATCTAAAAGGTGTTAGAAGCGTTATAGTTTAGGTTTCTCATGATAAAATGGATCTTACAACAAATTAGTTGAGCATTCAAACTAATTTTTCTCCGGCAAATTAAACAAGAACAAGGTAGAACACAAGATTCACAAGATTTTTAGAAGAGGAAGAACAGAAGTTTGAGAGATTTAGTTCCAGAGGAGAATCTATAATATGTGCATGTAAAACATTTGTTCATCACCACGGTATTTATAGGAAAAGGTGGTCGCCAAGCATCTTGTGCTCAATTGGCATGTAGTGGCCACCCTTAGATGGGAGGTCATGAGTTCGAGTCTTAGTGGAGGAGATCTCGAAATAGACTCTTTGTGCTTCAATAGATTGAGAAAAGTATAGATGAACAGATACTACAATGTAATAGGGTCAGTTGTTTCAAAAAAAAAAAAAAAAAAAAAAAAGGAAAAGGTGGTCAAATTATCATTAACGTGGCAATTAAATCTTATTTAAAATTTATTTGTAACCTCCCATAACGTAACAGACCATCAATTCAGTAAATAACAACGGATGTTATAACAGTTACAACCGTTATAATTTTGGAAACTAACGAGTAACGAGAACTTAATTACCCTATGATGGTTTTGTCGAGACCGGGTACACAATAAATCTAGTATGGAAGTACAAAACATGGTAGGAAAGTAATAAGTATTATTGCTCGGGGTACTAGACTCAAAAAGTATGTAAAAAGTTTGATATACCGGACCAAACTGGCAGCCCAAAGAATATATAAATAATATAAGCTATCTCCCCAACGGTGTACTAAAAATAATATAATAAAGAATGATATTGTAGCTAGTGGGAATCGAACCATGCAAGTGCTTAGCTTGGGAGTTAGGACCACAAGCCAATGAACCAAGAGAGATGTACTAAGTCTGTAAGGACAGCCCAGGTGGTAAGAGTGCTCTACCTACAGCCGAGAGGTTGGAGGTTCGATCCTCAAACCCTTGGGTTTGAGCCGGTCAGCTATGCCTAACTTAGGTTGGTTTACCTCCTCGTGGTTCTTTGCTGGGTAGGGTCACGGGGCGAGGAGAAAACCTCCTTAAAAGAAGAGGGATACATTGAAAAATGTACGGCATCACTAATTAGTAATGCGGATGTAGCCAAGTGGATTAAGGCGTTGAATTGTGAATCCGTTATTCGCCCGTCGCATCTTGCCATTTTTGTAATGGAGCTCATGAGAATAATCAAATATATGATAGAGATAGATATATATGATAGAGATAGATATGTTATGAAAAAAAAAATATAGATAGATATTATATATGATATGGACCTTCAATATTGATCATACATGTGACCCTCACTACCTGAATGTCAATGACCTCTACACCCGTAAATAGAGTATTCTACCTTCTTGAAATCTCAAATACTAAATAAAGAATTAGAAATTTATACATCTAATTAAATTTTAACTTACCACATATTGTTTAGCGCCGTTATATTACTGAGTATCTTTCTTCTTTTTTTTGTTGAGTACTATTGATTCTGTTACAATGTAGTATTTATTCATTATATCGTGTTTATGTGTATATGTATTATGAACATTGATATCCACGATATAACTATTGAACAATGACATATGTAGTAACTCATTACTTTCCACTCCGGAGCAATGGGAGCAATTGCCTTTAATATACATAAATGATTTATTATTATACATGAAGTTTATTGAAAGTTGAAGTAACATAATTGGTTGGTAGTGATGAGTTTTGATTACAAAAGATCTAGGATCATCAACCTTGTTGATTATATTTTGAAGTTCTTCTTTTTGTTCCCATTGACCGAAATTTCTGGCTTCGCCTCTGATCTATTTTCACTCATAATATAAATACTTGAATACAAATATAAGGGTTAGTATTTCGGCAATGCCACTAGCTAGTGGTCGGAGTGATTTTTGGGTGGTGAAGATCCCTTGAGAAATGCCTTAAAAAGTGTGAGAGCTTGCGAGGGAGATGAAGATGGCACAAAATGAGCTCCACCTCTTACTGTTGCAAATGTCAAATTTGCTCCCTTTTTACCTTCACCCAATTTTCCGAATGTTACACTCCATCCTCCAATCTACAAAACCCAAAACAAAACAATTAAACTTACCCATTTTCTTTTATTTTTGGTCAGTCTAGTAAATGATTGTTAGCTGATAACTGTTAGCAGTGTTGCAAAAATCTCGCCTAAGACCGATTAATCGCCGCCTAGGCGCTAGGCGTCAGTCGACCGCCTAGCGTATCACCTTAAATGGTGGTCTAGGCGGCTGGCCGGCTAGGCGACTGCCTAAGTTCCGCCTAGGCCGCTTAGGCCTAGACCTCCTAGGCACGGACTACGCCACCTAGTCGGCCAATTAACTATTGTTCTTTTTTTAATGGGTTATTTCACTGAGAACAAAATCGTTTTGAGCGAAATAACCCTAAATTATATTGTACTAACTCTAGATATTTTTAGGTTAATATTTAGTTTTTTAGTATTAATTGTTAAAATATTATATAATTTATAATTATTAATCTTTAAAAAATTAAAAATACTTAAACAAATTTTTAAAAATAAACAATAAAATAAAAAAATACATGGGCGCCTAGGCGCCGATTAATCCCTGCTTAGGCATCCTAGGCGCTCCTCGAGCGGCCGAGGAGCGCCTAACGTTTTTTTCAACTATTGTTGTTAGCTTATTGGGTTAGAGGAATAGAGGGTATGATTTTAATAACATTAGCTGATTGTAAAAAGGTGTTTGGTAAATTAACTATTAGCTTATAGCTGTTTGGTATAATTTCTTTTCTTTAAAAAGTTAATTGTAAAATTTGTTTTGAGCAACTTTTTAAATTTTAACATTTTGGAGTTACAAAAAGTTTATTAACCAAACACTTAAATTGATTTTTTAACAAACAGCTAACAGCAGTTAAACAAGCCAAAATTGACTGATAAGTTAACTATTTTTTTCTCTATTTTTCAAGTTTAATTTCTTGAGTTTGGTAAAGTGGTATACCTGGTTGCCATCATACCATGGTTCATTCATCTCCAAAGTGTTAAGCTCCAAGCGGCTAGCAAGCTCGTTTGCAAGTATTCTAGTGTGTGTGACAGGGATCCTTAAATCTTGATCTCCACTGCAACATATATAATTATAATTATCAATTAATAAATAACTTAGGCAATGACATTTTTTATATATATTTTTTCTCTCTATCTAATATATGTATCTAAAAGAACAAATAATCTAATAATATGTATCTAATGTCATAATAATGAACCTGTAAATCAGAACTGGGATATCACTCTTTAGAAGTGTTGACAATGTCGGCAAAATGTCAATAGCAAGGTTGTACAAATTGGTATCCCTATTCCTACATTTTTCATAATTGATTATAGATCGAGATTTAGCACACAATTATATTACAAGTTATTTCAGACACAATAAGAGAATAGATTACAAACTTAATTAAATACCCCTGAAAAATAGAATTCCAAGAATAGGGAAAGGCAGTTGCATTGGCATGTAAAGCTTTCTGAACATCTGGCCTGGTTATGTAGTCATCTATCCAGTCAAGAAGGCATGGATCAGCCTTGGCTGTTTTAGTAGCAAGCTATGCATGGCAGAGAAAACAAACAATTAAGTGTTAAAGTTTGAATAGTAAAGTTGGTGATATCACCAGTATTTTTTTTTTTTTAAATCTAATATGTTCTATCTGATTTTTTCAGATGTAAAGTTGAAATTGGTTCTCAATTTTCTCTCAAACACTTGTTATCATATGATCCAATATCCCTAGGTGGGTTCCCATGCGGTTAGGTGTGTCAGGTGCTATTGTGCTTTAAGATGAGAGCCATTGATCTTGCATAAATCAACGTCCATCATTAACCATGATTAAAAAATGCGGTGGCAATTTGATCTTTTGGCATCTAGGTCAAATTTGAGGTGCGTGATTTTCCTTTTTAAGGTACGTAGTTTGTGTGCTTAAGGTGCGTCAGTTGTTAAAACTTAAGATGCATCGGCCTAAGGGTTTAGGTGATTGGTTTTCCTTCTTAAAGTGCGTCGATCTAAAACTTTAGGTGCGTGGATTTTCCTTCTTAAGGTGTGTTGTTTTCCTTCTTAAGGTGCTTTGTTTTTCTTCCATTGTTTTCCTTCTTTAAGTTGCGACATTTTTTACAGTTTGCTTCTTTAATTGAGGATACAATTTTTTTTTTTTTTTTTTTTTTTTGCAGTTCCAAACCACAACTAATATTCTTTATAAGATTTTTTCTACAAAAACATATTTATGTTAATCTAGCTTTAAGATCTGTAGATTCGAAGCTTAAAATATATCACTGAACCTGAACCCTCCATATATATATATATATATATATATATATATATATATATATATATATATATATATATATATATATATATATATATATATATATATATATATATATATATAGAAAAAATTGTAATTTATGCTCCTCCATAATATGCCAATTATCAATGTCACTCCTGAATTTTAATGGTGTAAATATTGCCCCTCCGGTCGGTATGAGAGGGGCAATATATGTATCGTTTTTTAAAATTGACGGGGAATATTTACACCACTAATAATTCAGGGGTGACATTGATAATTGGCATATTATGGAGGGGCAAAAATTACAATTTTCTCAATATATGGAAAGTGAAATAAGTTGACATAATTGCTAACTTACATAATGTTGTTGAGATGCTGAGTTTGAGGAGGATTGGCATGATTGAAAGAGTAAATTGTCCGTATTCGTATAATCCCCAACTTCGTCGATAATCATAAAAAGTATTTCAGAGCAATCGTCGGACAATTGTTCTCCGTTTAATAATTCGTGAACCATTCTTGTTGCATTACACTGTATCTTCTGCAGACTGTACAGTTCTGCAGAAATGATTCCGTGGTGCCACAGATGCTCAACATTAGATAAACCCATCTTTTCTAGAAGTGGGTTCCCAAGCTGAAAAGTTGATTTATTATTATTTTTTTTTGAAAAAAAAAAAAAACACAAAAGAGTGAGTTCTAGCTTAGCATGAATGAGAGACAATCAGAATGAAGAAAATTACATATGATTTTTTGGAATGAAACCCAGGGTTTTCACCCTCGGACACTGTCCTGGCCTAAAGATTTAAGGGTGGAACAACTGGCCTGTTGGCTTAGAAATTTAAGTTTGCTCTATACTCAAAGTCAATGATGAATCCCTTGATTTTTTGTTACATTAACTAACTCCCTGTTGAATTGTTGGCACCTGTAAATGTGGGACAACTAACCTGGAGATTTTAGAGTAGAACAACTGGCTTGTTGACCTGGAGAGATTAAAGACTACTTCATACTCAAAACCAAGGATTAATCCCTTCACCCTTGATTACAGTGACTAATTCACTCGCTGAATTGTAAGCACCTCTAAAGGTGGAACAGCTGACTTAGAGATTTAAGGTTTCATTCGTATCCAAAATCAAGGATCGATCCTTTGACCTTTGATTTAACAGATTAAGAATGGATGAGTCATTTTCGCTCAACCATACCTTCCAGGTTAGAAAATTACATATGCAGAAGAAGAATTGATGGATGGAAGCAATTTAGTAACTCACAACAATTCCTTTGAGCTTTATTTGTCTCATCACATGTACTGGTTTTCTGTTGTATTCAAGTATTAATTCAGCAAGTTGTGGTGCCATGTGACCTACATAATAATTATTGCTTTATTTCCAATATTATTGCTCCAATATTTGAGTTGAAAGTTGAAACTTTCAGAAGAATTCAAGATGGACCTAGCTAGGGAGCATTATATTATATTGCATGCATGTATGATATAAAATATAATAATTAAAAAAAATGTACTGTACTGTACTGTAGTGTTTACCTCCATAACTATCTCCGGCAATGTAAAAATCTGTGTCTCTGTATTCAGAGAATTCATTAAACCACTTTCGAAGAAACTTCATATTTTCACGGGCTGCAGCATCAAAATGGCAAACAAATTAAATAAAAACACTAAGACCATATCAGTCAATTTTGACTTGTTTGATTATTATTAATTGTTTGACTTAGTCAAACAATCAGCCAATATGAGTGTTTTGGTTAATCAGCTTTTTGTAACAACTTGTTTCAAAAAGTTAAAATTCAAAAAACTACTCAAAATAGTTTTTTTGATTAGTTTTACGATAAAATAAATTATTTTCTTCAAAACACCTTCAAAAATTTTTTTTTTTAAACAACCAGAGACGGGTTCAACAGTACCGTCTATCAGTCTCGTTACTCCCATTGTCTCTTTGTGGTACTAGGCAACGGGGTGCTTTAGCCCGTTGACGAGAATCATAAGCCCGTTGCCTAGCTAGTACTATACTGTAAAGATAATTAGCAACGGACATGTGACTACTGATTAATGTTCACAAGTCTGGCTTCTTAAGCCCGTGAACATATGTGTTTTTGAATGAATATATAAATTATATAATAATAATAATAATAATAATAATAATAATAATAATAATCCCAAATGGATGTCACAGGTTCGAACCTAGTGTGTATGGAGTATGGACAGATACTAGAGTCAGTACTCAGTAATACTAAAAAAAACATCAAGTGTTAGCTGTTATGCAGGTATAAAAATAAATAAAATTGTATGTCTGCTGCTAGTTATTAAAAAAATATATACATATAATAGTGAAAATGCATGAATAATAATCTGATCCAAGTTGACACCTTACGTACCTGTCATGGTATCATTCCATATTTTATAATCTGAGCTTGTATTCGAGTATGAAAATACAACTCCAATAGGAGTGTCTATGTATAACATGTTCGACTCTGCTTATTTCAAGATCAAATTAGTCAATATATATACAAATTCGTGTAAAAATAAATAAATACCATACATATAAAAAAACAAAACAAAACATTAATAATTACCTAAATTCCAAGAAAACTTGTTCTTTTCCAGCCTCCCATCTTTTCTCGGCCTAAATGGACCATGCTCGTAGAACGCCCCAATAGCAGCACTGGAACAATCATGGCCTGATTTTAACTTATCCAATATTGTTAGTATCAAGCGCGTAACACTTAAACCAAAAGTTATAGCTAGTAGCAAAGCCACAACTTTAGTTCTTTAAATCTTTTACCGGTCTCCGCCTAATAATCACCGTGACCGGGTGTTAGTCTTGACCCTTTATCAGCCTCTGGTCAATAATTCTCCCTTCCAACACTAACCAATTTGCTCTTATACCACTTGTTAAATCAATGGCTTACCACTTTTATTAAAAGTTATAGCTAGCTTGTAGCGAATGCATACAGCATGCACAACTTTATTTTCTTATATAGCCACACATTTTCGAGACACTGGGTGCTGGACTTGACCTTTTAAATACATTACTGGCCTCCGCCCAACAATTCTCAAAACCTTTTACATATGGCATTAAATTAAAATAAAGATGAGAAGAGAAGTTAGCATATATATATATACCTCCCCCCAACCAAAGTGTAAGCGGCATTGACAATTTATTTTCTGTTTGGGCTTCAACAAAATAGTAGAATAGAGCTCTGCCACGAAATTTATCGGTAACAATATACCCAGAGTACTGATCGAAGGTCACATCCCAGCAGGGCTGCCCCGGGAGAGAATGTATCATTTCACCATTGCTTATTGAGATGGAACATAATGTATTGAGCAATAAGAACCATAAGAAAACCATTATATTATTTTTTAATGATATATATGATGAAAGTGAAGGCCTAAGTTTTTAATTACCTAGCAACCTATATAGCAATGGGGTTTCTGAATATTAACAAGCAGATGGCTAGCTAAGTTTATTAAGACACACATAGAAAGTGTGGGGCAGAAAATATGGTGTATGAGACAACATATTTTCTTTCTTAGTTAGTAGTTGATTGTACAAATTAAACAAGAAAGTGGAACAGAATGAAAAACACTAAAATAGCGTGATTTCATAGTGTATTTGATGCTGTCCGACTTGCTTCACTTCTCTAAAGGAACTTTTTTTTTTTTGTCACGTAGTCACCTTAGACTTGCAGTCCCCGCTGAGTTTATTTGTCTACTTTTTATTTGAATTAGTAGTGGTGTTCAAGTCCAGTACCATGTGATTGGGGGTTGTTGGACAGAGGTCGGTAAGGGTCAAGTCCAGCATCCTGGCTCTTGAAAATGTATGACGGTATAAGGTAATAAAGTTTCGCATTCGCTACTAGTTATAGTTTTTGGCGTAGTGGTAAGCAATCTTAACGAGTGGTATTAGAGCCCGTTCATGGGTTCGAGTCGCAACAAAAGGGTGTTGGGAGCAGTGGCGGAGCCGAAGAAGCAAGGGTGAATTAATAATGTTCTTCTACACTCTCTCATATTTTGAAATCGGTGTAGAATTGCTTCATTTGAAAAAATAATTAAGCACTTAGAGACCGAATCATAAATAAAACAAAATTTGACTTACAATTTTTGAAAACAGAATTTAGGCAGTAAGGTTCAAACACTAGACCATTTCATTTCACACAAATGTATGATAATGGTGAAGCCCCACCATCTAAACCAGATTACCTTGTGTTTAAGTTTGGGTATATTTAGTATATAATATATATCGGGTGGGGGAGTGGGGGCAGCTGCCCCCATTGTGGCTCCGCCAATGGTTGGGAGGGGGAGGTCGGAAAAGAAAGATGTGCCTTTGCTACTCGTTGGGCGAAGGCCGGTAAACACCCTGACTAAAATAAAGTTGCCCCTTGAGGGGATTGTTGGGCGGAGGCCGGTAAGGGCCAAGTCCGACACCATGGGGAACCATTGGGCGGAGCGGGTAAAGGGAAGTCGAGCACCCTGGCTCCCAAAAATCGTTTACCCTGGTTCTCGAAAATGTGTGGCTTTATAAAGAAATAAAGTGGAACCCGAATTCTCGAAAATGTGTGGCTTTATAAAGAAATAAAGTGGAATAAGGGTCAAATAAGACATCGAACTACACACGAAATTGTAATTGGGCCATCCAACTAAAAAAAAAAAAAGAAAAAAAAAAACACGAAATTGTAACTGGGCTATCGAACTAAAAAAAAGCCATCCAACTTTTAAAAAAAAAAAAAACACGAAATTGTAATTGGGTCATCCAACTAAAAAAAATCTGCAATAATTAGGCACCTAAACGACATAAAATCATGCAATTGAACCAATAATGACATGTTTACCTGTTTATGGCTGACGTGGAGGTTATTGAATTAAAAAATATTTTTTAAAAATGTTATTTTAATAGCCGGTCACGCCCGGTTGCCCGGAGATGAAGAGTCCCTTTGTCTCTAGGTTGCCCGGAGAGGAAGAGTCCCTTCGTCTCTAGGCAGCCTGGAGACGAAGGTCTCGTTGTCTCCAGGCTGCCAAAGTGTTTTTTTTTTGTTTTTTTGTTTTTTTTTTTAATTTAAAATTATTCAAATGAAATTTAAAAAATTATTTTTTAATTCGATAACTGTTACGTCGGCCATCAACAGGTAAACAGATCATTATTGGTTCAATTGCATGATTTAGTATCGTTTAGGGACCTAATTGTAGGTTTTTTAGATGGAAGGCCCAATAGCAATTTTGTGTGTTCGTAGTTCGGTGACCTATTTGATCCTTATTCCAAATAAAGTTGAGCCTTTACTAGCCGCTATAGCTTTTGACGATGTGGTAAGTGCTTGATCCTAACAAGTAGCCTTAGCAACTGCTCTAAATTCTAGGGCTCTAATCATACATTGTAAAATTAGTTTGACAAATTGTTTTCATATCTAACACTTTCTTTAAAATCTTATTGTTACCTCCCAAAGGTGCTAGAAATGTTATAAGCTTAAGTTTCACAGGATAAAACAGATTTTACGACAAATTAGTTGAGCACTCAAACTAATTTTTCGTCGGCAAAAAAGAACAAGGTAGAACACAAGACTTTTAGAAGAGGAAGAGCATAAGTTTGAGAGAGTAGAGAGATTTAGTTCCAGAGGAAAATCTGTAATGTGTGTGTAAAACATCTACTCATCACCACATTATTTATAGGAAAAGGTTGTCAGTAGACCACAAAGTGTCTACTAGTACACAGTGGTCGAGCAGTCCAGCTTCGATGATTTAGAAAAAATAAGTTTCAAAATTTGACAAAACCTTAGCCCGCACCGATTGCCAATATTTGTGTATGCATATGTAAGTCGCGGGTGCATATGAGTCTAGCTTTTTTTAGGGTCCTCTAAAAAGGAAATTGTATATATATACTAGCAACATTCCTTTTTTTCAATGTGGAACAAAGACTATTTGTAGGCCTTACTAAATTCATTTTTCCCAACTCAAAAGATTATACTTTGAGAATCAATTTTTCATTTACTCATTATCTGTTTTGATTGTATAATATATCGAACTAAACCTCTCAAATAGGAGAATCAAAATCCATGTTGACCCTGCCCAAATTAGAAGTGGATCACACTCAAAACTTTACCTCAAAATGACTATTTACATGCCAATTTTAGCTAATTGTATAACAATCTTTTACATGAATGAAAATTGATTTTCAGGACGGGAATACGACAGAATAGTGTTCAATGCATGATCCCTGCATAAGATAGGTAGGTATTAACCTTTGAACATTCCTTTGTAAAGACCTATTTACTTTACACCATACTTGTCGTTTGTGTAAACGAACTTTCCAACCTTGTTCTGCTCATGGATAGATGCATGTTAGTATCTAACGGCATCCTGGCCAATTGACTACGAAGTATTATCTATGTTGGATTTTGTAAAAATTTTATCAATATAGTGAAATTTTCTTAATACGAGATCATCTGATTTTCTAATAATTTTAATCCAAATAATTAAATCTGCCAAACCCAGCCAATAGTTAATTTTCCAACACTCATTTCATTATGCAACATCATATACCAACTAAGAACACATTCCAATATTCCATTAGTATAAATTAAAGGAGAATTAAGATATTGTTGTAAGTCTACTTCATTCCAAGTTTAACAGAGAATAGATTGAGCTTGATACATCATCAGCTAGCTGTGTGTTATTTGTTTCATCCACAAATACATCCATTCACAGAGGCCAATGCAAAAGTAAAATACAGAGAGATGTAATTCTGAGTCCAGAAAATTCAAGCAATGGCATTTGCTCTGGGTGGAGGGTATCCTTTAAGAAAAGTGCCAAAAAGAGTGAGGGCTTGTGAGGGAGAAGTGAATGGCACTTCATGTGCTCCACCCCTAATTGAAGCAAAGGTCAAAAGGGTGACATTTTTTCCCAAGATTGACCCACCAAATGATTGACTCCACCCTGCAATCTGCAAAACATACAACATTATTAGCCAAGTGAAAGTTAAGTACTTCTCTTATGGAGTCTGTTAATTAGTAACATATATACCTGATCCCCATCATACCAAGGACCATGTCTTTCAATGGCTATGAGTTTCAACTCTCTGGCAAGCATATTTGCAATGGTTCTAGTTTGTGTGACAGGGATTTTTGTATCTTGATCTCCACTGCACAACAGGTACTATTATATTAATTCTCAATTAAGACCTTTAAAACAGATTTAATATAATGCATTTGTTGGGCGGAGGAGGCCGGTTAGGGCCAAGTCCAACATCATGTGGCTACTGGCTAGGGAATTGTTGGGTAGAGGCTAGTAAAAGGTCAAGTCCAATACCTTGACTCTCAAAAATGTGTGACGGTATAAAGAAATAAAGTTACACCTTAGCTATGAGCTATATATAACAATGGGTATTAGAGTCAGGTCACGGGTTCAAGTGCTAACTCTCGAAAATGTGTGGCAATATAAGGAAATAAAGTTTAGCCTTTGCTACCAGCTATACCGTTTGGCCTAGTGGTAAGCCTTTAATATAGGGGTATTAGCCGTTGTTATACCGTGTACCATGGTCCACAATGCATTGTGGACCAGGGTCACAAAACGATGTCGTTTCAATAAGTGGGGGAGAAACGGCTCCCGTAAATCTTCGTAACTGATATTACAGTTCATCTCAAATGATATTACAGTTGTGTTGAACTGATACTACAGTCGTTTCATCCATCTGAAACTGCAGTTGTATGGAAAGAGAACTGCCGTTGCGCGGAACGGAGACCGTTTTATCCGTCTGTTTTCATTAATCAAAACGACGTCTCTTTAATGTGCGGTCCACAATCCATTGTGGATCACAATTCACAGTAAAATTTGCGGGGTATTAGAGTCAGGTCACAAGTTTAAGTGCTGACTCTCTAAAATGTGTGGGGGGTGGTAAGCACTTCTTGAAATATATTCAGCTTCTCTTATAGATGCTAATACAATTAAAGCAAATCTCAAAATACTCGCTCACCTGAAAAGCAGAATGGGGATGTGATGTTTCAGAATTTTTGACAGTGTAGGCATAATATTTTTTTTTTTTTTTGAAAACAAAACCAACTGCATTCAATTAAACAAGTCCAGAGAAAGAACATTACAAAGATAGGGAGGAGGGGTATTGAACCACTCCGAACAACCAGCATTAGAAACGGACTGCTTAGCAACAGTGTGAGCCGCCCGATTCGCTGATCGTTTTACAAACGATAAACTAACTTGAGAGAAAGAACTCAACAAGTTCTGAACATCGGTAATGATCAAATTAAAATAAGACTCTCCAATGTTTTTGTTCAGACTTTTAATGACTGAGAGAGAGTCTGTCTCCACTTCTATTTTATCCAAGCCTGATTGCTTAATCCAGCTGAGTGCTTCTCTAACCGCCACTGCCTCAGCAACTTTTGGTGAGTACGTTCCGCTCCATTGGATGCCCCTTGCCGCGACGAATCTGCCACTAGAGTCTCTCAATACACATCCAAAACCCATGACTTTATGAAGACTGTCGAATGCTGCATCAATGTTAAGCTTTAGGAAATCCTCTTGAGGCATGATCCATCTGCTATTGGTCTGGCCGTGATCACCATGAGAAGATTCAGTACTGCATGCTTTCCTCCGGTCCTCTAGAAAACTCCTAGCCTTTCTGATGGTATCGGCTGGTGAGCTGAAGCTTTTGTTCTCCCAGATTCTTGCATTGCGCTGTCTCCACACTTCCCAGCAAATAAGAATTACAGAGCAAAGCTTCTCCCTAGGCTTCCCTTGTATGATGTGTAGAAACCAAGTCTGGAAGGATTGAGGTGAGGGAGCTTGAGGCTGAATGTTCATTTGTCTCCAAATATCTTTCATGAAAGCACAATCAACAAAAATATGCCATAATGATTCGTTCTCTACATTGCAGATAGGGCAAACACTCTCACAGTCCACTCTCCTTTGAATAAGCAGGTCCCTGGTAGGCAAACAGTTCGAACAAGCCTGCCAAAAGAACACCTTGACCTTCGGTGGGATATTCAACTTCCAAACAACAGCCCAATCTTCTTTATCATGACCACTTAGTTCTTCATTTAAGACCCTATAACAACTCTTCACTGAGAAAATCCCATGATCATCTGGAGCCCATATAATTTTATCATGAGAATGGTGTCTAGCAATGGGGATTTTTAATATCAACTCCACATCTCTGGGGTTAAAAATTTCTCTAATGATACCTTCATCCCAGCAGTCATCATTTGGAGTCATCAAAGTATTGACAGATGCCTCCTCCATCAAGGGGAAGGGGAAAGAGCTAATATTAGGATTAATGTTGTCAGGCAGCCACTTATCTCTCCAAACTTTGATGTCCCTTCCATCTCCAACTCTCCATCTACTGTGCTTTCTTATGATGTCCTTCGTTTCCAGCAGGCTCCTCCAAATGAGAGAAGGGTTTGACCCAGCTTGAGCCTCCAAAAAAGAGGTAGAAGGGTAATATCTTGCCTTGTAGATTTTGGCCACTAGTGAATTGGGGTTATTGATTAGCCGCCAAGCCTGTTTACTAAGCATCGCAAGATTAAACCGTCTTAAGTTTCGGAATCCCATCCCTCCCCACTCCTTAGGGGTGCACAGATAATCCCAAGATTTCCAGTGAATGCCTTTCCCCTCTCCCACTCTCCCTTTCCACCAAAAGGCATTTAGAATAGTTTCAATTTCCCTAGTGAGATTTTTTGGAAGTAAGAACACTCCCATTGTATAAGAGGGAATAGCTTGAATGACACTCTTAATGAGGACCTCCCTTCCCGCTCTAGAGAGAAATCTGCTAGTCCACCCCTGGATTCGGTTCAGAATTTTATTGGAAGCTAGATTTTGCATCTGGTATTTAAGAGTACTTCTGCAACATTGATGAGTTTATTCAGTTTTACAAGCAAATCGAGAGAAACATTACCCAAAAACTCATAAATCTGAGGTAGAAATATATGAAAGATCAGAGAGTTAGGAATTTAAACCCTGAACAGAAATCCCAGGTCCGTGGAAGGTGAGTTGTATTAGCATGCATTGCTTTCTGTACTTCAGGTCTGCGTAAATACGTATATATCCATTCCGTAATGCATGGATCACCAATTGCAGCTCTCTTATCAATCTGCGATGAGATACTGTTGAGATTAACAAGAACAAGAAACAATAATAATGACAGAAAGTAAAGAAGGCAACAGTAATATATACACTTGGACCACTTGCCTTTTTATGGGTGGTGACAAGATTATTTCTAAAGAGAACCATTTGCTGTTTTGCATTTTCGGACAAACATATTGGCAAGAGGAGATCAGAAGAATCAATATCATCCCCCATCTCCTCCCCGGTGGCATCGTAGACTAGAGCACACTCCTTCGACATATTTCCATTGATTAACTCCAAAATGACCCGTGTGTCGTTACAGATTGATCGTTTCATTTCAAGCAAATCATCGGATATGGCTCCATGAGACCACAGAAACTCAGCCGCATCTATGCTGATATCGATATCCAGAAGTGGATTTCCCAGCTGTAACACGTAGGGAAAGTATAAAACTTTGAATGCAAAGTAGAAAAAAATGTGAATTTACCTGTAATTAACAGAAACTTGAGAAAATAGTTATGAACAGATACTGCATTGTAATAGAGTTCAGAAACTTACTGCAATGCCCTTCAGCTTGAAAGCTCTGATGCTTTTCTTTTTGTTGTATTTTAGCATCAGATCTGCAAGCTGTGGTATATAGTGACCTGTTACCATTTTGAGAAGAAATATTTCACTATTTCAGTAATATTTTCTGCACACAACAAAAATTAACCCATTAGCATTTCAGACAACCTGCATAACTCTCCCCAGCTAAGTACAAATCTGAATTTCGGTATTGTGGGAATTTCTTGAACCACTCGAGAAAGAAACGCAGATTGTCCCGAGCTGCAGAAACCGAAGAACGAAAAGGATCAAGTCAATGGACTTAACCTGCAAAACACTACAGAAACTACAAATCCAGAGAATGTATGGACTAACCAGTTTTAGTATCATTCGAATCGAAGTGATCCGAGCTCGTGTTTGAGTAGGAAAATCCAACTCCAACAGGGGACTCTAGGTATAACATATTTGATTCTGTTGATCTTTGTAGATCAAGTTAGTCATGGATCAAATTCAAACAAAAAACTTCACCATAACATTGAAAAAATTAAAGAAAATGTAAGAAAGCTTCACCTAAATTCCAAGAATACTTGTTCTTAACCAAGTTGCCATCTCTCCCTGGCTGAAACGGATCATGCTCCATAAACGCACCATAGCCAAGAGATGAACAGCCAGGGCCTATGTAAGATATTGGGAATGTTTGGTAAATAGATATTAATTGATAGCTGATTATATGTAAAATTACTTTCTCAAAAAACTGATCGAAAAAAAGTTGTTTTGAGCAGCTTTTTGAATTTTAGCATTTTAGAGCAATAAGTTGTTACAAAAACCAAATTAATCAAACACTCATATTGATTGTTTAACCAAGTGAAACAACTAAAAAAAAAACAACCATTAAGTCATGAAATTAAGTTACTATTGAGCGAAAGCCAGTAAATAGTGAAGTCCACCAATTGGTGACTAAGAAAATTGTTAGGGCAAGGCTGGTGTAGGGCCAAATCCAGCACCCTGTCTCTCGAAAATGTGATTGCAGTCTATAAAAAAATAAAAATTGCACATTCGCTACTAGCTAAGTAGCTATAACTTTTGAATGGCATAGTGATAAGCGTTTGATCCAAATAAGAATTATCCTAACAGAAAGAAGGAAAGAGATTATTAGATTACCTCCATTGAGCCACAATGTAAGGGGGCGAGAGAGTGGATTTTGTGCCTCTGCTTCAACGAAATAATAGAATAGAGCACGGCCATGGTGAGCATCTGTAACAATGTAACCTGAGTATTGTTTGAAGGTAATATTTGAAGGCTGGCCTGGGAGGGAAGTAATTAGCTCAGCCCTCAAAAGAGAAGAAGATAACAAACATGAGAAGAAGATGAAGAACCAAAGAACCATTTTCAGATGAAAGAGTAAGAAGGAGAGTTTGAAAGGGGATTAGCAGATCAGATCATATTTCTTATCATTTGACCAGTTAAGTCAACAGAGTCAAACGTTGTCTATATATATTATATCCTAGGAATAATTGAACTTTAGATCTTGCTAAAATATGACTTATCAATTACAGCTGGACTTTTCTTGCAGATTCAACCTCCAGCTGCATTAAATAATCATTTGCCACAAATCAAGCAAGAAAGCAATAACGCATGTTTCTAACAAATTTTTTTAACATTTTGAGTAAGGTTAACAAATTCTATTACCAGATTTTGTTTTTATGATTTTTGAGTAATGTGCAAATGTATATTTGAAAACCTTTTTTTTTTTTGTTTTGTTTTGTGTTTTCTTTTATTTTTAGAAAAGGAGGATTTTATTAAAATGTTATCTGTTGTTTCTGTTTTTGTTTTTGAGAACCATTTTTATAGTTTTTCCAAAAAAAAAAAAAAACCATTTTTATAGTTTACTTTCAAGTGGCACCTCACGACAAGATCCATCCTTATCTTTTCTTGGGGTCATCATTTCTAATTATTTGGTTGAAATACAAAAAATAAAACTAAAAAAATACACGCATGTAAAAGTATCAAGCTCCGGGACCAAAATTGTTCACTAATATCTACTATTTGATATGACAATAAATACATTTATATTTAATTAAGGAAAATTGCACTTTTTGTCCCTAAATTATATGATAATTGTAGAATTCGTCCTTAATTGTTGATCATGCTTACCTTTTGTCCTTAAGCTATCATTGACGTTGCACTTTTCGTCCCTTTAGTAACAAAATATTAGGCACGAAATTTATAATTTTAGTATAATTTAGGGACGAAAAGAACCACATCAATGATAGATTAGAGGCGAAAGTGAACACGATCAACACTTAGGGACGAGTTCTACAATTACCCTATAATATGGGGATAAAAAGTGCAATTTTCTCTTTAATTAATAAAACTAAGAAACTTGAACTGCTGCACAAAATAAAATTGTCGTGAATAGCGTCACAATGTCGTCACAATGTGATGCCAATCGTGAGTGAGCCCAATATTCTACAATGAGGCGTGACTTCAACTAATATAAAAGGGGATGGGCAATTATTAAAGGGAGACTTTGATATTTTCACTCTCTTCTAACTTCTCTCCACTTAGAATAGGGTAGATTTGATTTCAATACAAGATTGCAATTCAATTACAACTTCAACTCAAGCTTAGTCTTTACTCTGCATTTCAATTCCTTCAATTTCATTTGTGCTTACAATAAATGATGCAATTTCATTGTGCTTTTACTATGCAAGTCAAAATGTCAAATCATGAGTAGTTAGATTTGCTATTGTAATTTAATTGGATTGAGCTTGCTATTGTTATAGATGCTTCATTGTGCTTTAACGATTATTACTTGATTATTTCTATGAAATCCCTAAATCAAATTGTTAGAATTGGCTTATAAACACTTTTGACATGCATGGTTTGTGCTTAGTCAACTCTCTTTTGACACCCTTCCCGTCTATTCCCCGATAATGATATCCCGTGTGAAGATAGTCTCGATCTCACACAAACCCTAACTCTAAAATTAAAACATACAACCTTTCAACCGTATATCTAGGATGATATGATAGACAAGACTCAAAATCTATAGAAAAAATGTGACATTTTTGTAATTTTTACGAACTTTAAATATGCACCGGGACAAGCTAAGCTTGATTGTGCATCAGTAGATAATTAATAGTGCATTCAAGATGTTTCAATAATACACTCAACCTTGTTGTAGTTAATGTAACATATCAATGCACATTCCCATACAAATAAGTCTTGTGTAAAAAATTAAAGTAACAAAAATGCAGTAACGTCAAACTGATAGTGGAACAAATAGATTGTGTTTGTTTAATATATACAACAGAACTTACATTTGGGAAGAGTTCTATTACATCTATTTTTAAATTCTACTGTCTCACTTTTATTTTATGATGTGACAAACAAAGATATGTTTTATCATTTAAGTCCCAAAAAAGTGTCTACAATTTGTGAGAAGAGTAAGAATTAAGAGTAAGAAATGGGAGTCGATAATGTATTTTTCTTTTGGCGAATTGAGAAGATGTCATATATCTCTCTTTTGAATAAGCCAGACTGAACAATGAGAAAAGAGAGAGAGAAGTTAATAAAATAGTTACAGTACAGCAGCCATTTCTTTTCTCACTCATATGATGCTGTTTTTCTCTTAATTTTGGTCTTCCGATCCTTAGCTTTAATTTGCTGTAAAAGAAGATTTAATTTGGAGTTGATGTTAATCCTAAACATAATTATTTAGCAAAATCTGCCGACCTTGCACTTTAGTGCGCCAGAAGTTCGAGTGAGACGCCCAACATACGAGCCGGGCTTGTGTTTGATTCTGTTAGTGTTGTTGAAACGAGTGTTGTTGCGGTTGAGGTCTTTCCCAGACTCAACAAAGTAGGCCCCATTCAAGAACAAATCCCCCTCCGATCTCCATTGCCAGTTTCCCCACACATTTTTTGGAACGATTTCCCTCTTGGTTACCTGCTTAGTGAATGGATTGCTGGAGGCCTTGAACCTGTTGCCCTGGCTCACAATGGTGGGTCTTGAGCTACCTCCAATGGCATACATTCCCCACTTATAATAGTCGTTGTTGACGATATGGAAGAACCCCCATCGGCACCTTGGCATCCTCTGAATCAAACCCTTCCCAAACCGATTGAATGCCACTGTCACTTGCATGATGGCGTCTTCTGAAAACGAGTCACTCGCACCCAACAGCAGCACCTATGCATATATGTATGTAGGTAAGTGCTAGTATTAATTGCTTAGTGCCAAAAGTTACGGTCAATAACAAATGCTTAACTTTATTTCTTTATACAGTTACGTTTTTAAGAGACAGGGTATAGACTTGGTCTTTCAAGTTTCAAGCCTTGCCTAATAATTGGCCTCTAAGCTCTAACCAACCATATGTACAATGCCCTCATCAAGCCTTGCCTAATAATTGGCCTCTAAGCTCTAACCAACCATATGTACAATGCCCTCATCAAGCCTTGCCTAATAATTGGCCTCTAAGCTCTAACCAACCATATGTACAATGCCCTCATCAACACCTGTCAGTAGGGATGTCAATGGGACGGGACGAGGGCGGGGAATGGGTCCCTGTCCCCGTCCCCGCCCCGTTCCCCGGCGGGGATGGGGAATTAGTCCCCGCGGGAATTTTTCGGGAACCGGGAATCCCCGCGGAGATTTTGTTGAATTATGTAAATTTAAAAAGAAAAACTAATTTTATAAAAAAGAAACTAAGCATTGAATCCTTAAACAAAGTCCAAATTCAACATATATTAAATCAATAAAATTAAGGCAAAAACTTGTGTGAGACCGTCTCATGGTGAGACGGGTCGGGACAGGTCGGGTCAATATGCAAATGTAATACTTATATGCACAAATGGTATACTTATATGCTCAAATGTAATACTAATCAGGAATAAAATTTTTGTTAATTATTAGGGTAAATGTAATACTTTTAAGGGAAAATACAATACTTTTACATTTCGATTTAAAAGTATTACATTTTTCTTCAAAAGTATTATATTTGCCCTTATAAGTGAGAGGCACTTCTCAACATTACTTATTATGAAAAATGTATTACTTTTTCTCTTATAAGTAACAAAAATTGTATTTTTTATTAGTGTTATATTTGAGCATATAAGTGTGAGATTTGCACATATAAGTATGACATTTGCATGATGCTTTGACCCGACCCGACCCGTCTAACGAATAAGGATCCGTGAGACGGTCTCACACAAGTGTGACCCTAAAATTAAAATATCCAAACTCTAAAATTACTATAAATATCCAAAGTTTCAAACTTTCAAACAATAATACATAATCATAAAATGCCCAAACACTTTAAATTGTTTCAAACTCCTTCAAAGTCCAAATATAAGTACATAACAAAACAAATGAACTTCTAGGATTTTAACTTTTAATTTCTTATATACTTTGTATATAAATAATATATAATATATAATATAATATAATAATATACGAGGAATCGGGGACGAGGCAAGGAGTGGGGATCGGGGTCGGGGCGGGGAATACCCTCCCCGTCCCCGTCCCCCGCGGGGATTAGGAATTTCTCCCTATCCCCGCCCCCGTTCCCCAAATATTCCCTGAACCCGCCCCTATCGGGGCGGGGATCGGTTTTTCCCGTCGGGGCGGGTTGAATTGTCATCCCTACCTGCCAGTAGGGCTGTCAAAGCGGGCCGGCCCGCCCCACCGCCGGCCTAAACTTTGGCGAGCTTTTGCGGGCCGGCCCGCCACGCCCGCGGGCTAGGATTACTATAACCCTAACCCGCCCCACGCGGGTTGGCGGGCCCCACGGGCCGGCCCACGGGCTTTAAAAAAATATAAATAAAAATTAAAAATTAAATATATATTATAATATTATATATATAATATATTATGTTATGTTAGTATATACTATATAATATAGTGTATATATATATGTGTATATATATATATATATATATATATATATATATATATATATTATATATTATATATATTTTATGTATATTATATTATATATTATACATATTTTATATATATTATATTTTTTTAAAAAAATAAGGGCTAGGCCCGCGGGCCGACCCGCGCGGGTTGCGGGTCAATTCTAGCCCGCCCCGTTAGGCCCGCATTTTTGCGGGCCTATTTTTTCATGACCCTAACCCGCCCACGGTGGGGCGGGTGCGGGCCGGCCCGCGGGCTTTAGCCCATTTTGACAGTACTACCTGCCAGTCTTGACTCGGGTACTACTGGTTAGATCAAGTACGACTAGAGAATTTTTTTTTCTTATACCCTTACATTTTCGGGAGGCAAAGTGTTGGACCTGGTCGTTCAACCCTCTACACAACAATTTCCTTAGTTACCTGGTGCTGGACAATTTCCTAACACCGACTAGCTTCAATTGCAGCTCAATTCCTCTCATGGGTATTGGCTGAAAGGGCAAAAATTGAGAGGAACATACAAAAATAGACACTTTTTTGAAATTTGTACATTTTTTTTGGAAAAACTATATTGGGACTTGCATTTCTCGTATTAATGGAGTTTTCCCAAAAAATGTATAAGAATGTATAAGTTTTAAAAAATGCATATTTTTATCTAATCCACTTGTCTTTAACCTTTACCCATCTCAGTCATTAACCCATTCCTCTAGTCACCTTGTACTGGACAATTCCCCAACACCTGCCAGCAGCATTAATGGCACAGTTAGGTTTTCACCCTCGTTGGGATTCAAAATACCACTTGTTAAGATCCCGGGCTTACAACTCACGCATTCAAGCATTCACCTAACAATCTCCTAATTACCTTGTGTTGGGCTTGACCCTTCACCGATCTCCCAACATAACAGTTATGTTGTACGTTAGTACGTTTTGAAAATAAAAAAATATATATGCATGCACACACGCATGATTAATTAATTAATAACTTACGTGGTCGTGGTTATTGAATTTGCAGTTTGAGATGGTGATGGCAGTGGAAGCCATGATTGCGTCGATGAGTCCATCACTGCATTTGGACATGGTGAGATGGTCAAGCCAGACATGGTTAGACCCAAAGACTGAAATCCCATCTCCATCGCTCATCGTCCTGAGCCCAATATGATTCACAGAGTCCCTAATCATCCCACCCATTTTGGGCAAAATGTGGTGAATCTTGATGCCATGGATGATCACATTCCTCACAAACTGTATAGTCAACCCAGCACCATACGCAATGTGCACAGAAACCCCTCGCCCATCAATGGTTTTGTCGTGGTTTATAATCAGCTCCTGCTTAAGTGTTATCACCATTGATTTCTTGAAGATGATCCAAAGTGGCTCTTCTTGAATCACTGCGTATCGAAGCGTTCCTGGCTTGGGATTCTCCAGATCGTTATCAGATGAATCGGTTACCACGTAAAATCGGCCTTTTATTCCCCCTGTGGTGCCACTGCCGAAGCCACGGGCGCATAACGCTAGCCTCTTTCTGTTCTTTGCCCAGTTGGGATCACACCTCCAGCATCTGTCTATGGGGTTTGTTGCCTTGCAATGGCTTCCCCTTTTTTCTTTCAGGTGCCTTCTTGTAGTCGTCCAATTCATTATCGTACTGCATTAACACACTTCTATCGTTATATATATATTTCATTGTCCCGGGACATACCTCAATGGTACGTGAAAGTTTGAGTGTGGCTGTTGTGACCAGTAAATATTCAAGTTCAAACCCTGCAAAAGTAAGATCCTAAGAAATAAACAAGCACTAAGATCATTGTGCCACTGTCCCTGAGGCACAATTTACCTTCTCTCACAAACTCTCCAGAGTATAGTAGGGAGGTGAGGACCCTTAGATGAAAGTTTGAGGTCAGCATATGCGCTCTCAGAGCTCCCTAGAGTAGGGAAATAAGGATCCTTAGGTTTAGAATTCAAACTTATATATTTCATTTGGTCTTAGGACATAATTCAATGGTGAAAGCTTGAGTGTGGTTGTGGTGGTCAATAAATGCTTGGGTTCGAACCCTACAAAAAGTAAGACCCTAGGAAATAAGTAAGCACTAATATCATTGCGCCACTAAGACACAATTTACCTCCTTTCACAAGCTCTTCAGAGTAGGAACATAAGGACCATTAAGTTTTAGATTCAAACTTATATATTACATTTCGTCCCGAGACATAACTTAGTGGTGAAAGTCAAGTGTGGTTGTTGTGGCCAACAAATGCCTGAGTTCAAACCCGGCCTGCAAAGGGTAAGAACCTAGGAAATAAACCATATTCCGCGATTTACCTCTACTCACAGGTTCTCCTGAGGTCTTAAAAATTTGGGTTCAAACTTATATATTCCATAGTATTTTACGTTTAATATATATAATTAATTAAAAAGGGACTTACTGTCCAACTTCGTCATTGAAATCATTTGTGACTTCCTCGGGATTGTCGTAGTATGCCTGCAGGGACGATTGCAAGGCTTCATCGGCTTTCTTCTTCAAATAGGCATCATATTCTGCGATATCCGCCTGCAATGTAGCAGCAAATACAAGGAGGAGAAAGAACAAGTAAATTGAGATCTGCTGGTTCTTGATCAACCCCCTCATAGTCACTAATTAATTTCCAAAGATCAAATCTTTGGTCTTTCCACTTTTAATTTGCAAATCAATAGATACCCCTATATCTATTATATAGATATAGTTGTAATTGGGATTTTGCTGTGGGAATTAGCTCCCAAGCATTAAGAAACACAACCAGGTTAGACACACATATATACAGAGTCATATATTCCTATAGTAGTGGAGGGAAAAACATATGTTTGAGGATGCGTGTAATGGCGGGAAGTGTGGATGGCCATTCACTAATTAGAGGTTGGCAGTTAATTAACGTCTTCAACTTTTTACACTGATGTATTTTAGTAAATAAAATTTGCTTAATAAAAGGGGCCACCCATAATTTTTATTTATTCAATAAATTTTGATTATTTATTCAATAAATTTTGAGCGCTTTCTCGAAGTTATATATATTCCATGGAGTACATGTACAATATAATTTTCCATAATTATTGCTAACTTTAAACATAGATTCCTAACAGTTTCCTTTTAATACAATTGAATTTCTATATTCGTAATCGAAATGAGCATGCATTACAAATTATTGTGTCATAAGTCGTAAGCAACCTAGACTTGAGAAAAACCCAACTCAATCCAAGTTACAACCAATACCTTAAGTGACTAAGATTAAAGGTGGGTGTCGAGAGAGATTCTCTTCGGACCCACTCATGCGCCCTGTCAAAATTATTTTTAACATTAAAAATGATAAGTTATCTAATAAGAAATTACACATTATTAATCT
This sequence comes from Ipomoea trifida, assembly GCA_003576665.1. Classification (NCBI taxonomy): domain Eukaryota; kingdom Viridiplantae; phylum Streptophyta; class Magnoliopsida; order Solanales; family Convolvulaceae; genus Ipomoea; species Ipomoea trifida. The sequence goes on from CP025651.1 coordinate 15,448,635, forward strand.
CCAAAATATTAAAAAAAAATCAAAATATTAAAAAGAATTGTAGACAAGTAAAATTATATTTGATCCTTTGAAAATGAAACTAAACAAATATTAAACATATTGAGGGCCAAATTGAAAGTTTCGTGGTTGAGGTAAAATTATCGTTCAACATAGAGCTGAGAGCTCCGATTCTCTCTGCAACTGAAAATCAAAACCCCTTTTGGCCATCATTCCCTTCTCTACAAGCTCCGGTGAAACGAACGGTGGAAATGGTGAAAGTCCCCGGCCTTTACTCCGACATCGGCAAAAAGGCCAGAGGTCATTTTCAATTTTTTTTTCTTTTCTGTTATATAAAACTGTGTTTTAGTTATATACATTTGTGTGCATTGAATCGGCTGAAATGTAAATTATTTTTGTTTCAGATCTTCTCTACAACGACTACGTGGCCGATCACAAGTTCACCGTCACTACTTGCAACTCCAATGGAGTGGTCAGTCTCTTTTTCCCGCTCCCTATGTATGTATGTATGTATGTATGTATCTATCTATCTATGTACACACACGCACGAATGATTCTAATTTTTTTTGAAATTTTGATATTTAACTGTTTGAACTTTGAATAAATGTGGTTAGTTAACTTCTCCGCACATAACTAATTAGTTGAGTAAATTTACGGAAACATGAAGAGAACCTAAGTTGATTACTATAACTATTGTGCTGGCTGGCTGGAATTCTGTGTTTTATATTGGTAGAGGAGTCCTTTTGTGGATAATATTGAATTTATCAATCTGCTTTTGTTAGTGGACTTGCATTTATAATGTGTGTTTGATTTTAGCATATCCTTTATTCCTTTTATGTATTGATTGTTAAAATTCAATTTGATGATACAATTGTCTTGGCTATCATTTTTCCCATTTATTTCAGGCTGTTACTTCATCTGGTGTTAAGAAAGGTGATTTATATTTAGCCGATGTTAGCACCCAACTAAAGAGCAAGAATATCATAACTGATGTTAAAGTGGACACCAGCTCTAATGTGAGTCTTGAAGCTTGTTTATTCTTTCAATTTGTTCTTGAAACTTGAGAACATTGTGTGAAAGAGTTGCACAAAGTTGTGTTTACAGCACCTGCAAGGTGGAGTGGCCGAGTGGGGTAGGGGCTAGGGGGATATTGTATTAGTACCGTGCATTCTTGCAGTGACCTCATTATTTATTTATTCATTCATTTTTTGTTATGTTTTGTTAGTTGTCTATATTCATTGTTTTGTAAAACATCTTAGATAAGTTACTCCAGCCAACTTGTGTGCTAGGGTGAGCATTTAATGAATGTCAAGCGTAGGCGCATAGCAATTAATGATTCTTTTGGGGTATTTATTTGTTCTCTTCTGGTTATCCAAACTTTAGACTCTTCCTCAGCACATGTTTTCTTCATTGGGTTGTGACAATATCTCTAATTTTTATGTCTAATATGATTGACCTAAACTTTTTGCTTTTCTTTCTTCCCATCAAAATGTTCAAAGTTGTGTGCTGCTGGTCTGAAGAACATAATTTTGTCAGTTCGATTTTGATGAGATTGACTTCCTTTTCCTTAAATTGAAAGACAATACTTTCTTTTTTCCAGTAAGAGTTTGAGTCACAGGGAAATTTGACATTTGGATGGTAAATTAATTTACTATGCAGCTTTACACAACTATCACTGTTGACGAAGCTGTCCCAGGACTGAAGACAGTCCTTAGCTTTATTGTTCCAGACCAGAGATCTGGCAAGGTATCTTCTTTGGAGCATTTGATAATTTCTTTTCGCATTATTGTCTCTTTGTTGAAACCACAAAGATGATGGTATCTTCTTTGGTGAATTTGATAATTTCTTTTTGCATTATTGTCTCTGTGTTGAAACCACAGAGAAGATTAGGACTGAATAATATTTACTTGGCTAACAGGTAGAGCTCCAATACTTGAATGAGTATGTAGGGATCAGTACTAGCATAGGACTCACTGCAAGTCCACTTGTCAATTTCTCTGGCGTTGTTGGAAACGACTCTCTTGCTCTGGGATCGGATCTCTCATATAACACTGCAACTGGGAATTTCATCAAATGCAATGCTGGCATGAGTTTCTCCACCTCTGATTTAATAGCTTCTTTAACATTGTGAGTATTCAAAATTTCAAATGCATCTCTGGATTTTCGTCCAGTTGTTTTCAAGTGTTCCCTTGCAACTTCTAAGGTTTTGATGGCTTGCATTTCTACTTATTTTATTTCAATTCCTTAAAACCAACCAAACATTAGAATACAATTCTTGAGTCTATTCCATTCCTTGTCTATTCCTCAAACCAAAAGTCGCATCAGTAAACCAAACAATATAATGGAATTCCTATTCTATTCCTGGTTTCATTCCTTATGGAATAATTATCCCACTCCCCCAAAATCCGTTCCACGAACTACATATGCTGTGAATTATGGACAGAAATGAATTCGACATGTTCATTCTTGAATCTAATTCTTATTTTGGCACGATTATTGACTCTTTTTTGGTTAGATTGGTTTTTCCATACGAGAGGGAGTTTGAATTCTCGACCTCTTTTAAGGGATGAGTGCATGACCACTCACGCTAACCAAGCTGGTTTCGATTATGTGACTCTTTTGAATGCAGGAATAGTGGGGACACCCTTACAGCTTCCTACTACCACTCAGTGAGCCCATTGACAAATACAGCTGCTGGTACAGAGTTTACTCGCAACTTCTCAAGTGATGAGAATACTCTAACCATTGGGACACAGCACTCGCTGGACGCATTGACAACAGTGAAGGCTAAGGTTAACAACCGTGGCATAGCAACTGCTCTCATCCAACACCAGTGCTGCTCAAGATCAGTCTTCACCATCACTGGTGAAGTGGATACTAGGGCAGTTGAGAAGAGTGCCAAGATTGGATTGGCTGTAGTGGTCAAGCCCTGATCTAGTTACAGGTACAACTTTGCAGCTGGAAAGCGAGTGGCCAGGCCAGCCTTGTTTCTTTGGTGAAGTTGCTATAAGGTACTTAGAACTCTTACTAAATCATCTATCCATTTGTATAAAAGGTTTCTTTATCACCTTTTTTTTCAACAAAAAAAGAACAAAGAAAGAAAAAATTCTTAAGTATCCTTTTGATCACCAGGTAAACATCAATTTGATAGTTTGATAATTTTTTAGCCATACAGAATAATGTTTAATTTGTTTACGCTAATATGATAGTTTTTCTTTTCTTGTTCTTCAGTTTGATTCATATCAATAATGATTAAAAGATTAATATTTTTTATCAAAAGTTTTAATGATGAATTGTTAAGAAAATAATTCATATTATGTAACAATCTGATCGCTTTGTACTCATTCAGCCAAAGATCGACTTCTACTCATGGTGTAGAATTTTTGCAGTGAGTGTGGGTGTTATGCCGTTCTCTTGGTCTGATGGTTATGACACATAATATGCAATTACAAGCAACTAGGCAACTAGACATTATCATTAAGAAATGAACAAGAAACTAAGCAATCAAACACAGGTAAACAAGAAAATAGCTTATTTCGCTGAGAAAAATAATGACTTGGACACAAATGTCGAGTTTCTTGCACTTGGACAAGAAAATGAAAAACAAAAATGGGTTACCCTTTTTGCAAGAAAAAATGGTCGTTAGCATTGAAAATTAAAGGGATTGATTTGTGGGCTATTGGGTTGTGATGGGTGATTAGTTACTTTAATTTTGTTAATTGGACTAATATTTATTTAATTGGGATGATTTAATAGCCCAATAAATTATTAATTTTTTTGAGAATAAATTAGTCTAATTAATTAATTAAGAGTAATTGTTTGCTGGCCCAAATTGAGGAATAATTAATTGTGTTGGACTAGGCTATTTGGGCCCATTGGACCATTTAAATTGACCGGTTTTGACTTGGCTTGATCGATCAAAATTATATGTGGATTATATAATTTTGAGAAAATTGTGGATGATATAAATAATAAATTGGTTCGAAAATATAAAATCATGAACCTTGACATGATGGTGTCCTGATACATTCCTTGTATTTAATTCAAAATATTAAATTAAATCCAAGGGATAGGGTTTGTTAAATTTTCTCTACACACCCATCACTATAAATAGTGGTATCAAGACATTAAGGCATTGAAGATTAGAAGACTTTGAAGCTCTGAAAATCAGCATCTCACTGAGAGGACACGCTTGCAATATATTTGCAACGAGGGACACGCCTACAGTATATCTGTGTCGGGAGCACGCTTGTAATATAAGCCCTTCATTGAAGAACAAGCCACATAACTCCGGAGGCCCTTTAGCAATTTGGCATACTTCCAGTTCGACATACTCCGAACTCGGTACAGCTCGGCATACTTCCAGTTCGGCATACTCCGAACTCCCACAACTCGACATACTTCCAGTTCGGCATACTCCGAACTCGACATACTTTCAATTCGGCATAGTCCGAACTCGACATAGCTCAGCATACTTCCAGTTCATCATACTCTGAACTTGGTATACTTATAATTCGGCATACTTCCGATCAGTATATTTCTAGTAGAGAATCAGAGGACTTCTACACAAAGATTATACCCCTTTTTTGTTTAATACATACTACTTCATTGTAACCAATATACTTTGAATTTTGAATATACAATTTAAATTTTTCGCGTTACGATAGTTTGTTTTTCCTAATATAATTCATATTTGTTTTAGCGTATGTAACTCACGCCAGAATTGACGCAAGTCAGTTTTGACGCGGAGGCGTCATGTCCGCGTCAAAACTTACTTGTCTCAATTATGATATATTTGGGGATAAAATTGTCGCATAGATCTCTAGCATCAATTCACATGTTAAACAATTCATATCACGTTGTCTTTATTTTTGCTCAATGTTGCTATAAATTTGTCATAAGTGATCCGATAATTTTGCAAACTATCTATAATCCTTGAGCTTGTACAAATACAACTAATTATCGCCCAAAAATGTTATGTCGAAAAATTTCTTGCCGAAAAATGTTTCACCGTTATTCTCGAAAAAGAGAGAGTTATTATTTTAATGCTTACTCTAATTTGTGAGCTCAACTCTTTCACATTATCATATAATCTCCTCTCATATTTTCTTTATAATCCTTTTCTCCCCTTTTTTTTTTGTGTGTCCTACTCCTACATATCATCTATTATTTAATTCACTTATCTATAATTAATTATTTTAATTTTATAATTATTAAAAAAAACAAAGATTAAGTATAGAAAAGGTATATTAAGCAGATACTACTTTATAATAAAGTCGATAGTATTTAAAAAAAAAAAACTAAATATGAAAAATTTAAATTTACATAATAATATCACCTATTTATTATATTGCATTACTATTACTATTAATATCAATATCAATAATTTTAATTTTTTTCACTATTAAATCATTATAAATAATTCCTTAGATCATGCATAAATAATTCATCTATCACAACAAATAAAGAAAACTTGATTGACAATTCAAGTTGTAAGTTAATTTTCTGTTTCAAGAATGAAGATGAGTATAAAATCCATAATCTATTTAACAAAGAGTTCTATATCAAGAAAGTAAATCACATGCATAGCACTAAATTAAAGATCCCATTGAAAGGAACGTTTTACATGCATATATTGCCTAGCAACAACAACAACAAATGATTTCAAATTAGTGCTTAATGACGGCTGAGAATTGCTGCTTAGCTTAATTGGTTGTTATCAGTCGCATCTCATATCATCATTAACTCTAAGCTAAGCGGCCACATGATTCATGTTTCTATCTCATTACGGACTATTATATTAATCTCTCACTTTCACCATTTCAATACAACTTCCCACAAAAGAAAAGAATATTGAGTGTGTGTTTGTGTGTGTTGCGTTCAAATGAGAACCAGCCTTAGCTTCCTATGTGAACCTGCAAACTAATTATGAAGGAATGTACCGTATGTTCTACATGAATGCACAGCATCATAAGTACTAGGGTACTACACGAATGCACAACAACACGGTGCATTCGTATAGTAATTTCAGTGCATTTATGTAGTAGTCACAGAGTTGAAGTAGTTATTTTCATTTTTAGTTAATGTATAACGCAATTACACAATTATTTATTACATTGTAAATCTAGTCCATTGAGTTGTAAAAATGGTTAATTTAGTCCCCCAATTTTTGAAATGGAAGCTGATATTGAGGGACTAGATTAACCATGTTTAAAACTTGAGGGACTAGATTTACAACAGAACGAACAGTTGATAGACCACATATTAACTAAAATTAAATTAAAAATGAGAAACTAAATTACATAATGTGTGATTATCCCATGATTAATTATAGAATTATAACTCTCATCTATTATTAACTAATTTTTAGTTTAGATTTTTTAAAAATTCAATTTGAAATAATGTATGATATTAGTTTCAAATATTAATTTAAATAAGGGAAAATGGCACTTTTTCCCCCTGTGTTATGTGCATATAGCACTTTTTCCCCCTGTGTTATTAAAGTGGCAGTTTTCCCCCCTCAATTATTTTAAAAGTGGTAGTTTTTCCCCTATAATGTTAAATTGGCATTTTTACCCTTAAATAATTATTTCATTTATTTTTAACTCTCCAACCAAGTATTACTAATATGTATGGAAGATCGCGTTTCGATACGAACCTAATCGAACACTTTAGCAATTGAACTTAAATAGTATGGACGGTAACGGTTACGATTCAGAACCGAAAAAATAAAATAAAATAATTGTTGAATTTAGATTATTTTTAAATAAGAAATAAAATTAAAAAATAAATATTAAATAAGTTTTGATTGGCGGTTCAAAATCGAAATTGGAATCGAACCGTACAAATTTATCAAAATAAGTGTTTGATCATTTTTCACTGTATATGACCGTGGTTCAGTTTCAGTTCACGGTTCAACAATTATTTAATTTTATTTTTTTTCGGTTCTGAATCGTAACCAAAACCATCCATACTATTTAAGTATGATTGCTACAGTATTTGGTTATGTTCGAACCGAATCGTGACCATCCATACCTATAAGTAATAATTTGTTAGAGAAGAAAAAAATAAATGAAATAATTATTTTTAAGGGTAAAAATGCCAATTTAACATTTCAGGGGGAAAAATAGCCACTTTAATAACACAGGGGGCAAAAGTGCTATATGCACATAACATAGGGGGAAAAACTGCCATTTTCCCTTTAAATAATTTTCTTCACAAATAGAAGAGGATCGGAAATCATTGGTATCTCATAAATGAGAGCTATTACATTCTCCTTCTATATTTACCTCGTGATGGTACTACTTAACTAGGTATTTTCAAGTTTATTTTCTTTTCTTTTTCTATTTTATTTCTCAATCTCCTCTTTAATTTTCCCACAAATTTATTACAGATCATTAATTGTAAATGATATTGGAATTTATTTAAAATGAATACATACATATAATTACCAAAGGAGAAATCACCATTTTGATCCCTCAATATGTAGTGCCTACGAAAGGTTTAATTGACGAAATTTTAAATGATTCGAGTATCAAATTAGTTGAAATTGAAAACTAAAGACTATATTAACAGTTAAAAACAATTGAGCGACCAAAATGGTGATTTTTCCTTTTTCCAAATTCAATTTAAAGCAAAAGTTTTTCACATAGTAAAAATGCAAATATTATAAATAGATAGAAAGAGATAGTAGCAATATCTCAACTTACAAATATATATATATATATATATATATATATATATAGAATATTAATCAAATGTGGCCGTGCTCTTAGGTGTGGCCGTGCGGTCACACACCACTCAATGTTACGAAATACACCACTCAATGTTAAGAAACACACCACAATGAAAATATACAAAAACACCATAAAACACACCACACACCCAAAATAATGCACCATAACTCCCATGTCCCTAATGGTGCATTTGCTAATACTGTGTGGTGTATACTTGCATACCTAGTGGTGTGTTTTTGGGTGATGCGTCCCTAACGATGAATATTTGTGTGGTGCATTTTCTAACACTGAGTGGTGTATATCTGTATACATAGTGGTGAGGCCGCACTGTTCACACCTAAGAGCACGGCCACACTTGAACATGACCCTATATATATATATATATATATATATATATATATATATATATATATATATATATATATATATATATATATATCACCATTCTTTATTTTTTATAGTAAAGATTTTTTATCATTCATTGTTGTAGAATTTTCACTATAATTTATTTGTTTCACCTTAACAAGTATCTCATGGGCATTTATTAATAAGTATTTTTTATATAAAAATCAAAAGATATTTATGGTTTCTATTTTGATGAAGACCACAGAATTCAATTGAAAACCAAGCTAAGGGAGGCACTAACTTTATTGCTCTCACTTTATGAGCCACCTAATAATGCTTGTATTATTTTTATTTATTTATTTATATATTTATCAATATTATTAGAGTTAATTTCATTTTTGTCCTAAATTTATAGGTGATAGTTTCTTTTCTTTTTTTTTTTTTTCAAAACACCTACATTTGGTCATAGTTTGTGACATCGTTATTTTTGGCCCTCAGTCAAAAAAATCATTGAAATGTCGTTAAATATAAATACATCTCGATCTTTTTTTTTATATACAAAGTGGATTGACTTGCTATATTTTTATTTTTAATTTATTATAAAAAATCATAATTGAAGAGCTAAATACCATTATATTTTACGAAATTTATGAAATTGCGTGTGTTGATAGAGGATCAAAAATGATCATGCCACAATAATAGTAGGACAAAAAAAATTTTCAAAAATATGACTACAAATAAACAGTAACGTATAAATCTAGAACCAAAAAATAAAATTAATTTTTATTATTATTATTTCATCATATCCATATATGAGAATTGTGATATGATACAATTGAATCCAGCCAATTGGATTCCTTCAACATCTTTTCCTCATTGCATTTTAGCAATTCAATGAAGGCATGGCAACGCCCATATATGCATCTTCCACATTTCTTTTTCCCCATATCATACTCTATATTATAATATTATTTAATAAATCATATCTATTGTGCACACATAACTATGACCTTACAAGCTAGCTATCGTGGACAGTCAACACACGGCATATTTATCATTTTTTAAAACAAAGATTTTTTTCTTGATAATTTATGGTGAGAATCTTTTTGTATTTATTGTTCGAAGAAAAAAATATTTATCTTGTAGGCAAAATTCTCACATAACATAGATTTTAAATAGGTAATACTTTTTACGGAGTAGTAAATACGTAATATTTTTTATGAATCGCTAACTATTATATTTTCATTGAAAATCATTAATTATTTATTTTTTGGTAAAGTATTAGAGAAAATGTAATACTTATTGAAATGTAATTATTAATATGTGTTGGCTCATAGAAAATTGTTACATTTTTACTTAAAAGTATTAGTCGTTATTTCACTTGAGATTTCATGTACACAAGGCCAACATTCCCAACAATGCACACAATTTTATATGTTGATGTTGGGCGTCGGCCGAGTTCAGTCCCGGCTTGATTCTAGACGTGACACTGTGACTTAATTATCATGTAGGAATGTGGTTAAATTATTAATGTCCATTTATTTATCACCAATTGATTTTTAAGTAAATATGACAACCAGATAGCCAAAGAACTCTGACTTACAACAGTCACAGGATGAGTGACCTGCTGATATCCATTAGTTGACATGATTTTAAACGTTTTTTTATATTTGTTAATTACTCGTGAATTGATTAACTTTGTTATGATTTAATAAAATAAAGATATATCAATGTATTTAAAATTTTATTCATATTTAACATTGTTTAATTTGTTTCTTTTTGAAAAAAAAATGTTGTGAAAATATTTGTTTTTGTTCTGAAATTCGATGAATCTTGAGATATTTAGAGTGATATATACCAACCATTTGTAGATTTTTAGTGGTAGGTTTTGAAGGGTGTAGCTTTCTTTCTTTTCTTTTATTTCCATTTTTGAATCTTTTGTGTAGAAGATAGTGCCTGCACTCTCTTGGCAAATCTTCTCTCATTTCCTCTTTTGTGAAGTTGTAATGTGGTTCAAAGGTATTTGTGCCCCATTTCACCATAACTTAGCTTTGACAAGAAGGCAACCCAAAAAATCTACATCAAATAGAATCAAATTTTTATTAAAGTTAATTATAATTGTATCAATGTTTAAATTTTGATACTCCTCAGTTAATTTTACATGTCTTATTTGCTTCTTTTTTTAAATTATTTTTAATTTTTAATTTTTGTGTTTAATGATACTTTTAATGTAGTTTCTAAATATATAAATTTTATATACTAATACTAAATTTAAAATTATGAAAAGTAGAATTAAAAATAACTCCAATCAAACATCATTAACCGAATCAGACACATAAATGAGATTGAGAGTGTTAATTAATCAGTTATGATATACAATTATACTTCCCTAATAAAAATAATACATGATATTTCATTATTTTATTGAATACTTAACAAAAATTAATGTTCACTATATCAAAAACGTTATTTAATTAGCGGTGATTGTTTTGTTATTTAGCGACAGTTTCAAACCGCCACGATATAGTCTACCGGTGATTTTCCATCTGTTATGTTCAATTATTATATGCAGTGTTGCAAAAATCCCGCATAGGCGCCGATTAATCCCCGCCTAGGCGCTAGGAGCTGGTCGACCGCCTAGCGTATCACATTAAATGGTGGTCTAGGCGACTGGCCGGCTAGACGACCGCCTAGGCCGCCTAAGCTCCGCCTAGGCCGCCAAAGCATTGCCTAGGCCGCATAGGCGCTAACCGCCTAGGCGTCGACTAGACCGACTAGGCACCGACTAGGCCTTTTAGTCGGTCGATTAACTATTGTTCTTTTTTTTTAATGGGTTATTTCACTCAAAACAACATCGTTTTGAGCGAAATAATCCTAAATTGTACAAACTTTAGATATTTTTGAGGTTAATATTTAATATTTTAGTATTAACAATTAAAGTAATATATAATTTATAATTATTGGTCTTTAAAAAATTAAAAATATTTAAGCAAATTTTTTAAAATTAAAAAATAAAATTAAAAAATATACGGACGCCTAGGTGCCGATTAATCCCCGGTTAGGCGTCCTAGGCGCTAGGCGCTCCCGAGCGCCTAGCGATTTTTTCAACCATGATTATATGAACTCTTTATTAACTCTTGGTGAAATAGTCAATTCATATTTATGATATATTTGGAAATCTTGAAAATAAATTTTAAAAAATAACTCACTTTCCAAAAAATATTTTCATTATATTTTCTAATGTTTGGCTAACAATAAGAAACAATTTTCTAGTTTATTTTTCAAAATAAAAACGAATATTACAAAATTATTTCTTATTTAATACTAACTATTTTAATTTAATAAATGTAGTAATTCCAAACTAAAGACCGTGAACCAAAAAAAATCATAAAAACTTTGTTTTATCTAATTTTGTGGGTTTTAAGCCAGGTTGGGCTAAATTTTTTTTTACCATATATATTTGCAAGTACAAAATCATACATAATTATATTTTATATGTAATCACCATTATGATTACTCATGAATTTTTACCTCACTTATCATTACTCTTACAATCACTTACTTACCCATCCACACCATACCTTTGTTTAATTAGATTCATTACCATCTTGTATTAAAAAAAAAAAAGATTCATTACCATCTTCTTTTACTTTGGTCATCATTATTTATATTCTTTATTATATTCCCCATCTACTTATCCTAACATAGCCTACTTAGCTACACTTTTACAGCATGTTTGGTGAATTTTAATGGAATATGAATAGTATTTCATAGGTAATGGAATAAGTAAGGAATAGAATAGGAATTGTATTCTATTGTTTGGTTCGCCGAAAGAATAGACTTTAGGAATGTAATTTCAACGTTTGATTAGTTTAAGGAATAGAAATGAAATGTGTTTAAAAGACATAAATACTCCTATATAAAAAATGTATTATTATTATTTTTGAAAATCAACTCATAACTTATATTAATAAAAATGTATTATTATTATTATTATTATTATTATTATTATTATTATTATTATTACTTACACTTTTAATATATATATATATATATATATATATATATATATATATATATATATATATATATATATATTAAGAATTATAATATAATATAAAATGGTATTTTCGGTATTCTAGTATAAAAGCTATTCCCAAATACTTGGGAATAACTAATACTAGGGGTCCCCTAGAAATGGTTATTCCCCTGCAAAGGGAATAGCTCATTCCCGGGAATGCTATTCATAGGAATAGAATGATTAATCAAACAGTGGAATAGGTCTATTCCCGAGAACGGTATTCCATTCCCGACCTATTCCACGAACCAAACACGCTGTTAGGGAGCGTTCAGTTCGCAGAATATGAGATTAATTATCTTATTAGGTAATAAGATTACACGCTGAGGCCCGAGAGGTAACATGAGATTACAAGAATATAAGATTATATTGTGTAATTTTAATTGAGATTGTGGGATGTAACATTAACATATTTGGTTTAGGATATATTTTAGATTATGTTGTGTAATTTACTTAAATATCCTCAATACATACAAGTAAATAAAGAAATAAAAATTATACATATATATGATTGTATATCATTTTATATATGTATAAATATACTAGTATTTTGTACGCGTGATGCGCGAAAACTAATGTTCAATATTAAAATATTAATAAATACAAATAATTAAAATTTATAATTCGAATTATATATACACAAATAATATATGTATTTTATACACACATATATGATTTACCATTAATAGAATTTTAATTAAAATATAATCAACTATTAAATTAATTATATAATGATTTTAATAAAATGATAATTAAAGAATAGGAAAAAGATATGATAGATATAGGTGTATGATAATAATGATGGAGTTAAAATTAACGGTGTAAGGGTAGTTTTGTATAACAAGAATGTAGTAGGGACATTTTTGTCTAATAACATTGAAGTGTACAACATTTAAAGCAAAATGCATACATTTATTAGCATACAAAAAGAGGGACATAAATCAAGGATATAACCTTGATTGAAACTTATTATGTTTTTAGATTATTCTTGTTATTATTATTTTATTTATTAGTGTATATAAGGGTTACTTGATAAAGATAAAATTTAAATATTGAAAAGAAATGTAAGAATAAGGTATCACATAACAAATCAACAATGTCATATAATATTAGTATACCCAGATTACCTAATTAATGTTATATAACTTGAACTAAACACACTCTTAGGATTAGATATTATTCACATTATCTGAATTATGAAGTAAAATTCAAAATCTAAACCTGACTTTAAAATTTTGAGTGAACCTTATAAGTTATTGATTTAGATATTTTTAGTATGTTAATCCAAATTTAAATTTAGGGTCCATTTAAAAATCCGAAAAATAATTTTCGGAATTCATTTTTCGAATATTCAAGTTTGTTGGGTACTCAAAGGATCGGAAAATATTCATTCTAGTCAACAGAAAAAATATATTTATAGTTTTTTAGTCGGAAGACATTTTCTGAATTCTTTATTTTCTATCTCTTCCCTCTCTTATATGTTAAGTTAGTTTGCGAATTATTATTATTATTACTACGTACCACCACCACCACAACCACTAAACCACCAAAATAATCACCACCAACACCACCATCACCACCGCCACTACTACCACTACCACCAATACCACCACCACCACCACCATCACCAACACCAACACCACCACCCCCTCCCCTAACACCATAACCACCACCACCCTCCTCCCGCACCAGCACCACCACCACCACCACTACGATTGCCACTGCAACATCGTCGCCGCCGCTGTCGCCAACATCCCCACTACCACAAACATCACCACCACTGCTACCATACCACCAAGCCAACTACTGTGCAGTGCAATTGTTATATCATGAACCATGGTTCATATTGAATTGTGAACTCTGATACAAAAATTATGTAACTTAAGTTAACACATTTTGTACCTATAGGTAGTCGTTTCTGTACATGTAAACAAATAACTTGATAATTGCCGACACATAATATGATAGCTACAAGTACAAAAATTGTCAACTACAAGCACAAAATGTGTCACCTACAAATAAAGAATCGCGAGGTTATTTTTTGATCAGAATCTAGAATGCAAGGTAAACTCCGATCCATGGTATAATTTGCCTTGTGCCGTGTGAATAATGTGATGACACCTTTGTTACCATTCTAAATGGGTGGTCAAGATCGAACATTTATTGCTTTGTAAAAAATAATGAGTATTTAAATTTATAAAAAAAAAAAAAAAAAAAAAAAAAAACCACCTTATATTCCCTGTGCAATAATGCAAATAGCACTTTGAAATAAACAAAAACTAAACAAATTTGATGTATACACTACCTTCCAATTCATAATAGATCATAATGGGCATTGGCCAATTAGGCAAAGGTAGGGGCTGAATAGGAAATTCACATCAACTGATGTCCCTGAGGAAGAAGAAAGCTTTCCCCTGTGCTTGGCTGCTAGTGCGTATATATTGAAGCTAACCTCCTTGCTTATAAGCTTCATCAACCTCTCTTTCACAACTCACAATTCTCTCTCTCTCTCTCTCTTTCATTTCCCAGTATTCTTAACAACTGATCTCTGCTGTGTTTTCTGTTTCTTTTTCCTCTGTTGAGTGGTGGGTGTGAGCCCCCTCTTCTCCAACACTTTATCACATTACCATAATTCCCATTTTTGCCTCTTCTTTAAGCTTTTCCTTCATTTCCCAGGAAAGTTCTGACTTCAAAAACCCAAACTTTCAAGTAAAAAACAAGCTATGGAGGTTGGAGACCTGAGAACTAGTATTCTTCAAACACATAAATTTCCTCCCTCTTTGGATTCTCTTTGGATTCCAGACTCTAAGCCCTCTTTCCATGGTAGTTTTTCTTCTCCACCCTGCTCAAGAATCTGCAATCCTGACTGATTCTTTTAGGATTTTGTTTACTTTGATGATTTAACAAAACTTTCTGTCCTAGTTGAAATCTTTAGGATTTCTGTGATTTTCCCTCTGTTAATTTCATTGTGTTTCTTCAGGCCCTGCATCAATGGTGAACTTTGATGGTTTGCAAGAAGCAAGATTAGAGAAAGAGGAAATTAGCAGAAGCAATGGGGAGAAGAAAAGGCGGCTTTTGCCAGATCAAGTGCAGTTTCTTGAGAGGAGTTTTGAGGTGGAGAACAAGCTTGAGCCTGAGAGGAAACTCCATTTGGCTCAAAAACTTGGGCTGCACCCTAGACAGGTTGCCATTTGGTTCCAAAACCGGCGAGCCCGCAACAGAACTAAACAGATTGAGAAGGAGTTTGATTCCTTGAAAGCTAGCTATGACAAACTCACATCTGAGTTTGATGCTATCTCCCAAGAAAATGACAAGTTGAGGCATCAGGTAAAATCATAATTTTGATCCTTTATCACTTACTTACCACTTACGCCAATAGCTATAGGTCATCACATTTTTGAGACGTTGGGGGTTGGACTTAGCCTTTTCTTGCCTCTGCCCAACGATACCCTAATCACAAGGTGCTAGACTTTGCGTTTACTGGTCTTAGTCCAACAATTTCCCAACCATCCAGTGCTAAACTTACAATTTATCAGCTTTCACCCAACAATTCTGCACCTTCATCCAACAATTCCCCAATCACCGAATACTAGACTGCCTTTACAGGCCTCCGCCCAAAAATACCTCAACCACTAGGTACTAGACTTCCCGTTTACTGGTCTCAGCCCAACAATTTCTCAGCCACCAGGTGCTAGACTTGACTTTACCAACCTCTGCGCAACAATTCTGCACCTTCATCCAACAATCCCCAGCCACCGGATGCTAGACATGACCTTTACAGGCCTCCACCCAACAATCCCCAGCCACTGGGTGCTAGACTTGGCTTTTATAGACCTCCGCCCAACAATTCTCGAGTGCTAAACTTGGCCTTTACCGGCCTCCGTCAACAATTCTGCATCATTTCCTAGATTTAAATACAGATTGGGCTTACATTCATGGCACTGTTTTATTAATGTTGTGCAATAGGTTCAATTGCTGACAGAGAAACTGAAGAGCAAAGAAAAAGAGGATGATCAAATCACTTCATTTGAGGCAGAACCACAGAAACAGGAAGCCATTGCTGGTACAATTTTGGCAGATAGAAAAGCTTTATCAATCACAGTTTGCAAGCAAGAAGATGCAAGTTCAGCCAAAAGTGATGTTCTTGATTCAGACAGCCCACATTGCACTGATGGGATTGGGAACCAATTCATGGAGCCTGCAGATTCTTCACATGTTTTGGAATCATCAGATTTTTCCCAGGATGAAGATGATAGCCTTCCCCCAAATCTTTTCCACACACTCAGCTTCCCAAAGCTTGAAGATCATCTACAGCAGATACCTGCAAATTCTTGCAACTTGGGATTTTCCATTTCTGATCACTCTCCTTGGTTCTGGACTTCTGGGCTTGTTGACTAGACAAACATGATATAATATAATATAACCTCTTTTTAGTATTTTTGTTTCATTATATTTTACCACTGTTGCCACTACAGCTTCTGGTACCTAGTACTCTAGTAGTGCTTTCTCATGCAATAACATACATGTTGTAAATAAGGTTAAACTTTGATTAGTGAATGAATATTTTGGGTGGTTCAAGAATCTTTTGTTTCAATTCCCCCATGCCCCAGCTTAATAGAGAATTTGGAAGGATGTAAATCACAGTAAATCAAAATCAGTAAATCAAAATCAGTGGCTCAAGGGACAGGGTCAAATGTCTGTGCGCACAAGGGATCTGCCCACTTTGGACATAATCTCCACACCATCGCTGTCGACTTTGGTCTCTTCCCTCATTTATTGTTGGCAAAAACTTGTGTGAGACCGTCTCACGGATCTCAATATTAGACAGGTCGGGTCTTTAATTAATGAGGTTAAAGATTGGCCCATTAATTAAAAGTTTGATCCATTAATCAAAAATCTGACTCGTCTCACGGATCTAGACGATCTCACACAAGTGTTGTCCTTTATTGTTTACTGAACCAATGAGCGGCCCTTGCGGACGAATCTTTTGTTTCGTTGACCATGATCCACTTTAGACATAATCTCCACACTGCTGCTGCCGATTTTAGTCTGTTCTCCTAAATACTGCTTACTGAATTAACGAGTTAAGTCGGTAGCCAGGACGAATTTTTGTTTAGTTGACCATGATGATGTATGTTTGCACAATTAAGTTGACTGTGAATCCTCATCACTAATCAATCAGGTGGTGTTTATGGTACAAATTGCATGCATAATTAACCTAGTAAGTGGGGGATTCTTTGGCTTGTTTGTAAAAGATGATGATGAGTCATCATGAGTCACTTTCTGGGATGTAGATACAAAGACCAGATTAAAAGCATGTGCATATATTTTTACACCTACTTGTCACCATTCTGTGTGCTTTCTGCAAGCTGTTTGAGTTTGAAATCTTTATGCAAATCCACAGGAATATGATTGCATTAAAATACTGCTAATTTATAGTGTCTGGAAGCTAGCCAAATGTCACAAACCCATTCATTATTGTGCATGATCAATATCTATTTTGGTGGGTAATTGTGGGCTTGTGCCCTTCACTTAATCCAAATCAACTCTACCTTATATACAAATAATGTTCACTGTTATGGAATATATATATATATATATATATATATATATATATATATATATTTGGTATATGAAATTTCTATAAATTAGGCACTTTTAGTGATTTATGTAGGTAGGCGTATGGAAATTTGTTTCCTATTCGTCGTCTTCTAGCATCTATTTATAAGGTTTTGTATTCTATAAGATAGCATATTCAGAAATCCTCTCTTTAACATGGTATCTGAGCCTTTACTAGTACAAAGAGGCACTACCAAATACCGCTCCCACTAATGCTCGAACCAATGACCTCCTAGTGTTACTAAATCACATGGTCAAGTCACCAAATTTTAAACTTAAAAATATAATTTAAAATAAAATTTGTAACGTTTAAAATAATTTCATTTAATAAATTTATTGTGACAAATAATTAACTAAAAAATTGTGGAATCCAAACATTGGAACTGGGAGGGCCTGAAAGAATGCATGCAGGAGCCTCTAAAGTCAAAAAAATTTGAATTTTCTAAAGTGTAAATCACTAGCCAAGGACTTTTTGGCTAATAGATGTTGACATTTTTGTCACTAAAAACATTTCTTAAAACAATTTGGACGTTGAGAATGTCGTCACAAAGTTTTTTTGTTTCTTAATTTTATATTTGGTAACGGAATCAAATAATTTTGATATATGATAATGGTTGCTGATGTAGTCTAATATAATTACACGTGTTACTTATAAACATAATTTAATTACTATAATAAGATATTGGTGAATATTTTATGAATATTTTGAAATATGGGCAGCGACACATTAAACACGTAGCTTTGAAGGAACAAATTTTGCTTTCCTTAAGTTTTGTAAACATCGACAATTGTTCCAAGGAATTTTGTATAATATAAGATTTTAATGTTGGAACCTTACCAAACACTACCCTCTAACCATATATCCTAGGGATTTTGTTATCAACACTCGCAAGATCAGATCTATGTTTAGATACTTTGTTAAAATGTTGTGTCCAAATTCGATGGTAGGTTTATGTTTTTCATATTTAATTGAAGCAGCTTTCTTTAGTGGTATTATATTATTGAGTCTGGAGAACTTAATTCATTCATACATTAAAAATATTAAACTAACTAATTTGCAGAATATATGTGCAACCGAGTGGACAGATATATGGACCATTGGATATTTGGATGAGCTTAAATAACGGCTAGAAATCAATAAAAGGGGAAAAATGAGGTGAAATTTTGGTAATTTCAATTATACACTGGTGCATTTAGATATGCATAATTGGTGGTGCATTTAGATATCCTTGACGGCATTTTGAGTCCAATGCACCATCAAGCATTCCGTGTGCACCACAGACTAACACTTAGTGCACCACGGACCAACATTTGGTGGTGCACCACTAACCAGTGGTTAGTACACTACAAAAATATACTTGGTGCAAAAAATTACAAAAGTGCCACCGCATTTTTCTTATTTTCATTGATTTTCAACCGTTAATATGAACACATCTGATGATCCAGATCTGTCCACATATTCGCAGCTAAGAAGGTTGTCGCATCTGATCCAATATGTGTGCGCGTGTGTGTATAGTTTTTTCTTTTTAATGCCACATAGGCAAGATGACATTTAATTAACTCAGTAATCAATCATTTTGATATAATTACACTATCTTTACTTGCTTAGGGAGTCAACTTTATTTTTAATTTACTTTTTATTTTTTAAGTGGTCTAATTGTATTCCTATATATAATGTAATGGTGCATTTGAACATTTTTCTA
This sequence comes from Ipomoea trifida, assembly GCA_003576665.1. NCBI lineage: Eukaryota > Viridiplantae > Streptophyta > Magnoliopsida > Solanales > Convolvulaceae > Ipomoea > Ipomoea trifida. Next base: position 15,468,113 of record CP025651.1, read on the forward strand.
ATAATATATATTTTTTTTAACAAATACAACCTTAATTTTACATTTTAGCATACTTTCTAATAATATAATTTGCATAAAGTCTAACCAACGGTACATATAACACAACTGGAAGTTTTAAAAGACAAGAGTAGTTGCTTTCAAAAAAAAAAAAAAAAAAAAAAAAAAAAAAAAAAAAAAAAGACAAGAGTAGTTACATTCATGTGAGAAGTCATAATCTTGTACAATGTTTGTGTTTCAATTCAAAGAGTCGTTGAGACGACAACTGCAATATATTTCAACATCTCTGCACCAATTCAAGGGGGTTTTGCTATAAATTCTTTAAATAAATTAATTAAAGATAAGCATATATGCAAGTTGTGGACTTGAAGAACTTCAACAACCAACTGCATATCATTGCAATTTTTTTATAATAAATGCAACGAACTGTAGATTACAAGGAGGTAAACAGATCACTACTCAAAGATATACTCTGGGTAAAACTTGTCTTGTTATTTAAAATTGATCATTTCAAACTAAGAAAGTCATCAATAGGCGCTCACATGAAAAATCGAATTTGAAATCTTATGATTACCAAATTAGCCAAAGACCTTCTGGTCTAGTGGCATCCGGTGTTCCGGTTAACACTCTCACATGGATGATGGGAGTGGGTTCGAGCCTCGGTGGAGTCAAATGTTGACTCTTTGTGCTTCATTGGGAGTGGGTTTGAGCCTCGGTGGAGGCAACTGTTGACTCTTTGCGCTTGGTTGAGAAACTAGCATGGTGGTTCATTTTTAATTTGAATGGTTAGAAAATTCTTACTACTTTTGAAGGAGGATATATGCCATGGTTGTTCGAACTTTTTTTTTCTTTTCTAATCTCAAAATTACTGAAAATCGCCGGTTGTCTTAGTCAGTCCAATTGTCTAAATTTTCTGAATACCTTTCTTGGTAGTCGAGAACTTTTTCTACTTCTGATTCTGATCAATGACTATTAGATCATATCTACATTTAATCATCTACTGTTTTTTTTTTTCACATTTAATTATTCTCACGACTTTTAAAACATTATCACATTTATATTTTCTTTTACTACTACTAACGCTATTACATTGTAATATCCGTTCATCTATACTTTCTCAACGTTAAAACAATCATATTTTATACTTAATTACCCATACTTATATGTTAGAAAGATACGGAAAGAGATGAAATTACTTTAAGGAACAATCTATCTTTTTCTTTCAACAACTTTTTCCATAACCGAAAGGAGGAGTTATGGGTGGATACGTGACAATATACTCATTCAACCAAACATTACATGTCTTCCCAGGCATCAATTGAGAGAATAATAACTTGTAAACAAATACTTCTATTATTCGATTCTTGTCAAAATTCTCACTCGAACTCATCGCGTAATACCGTTTACATCTCCGATTATTATACAGGAACAGTAACACAAGTAATTCATACTCACAAGTAATTACTATGAATTTTCCTTATCATCTAAGTACTATTATATTATGACAATATCCCTCCGCGGTTTGAGCCTGTGACCCCTAAGAGGTTACTATGTACTAAATACTCCTAAAATATAAAACTCAATACTCCTAAGCAAATTAATGTGTGCTTATTTGCTCATGGAACTTGAACTGCAACTTATTAGAGTAGTTTAGCATTATTAATGTTAAATGCCTAGTTCAATTATTAAACTTTTAATTAAAGTGGGAAACATCCTTCAATTTTATATCAAAACTAAATTCATATACAAATTGTACCTCATATGCTTAATAAAACTTCCTCATTTCTTAGGGAAAAAATATATTTGGGATCATGGTCCGCATGGTAAAGTGGACCACTAACAAATACTCATTTTTAGTGAACTAAAGGTTTATTTTAATGTACTGAATGTTAATTTTATGTAGTATATACTAATTAAAGAGGAACGTGTATATATATATACATATATATATATATATATATATATATATATATATATATATATATATATATATATATATATATATATATATATATATATATATATATATATTCAAATGTGGCCGCGCCCTTACGTGCGGCCGTGCGGTTTACACCACTCAATGTTAAGAAATGCACCTCTCAATATTATGAAATGCACCACTCAATAACATTGAGTGGTGTATTTCATATTTAAGAAACACACCACTCAATGTATTGAGTGGTGTATTTTGTAACATTGAGGGGTGCATTTCTTAACATTGAGTGGTGTAAACCGCACGGCCGCACGTAAGGGCGCGGCCACACCTGAACATGACCCTATATATATATATTACTGATCTACTTTGCAATGTATGATAGTACTCTAATATAATTGACAACCAATATAATCTGTAATTTTTCAAACCCTTTGAAATTTCACATGTCATTCATCTATATTATATTGTATGGAGCACGGTTGCAAAAATCGGCCTAGGCGACTGCCTAAATGCTAGGCACTCCTAGGCTAAGGTGAATTGCTCCCTAAGCGGCCGCCTAGTGCCTAACTCAGCCGACTTGATCGAGTTGGTGGCCAATTAACTAGGCAAAGATAACTCAGCCGAGTGGGCCTTTTTAATTTTTAATTATATATATATATATATAATATGACATACACCCGCATACATGCACTATTTTTTTTTGTTTTTATAGGTTGTCGCCTAGGCGCGCTAGTCTACCACCTGACTAGCGCTAGCGCCTACTACAACCATGGTATGGAGCATTTCTTTTCACTCAATTGCAATGAGACATTTGGGCTTGTTTACTCACTGGAAATTTTTCTCCAGTTTTCTAGAAATTTAGAAAATTAGAAAACAGAAAACAGAAAACATGTTTACTAGCACAATATTCCATTTTAAAAACAAGAAATAATTTTCCAGTTTTGTAAAAAACTGAAACATTATTAAAAACTGTTTTCTAAATGAAAAACAGAATCAGCTATCATCTATTAGACTATATGTCACTATAATTACATTCTCACAATTACCTACTTACATATGTGTTCATTACTATGATTACATTCATTATCATCTTCTATCTTTTCTACTTGCATTACTTATTTAAACATAACTTATTTGCTTATGCTTAAAATTATACATCATTCACATTATCAAAATTAAAAATTGAAATCTATACTAGGTTTTATATTTTGATTGAACTCAATTGGTTATTCGTTCGGATATTTTTAATTATGTTATATCGGATACAAGTTTGGTCCCGATATCGGATATCGAAATTTCACATATATTACTATATCAGAGTTCAAAATAAAAAGTTATATATTATATACATGTCATTCAAATAAATATATCCAAACATATTTTAAATATTAGCTCAAAAAATATTAATATTATCTAAAGTAAATTTTTATGTGAACTTAATAGGTTATTTGTTCGGATATATTTTTATTTATTGTTAATTTTATAACGTTAATCTAAAAAAATAAATTTGAAAAAATAAGTGTTAGTAAACAAGTTTTCTAAACAGAAAACAGAGGCAATCCATATATGTGTAGTACGCAATAACAAATTTGACGATGACTGGGAAAACAAAGAAAAGAAGTATTAGAGATGAGATGGAATACTATTAGGATCAAATATTTATGACTACGCCAAAAGCTATAGCTTGTAACGAAGGCGCAACTCTATTTTCTTATAAGCCACGCACTATCACATTTTCGAGAGAAAGAGGGTGCTCGACTTGGTTATATCCCGCCCAACAATCTCCCTAATCACTTATTGATGGACTTAACCCTTTACCAGCCCAGCCCTGCCCAACAAATACGGACAAAGGAAAGTTGATGAGGATGGTAATAATATAATGAAGTTGATCGGGAAGATTCACGTCGGACATGCACTTGTCCGTGTAAGTAAAGCAGTAGTCGCCATCTTGCATGCATGCATGCAAACCAAGCTAAGTAATTAAGGTGGCCGGCGGCCCCATGATGAAGGTAGCCGATCTTCACCTTAGCTTTCCAGATCAGACTATGAGAGATCAGATAAGAATCTGAGACACCCAGTGGGGACCCAATTTCTGAGTCCTCTTCCCAAAGCTGGATTTGTTCCGCCTTTAGCTTTTCCCATTCTTAATTTTACTTATTACGGTGTCTCTTTCTTATTGGTTACCTTTCATTTCTAAATTATGATATGATATGATATGATGCTGGACCCATGTAAAACAAATTAATTTATACTCAATCTTATTTTATTCAAAAGTTGAACAATGAATATAAAAATACTGTAAGTGGCAAACAGATTCCTATACAGACATGCATATATGTACATTATGAGCACTGAAAATCAATACACTACTTTAATTGGAGATGACTGCCCAAGATTTCATGGCAAAATTAAAAACAAATGATTGAATCATAAAATGTTTTGTTTTGTGTCACTGGGGAACAAACATTACTCTGGTAAATGGGTGCTACAAAATTTTAGAAAGGAAGCTATATATCAGGAATGAAAACATCATCAGAAAAGAAAAGAAAAGAATTTAACTACCTACAAAGGTCGAGTTCTGGTTAAGACGATGAAGCTTGTGAGAGTCTAGCAATGCCGGGTTGGTTTTATTTTCATGTGATGATAAGTAGATTGTTTTCATGCCCGTTATTCTGAACAATCGGGCGTAGAGGATCAATCCTCCATTCACCGTCAACAATGAACTTGATCTGCAGAGGAATTGAATGAAATACTCACTATTCCGAAAGGAGTATATAATATTGAAGTCACTGAGCTACGGCAGTGTAGAGATAACAACTAACGAACCTCATATCTGCCTGGATACAACTTCAAGCGCAAAGAAAAAACACCTGTACTCAATTTCTCCATCTTCCTCTGCAATCAAATACTGCGTATTATGCTACCAATCAAGGATAAAACATAGTGAAGATGATTAATATGATGTTTTCTTTCCAAAGTAATGGGGATTTGAAATGATTTACAGACTCAAAAGTGCAAGTGCCCATTAATCGATCAGAGTACAAAGACTTTACGTAGCTTTTGATGTCTGTTATCCATCAATTTCATCAATAGAAATGACGATATAGATCTAACTTTTAAAAGTAACTAATTCCTATTGTTTTTTTTTTGTAGTTAAGACCCTTGAATGAACATCAAGAAATTATAGATCATATAACTTTTTTCTATCAAATTGCCTTATGGGAAACTCCATTATTAGATTGTAGATTTGTAGTATGGTAGATGTTTTGCTATACAAGGAATCAGGGTTGCAAACTTGCAATGACTGAGAAGAATAGAACAACTTTGCTTTAAATAAAAAAAAAAAGCTCGCAAAATCATATTTGTACATCTTTTCGTCTTTTTTTTCCACTTGTAGGTTAAGTGCAATCAAATTAGCATATCTTGTGTGGAAACTCCTATAAATATCAAATTTAGTTGTTTAACGAAGCAAATAATAGTTGCCCATTATCCCCATTTTGAGTTTCAACTGTATCTGCTTCTAAACTGAATCTACATAATAACTAACCTTAACTCACAAGAATGGAAAGCACTGGATATGTGAACCACTGGTTTGGACACATCACCATGTTAACTTAACTCTATTAAATGAGAAAATAAAATTAGGCAATAAATTGCAGACTGATTAAGTATGAAAAAACAAATCATTTTCTGATGATCAATTTTTCAGGAAGAAATAAACCAACAAAATGAAGTTTCCCTGTCACCAAAAGATTGACGTAACCCTCAAAATTAGAATGGCATCTAGTAATCTAGTTTTTGCCCCCATCCACCCGCTAGATGTTGCTCTCTACAGTTATTCTAGCAAACATTCATAAATTGTGCCACTTGGAACATTGCTCAAGTGTCCTACAGTAAGTAAGTTTGGGCAATTCTATAAGGAAAATATTGTGATTTAATTAAGGCAAACTACAGCAAGCTTCTTTCTACTAATTCATGTGAAATAAAATCAAACCTGTGTTGCCCAACCATCAAAGGAACCTGTTAGAAGAACTTCTGAAGCAGGGTTAGGCCAAACAATATGGGCATTATGAAGAAGTTGCAAAGCTTTATGAGCACCATCAATCCTTTTCTGCTTTTCTTCCAGCATCTTTTGTGCATCACTGAAAAGTATAGCATTTGTTTACTAATTGAAGATGTGTATCCATAATTCCAAAGTAAATGATTAAATAGAATGGAATCATACATACATTATTGCTAGTGTCATTTTGCCCTCGATTACAGCTAGCTTTGCACGTATTGACCGCAATCTCTCGTGAGCATTAATGAACTCATTCTCCTGGAATTCCCATGCATCAGAAAGCTTTTCCAGATCACTTTTAGTAACCTGGGGAAAATTAAAGGAAACCATTATCTAGAGCACCTGGATGACTACCTTGCATATGACTTTTGCAATTAGAAAAAGATATTTTTGAAAGAAAATTTTTATTAATAGTTTAGTGTGCCATAGTTTGATAAGTTTAAAAATCTTAAAGGTATCAGTTAGTTACTTTATTAGTTTACTTTGCTTATTGCATAGTAAACATACATCTTAGGATTTCTAGTACCCCTATGTTCCATCTTTTAGTACAAATACTGTGCCTATTGTAGTCTCTATACATCAAATTGTATTGTAACTAAGTATGGCATTTCTCTCTATTATTCTCAGTTGTCAAAATAAAGATATCTTAGAAACAAAGGCACCAAATACAGATAATTGTGAATTTACATTCTGAAGTGTGGAAACAAGAAAATAATTAAAAAGAAGAAGAAAGGAAGAAAGAAAGCAAAACTTTTAGATTTCAACCCAGAGCTGTTTGACCTAACATCCATAAAAACATGGACCAGAAATCTTAGATGACATTTTAACTATTACAAAATGCAGTATGAACTAGATTTTATTCTGATGAACCAGGAAAGCAATTTTCCAAGTAGAAATCAAGAAAATTTCAAATATGTTAAATTCAATGGAAACAAAAAATGCCAACCAATTGTCAGTCTATGGCCATAAAAATTGAACTTCTGACAACAATTATATGGGTATAACTGAATAATAATTTGACTTCAATGCAACACCAACTATTTTTTGAATGATAGTTTGACTTTGGTATATGGACTTATATTTGTGAAACAATCATGAAATGACTTTGCCTGTTTAAAACTCAAAACAAATGCCAGATCTCTATTCAATGGTCTAACCAGCTATGACTAATTTGGTTCTCATAGCAGAAACAAATGATTGAACTTGTGACAGGTTGTTAACATGTAATAATGAATTCATTTAGTTAGGTATTCTATAAAAAGAACAACAGTAAATTAAGATGAATGTATGAGAAGAAAATGGCAATCCCTAATTCTCTGTTAGAAGTAATTGGCCGAATCACAAAATAGAAGAATGAGATGTCCCACCTCTCTTGAAACGTACTCTTCACTTTTGGACCTCAGCAACTGAAGAGCTGAAGCAAGCTCAACTTCTAGGTGCATTAGGCGAGTTCTTATGTTGTTGTCATTGTTACCATTTTGCCTATGTAAATCATCAGTAACACTTTCTGCCAGAAGATCTATGTCATCCATTATAGCATTTCTTTCAGCTTCTCTATTTTGACTAAAAGCAATCTCAGCTGCTGTACATTATTGGAGAATATGAATCAAATGGTGGTCAATGGGCATTTTCAAGCCACACATTAAAATCTCAAACACCAAGAATGAATCCTTTATATCGTAATCAGATGAAAGGAAAATAAAGACCTTCAAATTCTATATCCTGAGTGCCAGCACGTTGCAGACTCCACGTTTTCCATGAATCGGGTCTAATTTCCCTGGGGCTATTGATCATTCCAAGGTCAATCCTGTCTTTTTAAACAATGAAATAAGATCACATTTTTATGGTTTAGAAAAATGATTGTATGCATGAGCCTACATCAAAATGAACATAAATCAGACAACTACGCCATGTCACCTTTAACAGTTCAACCAGTTCACAGCAAAAGCATCAGAATTATTAAATAAACTCAAAATTAAGTACCATGTTAATGGTAACAGTTCTACAAATGCCAAGACCGAGATTAACATCCAAATGCAAGTTATAAAAGAAGTCTCCATTTATGAAGATTATGTAACCACAGCTAAAAAGCATTAACACCAAGAGAGAATAACCGCTTGATAATGAAAACAGCACTTACCAGAACCAGTGGATACAGGGCTCCTATCATTCTGGTCGCCCCTGCTCGAACCATGGCTTCCATTTCTATAATTTCCAATATTTATACCAAGGGACGAATTTCTCTCTTTCTCTAAGCGACTTAGTATCCCCTCAATCCCACCACCTTCCTCAGCTTCAGTTTCTCTGAGCCAAAAACAAAGAAAAGATCGAAATTACTCGACAAAAACTATACAACTCAAATCTTAGCTATCTAAAAAAAACATAAATCCATAGAAACATAAGATAAACCCTTGCAAGAATTTTTTTTCCTTGCCAATTTCATTGACTTCTTCCACCACTAATATCAAGAGTTAAATGTCTAAGAGTTCCAAAAAGTATAATTTCACCCACTTAAACGATAAAGCAATCAAATAAGACACATTGTGTATAGTTAGCAAAAACCTAGATATATGCATGGTGATGTCAAAAGAGAAGCATTTATCAGGGAAAAAAATCCCAAATAGGAACCTCACAATAATCTACCGGACGAAGAAGCTGGCTGAGATGCACTTTCAGAAGAATCATGAAAACCAGTTGACTCCACTTCATTGTTGTCAAACTCTAGGGCTTCTTCATCAAAACCAGAAGACTCCACTTCAGTGTTTTCAAAAGCTGCAATCTCTTGAGAAGGCACTACTTCATTGTTCTCAATAGTTGTAGTCTCTTGACAACTCGCAAGTCTCTTTCGAAGCTTCTCAATTTCAAAATCAATGTCCAATGTTTCAGCTTCTTTATCTACCTGCTCCTCATCCCCTGAATTCCAACCAAGCGTAAACCACCCTCCTCTCTCGCTAATAGCATCAACCAAATCGAACCTCCCCGCTTTCTCCAACTCTTTCCTAGACGGAAACGTCGCGGGCTTTTCGGATTTCTCCATGAACTCCAAAATCCTCGCCTCCAGCTCAGCGTCCCCTTCGCTCGCCAACCCTCCAGCACAACAACACCAATCGCAGCCCTCACTTCTCCTCCTCCTCCTGCTCCTCCCAGTCCTCCTCAGCTCAAGAATCCCGTACACACCCATCCCTTTCGCCGCCTCAAGGGTAAAAGTTTTAAATTTTGGGAGGCAATGAACCATTAACACTGGCCTAAACACAAAAACAAGTGAGGGGACGAATGGGGCATTCGACTGTGAGGATGGAAGGAAAAGGTTCAAGGCCGCGATGTGTGAGACCATTTCTCAGGCATTTCGTCGAACAGCTGGAGGACGACTCGTGCCTGTAAATCTGTAATAGTGCAACAGAGGAAAGAAGTGACCGGTGGAAAAACGACTGAACCAGCAATGTAGCACCGAATAGCGTGGACGTGGTGGAGTGCATAAATTAAATCATTTGACATTATCCTATTAATAATAAGTGTACTTTTTAAAGGATAAAAATATAATTTTTTAATCAATTAAAAATGTTTATGTAATGTCTCATATAATTTTTAGGGGCTTAGGGAGGGCCTCCGGCTAGCTAGGAGTCGGGGTTTCGACAAGATTAAGGTGGAGACTGATTCAGAAGTGATGGTTCACGCAATTATAGGTAAGGGGTCCTCTCGTATAGAAGTCAGTACTTTAGTTGTGGATAGTAAGGCGCTACTGGAATGATTTCAGAATTGTGAAGTGAATCATATCATTCGGAAAGGGAATCAATGTGCTGACTCTTTTACTAATCTAGGACAGCATAGCGAGTCAGGGACAAAGATCTTAAACCAACATCCTGAAGATCTTGAAGGCATTCTGGAGAGGGATGCAAGAAGCGTGGCTACAAAGAAACTTTACTAATTTCTTGGGGTCGTCCGGCTCCTCCGTCGCACTAAAAAAAAATTATGTAATTAGAAAGTAAAAAATTGAATAGAAAATGGTATGTGTAATTGTTTTACCATTATTCTATTGTTAGGATTCAATTAGAAATCTACATTTAGCCAATCAATAATATTATACAGTTTGGTTGATTAGTAAACCAATAAAAAAACATTTTTAATATATTATTATTATATATAATAAAGAAAAATTCTAAAGTGTGTTGATTTGCAACAATACATCCAAAAATAATTTGTGATTGGATGATGCTTTGGGAACGTGATAATATTTTTTTTAGTTAGATCACGAGGTATTCTAGGTAGATTATAATTATATGAGACACTTTTAAGCTTTGATAGGGAGTACTCTTCGAATCGTACTAGTGCTCGGTACTAACGCAAATAGTCGAGAGGAACCGTTTTCGATCTTCACTGACCAGTAGTGTGATATTCCTGACCTAAAGCCTACGACCGAGCTAACTGGAGGTCGTAGCGGCGTCTTATTGCTAGAAGAACTCTCCCGACCTGTTCAGGTCGAGACGAGCTTCCCTTAATTAGATTGACGGGGCTAGATATCTTAGTGGACAAGTAGGAATATTGTGGCACGTGGCCGAAGAGGCGCCCTTCCCAAGTTTCCCTAATGCAAGTTCAACGAGTGTCCGTCGGCATGCCGCATGTATCCCATCCTTACCCCTATGAATACTGCATTTATGACAAAGAGGAGGGACTTTTGGCCTTTCCACCTACCAACCATCAGCTCAGGACCTTTCCGAATCCTAGCTGGAGGACCGATCGAGCTCACAAATAAAATAGAGAGTGACCCTTGTGACCTCGACACTCACACTTATACATGAGAATCATCATATTTGCTACATCAAGCTTGTACTATACTCAAATTAATCTTTATTCACACTGGGCTAACCCAATTAAAATTTAAAAGACAAATAAGATCATATTAATTTTTCTATAAGAAATGGGGTTTTTGACTCCAACATTTTGATTAGACAATGTTTCTACAATACATGCATTTTAGATTGTATTCGTTGCAAATAACAAATAAGCACATTCTCATAGTAAATATTTGCATAAAATTTTTACAATTCTGGTATTACATGTTAAAAGTAAATTCAAGAAATAATAGTAGTCTCCTGAATTACAAAGTCATGAATTCGATACTTATTAATACTCTCTCAGTCGAATCTATTACATATGATTTTTAAGTACAATTTACTTTTTCGAAATAATTTACGAATTACTATACAAAAACATATTTTTCAAATGTATAATCTCAAATAATAACTACAAATTTTCTTCTTCATTCAAATAATAGTCTACTCACTTAAACTCAAAATACTAAATAAAGATACAAAATCAATGTAAAAAGTAGCATTATACGAAGTCTGGGTTATGAGTAATCTGCAGTTGTTTTCTTGTCCTATTTATGATATATTCCTTCAAGGATCCTTTTTGAAACAGTTCACAGATGTTGCCACTTCACACTAGTCATGGACACGTGATCATTGTATGGCTACTATTCATCGCTAATAAATCAGTTTTGTCCCCATGTCCTATGTACCCATCACTTCATGTCATTGTCTACAAGTTAGTTTTGCAATGTATGTATAATGAATTTTTACTATAAATCTATGATCAATCTTTCCTTATATATATACACACAAAATGTTCTATCAAAAAGAAAAAGGAGAGAATTTTCTTGCCCAAAACACCTTCAAAATATAGAAATGAATATTATGAATTATAATATATATATATATATATATATATATATATATGTATATATGGAAAATTATAATTTATGCCCCTCCATATTTCCATAATAAGTCAATTATCAATGTCACTCCTGAATTATTAGTGTCGTAAATATTGCCCCTTAATTTTCAAAAACGGTACATATATTGCCCCTCCCGTGGTGTAAATATTGCCCATCCTTCGTTACGAGAAGGCCAATATATGTACCGTTTTTTAAAATCGATGGGCAATATTTACACCACTAAAAATTCAGGGATGACATTGATAATTGGCATATTATAGAGGGGTAAAAATTACACTTTTTCCTATATATATATATCCACACACACACATGCTAATTTTTACTTTTTTTTTTGTGTGTGCATAATTGACATCAAATTCATATAATTTTATGTTAATCGGAAGTTATATGTGATTATTTGATTCCTTTGTGTCATTAGGTGATTTAGAGACATTGATGGTAAGATCATGTAAATTGAAGCCTACTTGGATGAGTTTTTAAGTCTTATTGACACAAATGCGTGTTCCAGCCTTCCAAGAGACATGAGAGGTTAAGAAAGTGAAAATAGAGTGTGTTGGAAATATCATGGCATAACCCAAGACTCAAAGGAAGAAATATGCATTTTGGAGTGAAGAGCAAGACTCACTCTGACACTCGTAGTCATGAGTGTCAGCGTGACAAAATTCTACAATGTTTTCTCTTTGTCAAGCGATGTCTCGGTATTTTAACAATATCTCAGTGTAGGAATGTCCAAATCAAGTGATTGAAACGGCATTGAAAAGATAATTGAAAGAGTTACAACTTCTATGAAGATTACAAAGTCTAATTCAGACGTCTACAAGGTGAAAAATTACTTAGAAATCATAGCTGCTGCACAGAATAATCGGTCACGACCGACCTCATGGGCGTGAGGACCATTGTGAGCTATGGAACATGTGAGCTATGATTAAAACTCATGGACGTGAGGTAGACTGTGGGCACATATCCAAAAAGCTAAAATTTGTTCATTTTGGACCAAATGTGAGGGTATAAACATGCTTACGTGGTTAGTTTCAAATTATTCTCCATTCTCCCACTTTCTCTCCAAGGTTTCCTGGAATAGAAAACTCTCTACAACATTCCCCTTGCAATTGATCTACATTTGATGAAGATTTGACTTGATTTTCAGCTTGTAATTTCGATTTACTTTCGATTGCTACATTGATCAAAGCTAAGTCTACTTTGCTTCCTTCACATTTCCTTCAACTCATCAATTGTTCTTGCAATGGCTTTCATTCCAATTTGTGCTTGTGTTTACAATATAGATATAATTAATGAACTAAAATCATCATTTCTCCTATAATTACATATAATAGTTACATACACAACCTGAAACTTGGTGTCTGCTTTTCTAGATGCCAATCAGTATCCATCCCACTTTAACAATGAACAATTTTCTCATGGAAATTCAGAAACCATTAACCCACTACTACTTTTCCCTTTCCAAACTTTCCAAGTCTTTCTCTTTCTCTTCCACCTTAACATTGCTGTCCTTTTACATTTCCATTTTCTATATTTTTCTCTATCCTGTAGCCACTCTGCATAGTCCTTCCCTTGTTTGCACTCAATAAAATCAGCTAACTCACCAAAATCAGAGTCTTTTTTCGCGTTGGGTTCCATGCACCTCAGAAACATCTCACCGTTCAACGTTTCCTCTTCAACGCTCACCATTTCTTCTTCTTTGTCAAATAAACACGAAGCACTTGATGAAGAACTCTCTGGCCATCCATCTTCCACACTGCCACAATACTTTACCATAGTCTTTGACTTGCTGACAAAAAGTCGAAGCATGCAAGGAATAAGCAAATATAAAAGCAGCATTGACAACATGAAACCAAGCAAATCATATCATTCGTTACTGTTACGAAAGTAAAGAGAAGATTTCTAAATATGATGTCTTATACTGTCATATAGAAAAGAGAATACAAAGCCCTATAAATAGGTGCTAGAAGACTACGAATAGGAAACAAGTTTCCATATTTTAGATATATATTCCATAACAGTTACAAATAACAAAATAATAGACACCACCAAAACTTAACCGTGTAGACAGAGGATTAGGTCCCAGTGGGAAAAACATTTTCTATGAAAACAAATGTTAGGAGTTCGAGTCTGTATAGATCAACCATGACCATGGAATTAATGGTCATCTTAGAAGACAACATTGTTATAATAACCTAAGATTGAGCCAAGATCACTCAACTCGGCTATAATGCACATGGCTCAAACCACACTAAAAGACATAATCCAATCAATTACCTGGTCTAATCCATCGCCTTATAAACCTATATGTTCTTTCTTATTTTTTCAATGTGGGGCTGACTCTTAACAAACATGACATAACATCAAAGCAGAAAGTGAACTAAAACTGGACTTGAATATAGTAAATATTTAGGCCTTCCCTAACAAATGTGTTACTTTTACAGTTTTCCTTTTTTACTGATGCAATAAACGCCAGCCAATACAGAGATAAGATGCATTTTTAGTACTGAAATAAAGAATTGAACTTGGTGTCTAGGGAAGTAGTGAAAGAGTAGGCAAAAGAAGGGAAGAAAATAGTTAACTTAAAGATATATGGAATACGCCTTAACAACGAATGAAGTTAATCAAAATTTTGAAGATAAAGCACTACAGCGGAAACAATAAAGTAAAGAGGCATATGGTCAAGTAAAACACAGACTGCAACAAAAAACTCATTTAAAATACATATAATGGATCAGAACCTCAAGTACAGATTCTGTATATTTTGAAATTTTGATGCAACCATTATGCTAGGCCTCTGGTCCATTACTGCCTGCATCACAAATAGTAGTTGAGAAAGCTGCAACATATTTCACATTACTTATATTTTTAAGATAAAAAGTGGACAAACTTTCACCTCTTGGATTCTGACCAGGGGTAACGCAGAGGAATCGGAGTCTGAGCCAGAAACAATTAATGACCTCAACTCATCTAAATAACCCTCTTCAAGTACAAACAAATTCACCAGAGCAGTGATTGTTAACAAGCACCCGTATGCTAAGCAACCAATCCTCTTTAAAAAACTAAATGCAAGCATGCCTGAGAAATGCAGAAGCATCACCATGAAATCCTTGTGCTTGATGGAGTTCGTCTCCATTATGTTACACAAGAACTGTTGGACTGGAAAGTGTATTTTGGATTCACTAAAACAGCTAATTGAACCCAAAATAGACATGTACTCCTTACACAATGAGTAGTCTTTCAAGGTTTTGAAAGAGCCATAACTTTCACCATTCTGGAGATATGATATAGCATGCAGCAAAGAAGTGCCCATTGACTTCAATACAGCAACTAGGAGACATATAGACTGAAGGTCCATACCCTTGATTGCAGGTATTACAGTTTCATCAAAGCTCACTGATGCTCTTAAAATCAGACAACTTATAATTGAGAATACATCATCTTGGCATGATTGGTCCAGAAGACATTGGCAATCCTTCACATATGCAATACATGAACTGGTCATGTCAGATTTCAGTTCAAAGAAATGGTTGCCTAAGAATGAATCTGATGAACCCTCAAACCTTTTAATCAGAGAGTTTATCTTGTCCTGTGTGCTTGGCAATATATAAGATTCAAAAGGTGGAGGAAAGTTCCCTCTATATGTGCTTGAGTTGACGAAAGGCGCACATTTACTTGGAGAATCACCATTGATCTGTACAAAGGATATAAGTTTCATATACATATGGACTGATTTTTCAAAGACTGAGAGAAAGCAGTCGAGAAGTTTACAGTTTGGTTTCAGGTTTTGAACATCCATCAAACCACTCATGGCTTCAGATACAGATGAAACCACGTACGCTTGCACAATTTTTGGGGCAGAAAAAACAATTGGATTCAGAAGCAATGATATGGCCCCAGTCAGACTCACATCTGGAGTTTTAAAGAATTTGAAATCCTTCCTCTGTGCTCGGAAAAGTCTGTAAAGAAAATCTTCAATTGCATTTTCACCAGAAAATGATAGGAGAAAGCAAGTGGAAACAAGTTCCATAAGGATTCCAATATCACTCTGACGTTTCTTTGAACTAATATCTTTCTGAGTGGACTGAGGCATAAACAAAGTTTCACTAGTAGAGGAAAATAAGTCAATCAGCCTAAATATTGCACGTAATTTGCCATGCACCAGAAGCTCATCAAGAAATACCTGAGTATACAATGTCCATTTTAATTAGGAACATCTTCAGCAAATAGTATTCTTTAAGGGAAAAAAAAGAAGAAAAACTTAGCAAATAATTCTTATAAAAGTATTCAGCAAAATGAGTGTCATGAAACTAATGCATGTCAGCATGTGCTCAGACTTCTAGACAACTCAGAGTCATGTTAGAGAAGAGCTAGAATCAAGGTTCCTAACATGCTGACATGCATTGTATACAGTTTGAGGGGATACTGTACCCCCAATGTTTATGTAATCAAATTTAAACTATCAAGACTCAAGAGTATAATTCAACAGTATGCTTAAGGTAATACAATTTCCTTTTAAGAAAATATGTCAAAGAATATGCATACCCATGGTTGTATCCACCCACACAGTTATGAGTGAATAATTGAATATATGCAACCATATACTGTCATATACTGATATACTACAACACTATGAAGCATGTGGTCTTGGCCTCTTCTTCCCAGGCAAGTAACTTGAAGCATTATCTTTTGTTCAATAGTAATAGGAGTCGCATATTATGTTATATCTCATCATATTTGTAATACGCTTTGCAATCAAGGCATTCTACTGCAGCATGAGACTATGTTGCCATTAATATAAAACCATGACTGAGATTTTTTATATTCATCGCAATCACAAATGAAAAGTCTTTTGTTCTTCCTTTGAGAATTCAACAAGAAAACTTTGCACAAGCATACATACCTCCAACATAGCAATTGCAAATGAAGTTTGAAGATTAGGTGGCTCATAGAAATGAAGGGAAGCAACAAGTTCCTCTCTGGAAGTGGTTGTGAAGTCATCATCATCATATGTGCACGCATGAAAAACTGAGTTCTGCAAACTAATGTCTTTCCTGTCTTTTCTCTTTGGTAAGTTTAGGGAACACAACTTACAAAGTATCTTCAAAAGAATCCCGCCTTTTTCCAAAACAACGTTATGATCATATATATGCAATTGCAGGATAGCCATACAACACCTTAACAGCAAAACTAGTACTTCAACTGTACAATTCATATGTATGCTACCTTGACCAAGATCCTTGCTTGTACAAACATCATATAGAGAAGAGAATAAACTGTTAAACCTCAACGATAGTTCTTTGAATAAAATGTCAGAAATCACTCGTAGATCATTCACATCAACTTTGCTCAGGGAATCTGTGGACATATGGACAAGTAAACAATACAAACTCTTCAAGATGGGTGATTTTATGCCCTGCAGTTGCACATGAATGAAAAATATGTTACAACTTAGCTAAAAGTCTCCGATTATGTCAATTCCCATGTTTTAGATCATTTGAAGTCTGAATACTTAGTAAGTTTTATCTCTTGGCACTACATTTCTTTCTGCATACATCAGCCATCCCATTCCATTATCATGTAATGGTGGAATTTTCTCTCTTGGCACTAGAAGGTTGGAATCTATATATATACATACATACATACATACACACACACACACACACACACACACACATATATATGTGTGTGTGTGTAATGGTGGAATTTTCTCTCTTGGCACTAGAAGGTTGGAATCTATATATACATACATACATACATACATATATATATATACACACACACACACACACACACATATATGGTTTTCATCAGAAATTGGAAGTGAAAAATTATTGAACTGTTACCAAAGAAAAAAACTTTAACAAGCAAACACTCCTTGGACCCAGAGATTTTGTCAATTTTGGAGTTAACCACAAGCTGCAGACCCCTTTAGGTTCTCACCGTTACATCCACACATCCAAAGAAATGTCATTTTTCAACTAAAAACTCACTCTTCTAAAATAACAACTTCATCACCGTCGAATTTCACCAAATATAAATAAAATTTAAACCGGAAACTGTATACATAAAAAAGATATCAAGTAATGGACCTGAGGAGTTTTGATTGCGGAGAGCAGTTTGTGGAGTGGTCGAGCATAATTCGAATCCGAAGCAGAATCCAAGGTTTGTCTCCGAGAATCTTTGCGGATCTTCTGTTTTCTTGTTGAAGCCATTGATACTAGCTTCTACACAGCAAGTCTTTGTTCCTCCAAAATCATTTCGCAAACAGAATTTAGAAGTGTGCGGCGGGAACGGCTACTCTTGAGAACCCAAACCTTCGCTATAGTTGGGCGGCAAATTATTCTGGTTCACATTATAAGGTGTAAAATACCAGTTCTTATATCGTGACCGCGGTCCACAATGCACCATAGTCTCAAAACGACGTCGTTTCAGTAAGTGAGAGACGGAGCTCGTAATTGACCCTATAGTTCATCTCAAAAATACTACTTTACATTTGTTTTTATATTATCGAATGAAACTGTAGTTATGTTGAAATGTAACTGCAGTGTATACCGAATAACAGTTTCACATTTGTGTTTTATATTATTGAATGAAATTGTAGTTATATCAAAATGTAACTGTAGTTGTGTTGAAATGTAACTGCAGTGTATATGAACTGATACTGAATAACAGTTTCACATTTGTGTTTTTATATTATCGAATGAAATTGTAGTTATATCAAAATGTAACTGTAGTTGTATTGAAATATAACTGCAGTTGTGTTGAAATGTAACTGAAGTTGTGTTGAAATGTAACTGCAGTATATATGAACTGAAAGTGAGTGTCGCGAATTCATCCGTCTGTTTTCATTAATCAAAACGACGTCGTTTTGATGCGCAGTCCACAATGCATTGTGGACCACGGTCCACGATATAATTTGTGGTTAAATACATGATTTATAATGAATGTTCACAGTTTACGTATTAAATATTCACAATTTATTTATTGAACAGTTAATATCCAATATAATCCTCAGAGCATCCTTAGTAGTGGGTATATTTCACGGTAATTGAGGAGTTTTTTTAGGTGTGATTAGGAAAGAGAAAATGGGAGGGGAGTAAAAATAATAATAAACAAATCTGATTTCAAAAAGAAAAAAATAAAAAAAAATAAAAAATGAGGTTGTCAGGCGCGCCGCAGGCGCGCCTGACGCGCCCGAGTGGGCGCATGCTGTGCGCGCAACGCGCACAGCATTTGTGGACTACATTTCTTTCAATTTTTCTTGGGAAGCTAATATCTCGGTGCATTGGAGATGATCCTCCAAACTCTCTCTCTTGCCTTCTCTCACTGCCATCTCAGCTGTACTGTTCCAATAACTGCGCATGATCCGCTGATATAGATGCTCTCAATTATAGTGATTTTACTAAATAAGAAATTTTTAAAATATATGTATATATATATCATGGGCCTCTCTTTGAAATGGGTTTAGCAATTTAATCTTCACAGGCCTGATCTTAATTTATATATAAGAGGGGGCCATTATATATACACACACACACATGGGCCCTGGGCAAACCATAAATCTGCTATGGTGGGGTTTTGAGGAGCAAATTATAGTATGAAATAGGTCTACCTTATATTGTTGATCTAGTCTAAAATTAATTTTTAAATTTTGTGTATGTAGTTGACACATTTTGTACCTGACAGTTTCTGTACATGTAACTACCATATTTGTCAGCAATTATCAAGTTATTTGTTACATGTATAGAAACTGTTAATTATAGATACAAAATGTATTAACGGAGTACCAATGGTGACTGGTTCAATTTGTTCTTTTTTGGGACTTATCACTTATCCTTTCTTTTATCCACGAAATAAATATGATATTATTAGACCTCACATCTAACTTTTAAAAATGAACATAGGCACATAGCTCATATGCAAAAGATTTCCAACAGCACATATACGATTCCATTATTATATTGTGAATTGTGAATTGTGAATTATGAATTAAGATCCTCTTTTTGTTTTGGACTCCCTACCTTATGTTAATATATATATATGTGTGTGTGTTTTTCAGTGTCACTTTTACACAGCTAATAACTTAACCTTAATAACTAAAAAAACAGGTTGGGCAGTACCTTACGCGCTAGCCGTCCTCCATTATATTGCAGTAGTTAATAAGTGAAGTGGTGCCATGCCAGGCCACATGTACCATTTCTTACACTTTTCCACTGTCTTCCCCATCATAACATGTTCTAGACAAAAGTGAGTTATATCTAATTAGTTTCCGATGAAATAACATTTTCAAGAATAGGTATATATGGTCATGTTTGGTAAATGGCAAACGAATTCGTCAAAATTTTAGCTATCTGATATTCCTTACCGTTAACCGCTAATCGTTGATTGCCAAATAATAAGATCATAGTTTATTGTTTGATAAGTTATTTTATTCTCAAAATCTTTACTTGCAAGTGAATAATTATTACAATTTACATAGGCCTGCTCTTTTTTCTTTTTTTTTTTTTCTTTCTTTCTTTTTTTTTTTAAAAAAATTTCTAAGTCATTAGGAATAATAACATAGTTTTATAATGCCTAGTTTGATTTTTGTCAACACACATAGGAAGTTCTCCCTTATTACATATTTACATACCCACAATTTCATCAAGTCACAAGCAATCGAGAAGAGTTATTTTTAATTTTAATTATTGATTATTGTGACATTGTCATATTTAGTTCTAGTCTTTTAATTTTGTCACGTTCATAGTTGAAAAAATCGTCAGGCACTCCTCGAACTCCCGGGGCACCTAGGCACCGGTGTATTTTTTTTTTAATTTGTTTAATTTTTTTTTTAAATTTTTTAAGACTTGATAATTATAAACTATTTAATACTTTAATAGTTAATATTAAAATATTAAATATTAACCAAAAACATATAGAGTTTGAACAATTTAGGATTATTTCACTCAAAAAGATATCGTTTTGAGTAAAATAACTCATTAAGAAAAAAGAACAATAGGTAATCGGCCGACTAGGCGGCCCATCCAGTCTGTGTCTAGGCGACCTAGTCGGTGCCTAGAAAGTCTAGTCAGGGCCTAGCCGGCGAACTGTCTAAACCACCGATTATGGTGATATGCTAGGTGGGCGGGCGACGCCTAAACGAGATTTTTGTAACACTAGTCACATTAGTTAGTGAAATGTTCTTTATACAAAATTAAAGGGAAAAAGTTGATGATTATATAGGTATATATCTTGTTGTCTCCCTTGCTAGTATAGGCTAGCTACCGGCTGGCTTTACACCCTACACATTTTGAATGGCCAAAAGAATTGAAAGACTAAGAAGTGGTGAACATAAGGTGATGGAAGGGCAGGTAATTGCAGGCCATATATAAGATCAGATCTGGTCCCTCAGAGTTTGGCATGTGAAACTTTTATTTTGCTGGTTTTGTATGTAGTGTTTTGATTGAGGGCATATAATATAATTATGGAGGTGAGTCCAAAGCTTTAGATAATGCTCACCCTTTTCGGTTACGTTACGTGTGCATATAAATGTGCATGTGGGTGGTGCATCATATATGATACACAGATTTGAAAGAGATGACCACTCACATACACTTTTCTATCTTTAAAAAAAAAAAAAAAAAAATCATTTTGCCTCAATACTTGTGCCCATTATTTTCATCATGCCTTCTTTTTTGTTGTTATCAATTTATCATATCTTGTTATGATTTGTTTCTAATTCCTAGGCTTCCACACTTGGAACCTACAAGAATTGTGGTACAGTTAAATTAGAATGATTTATTAACGCTAAAAGTCTTGTAGTCGAACAATATATTTGTGACTTTTCAAATGAGAAGTTTGATCACTTTGTGAGTATGTATGAACAGATAACTCTTAACAGGTTGCGATATTTTTCTTAGTTTTGCGATATCTTTAGAGCATCTCCATTTGAGATTTTTTGTCGATTTTTGTCCAAATGAAAAAATCATGTATTGATTTTTAACAAATGGAGAGCATAGTTTTTCATTTGATTTTTTTTCTTCTGCAAATCAAGGATTTTTATGGGTCCCAATCAAAAGCCAAATGAAGCATTCTCCCGTTCACTGTACCTCTTTTCTTCTTTTTTCTTTTTCTCTAAAACAAAAATAAGTTTGCTACTATTGAGATTGCTCTTAATATCTTCTTTTTATGATTAGATTGCACTTAGGTGAACCCTTTTTTTTTTTTTTTTTTTGCGGGCTTAAAACTTTAACATGTTTTCTTCTTCTTTTTAAGCATAGAAATTCTTACTTGTGGGTGTATTGAGAAAAACATAGTGCAATTTAGGAACACAGACAAATAGCATTTCATGCAATTCCCGTGCTTAGCTTGAATTAAGGATATGTGTTTTGTAGGAGTTTTAATTTTATCCTAAAAATAAGTTGCATATTCAAAATAAAATTTGTAAGAAAATTAATTTTGTCTCCTTACCCACAATATTCTATCACGCAAGAACCAACTAGACTACCCGTGCAGGTAAATTTTTATTTTATTTTTTTTTTAATTTCTCAAATATAAAGTTGGGTGATTTTAGACTCGTGACATGCACAATTTTCCGTTAACAATTTACTACGAATTATTGAAATTTTATTTTTATTCACATATAATGAAATGGGAATGATGGACTCAAGACAAGATCTACTTAAAAGATATTGTAATTTTTCATCATTCTAAAATGTAGTCATTAGTGATGACATGTGCTTATGTATAGTCTGATTTATTTGACTTTTTATCACTTATGTTTGTCAAGTAATAATACCATAAATTTATTATTATATATATTATTCAAGTACACGTTTACTTCCTATGGAGTATACATTACACAAATTCTTGGATTTGAATTAGATGAATGGAGCAACAATATTAACAATCTTTTGTCCAAGTGATCGAAGAACAATGGAAAATTGGAAACTCATCAATTTTAAATTGAATTCATTCTATTTTTAATTCTCAATTATTAAATTAGTTATACATTTTGTTTTAATTGTTTAAAATTGTCGCATTTAATTTTATATTTTTCATTTTACAACATTACAAGTTTAAAATTGTCACATTTAACTACAACATTATTGAACTTGTAATTTTTCTCTCTTCCAAATCCAACCTTTAACTCAAATCCGGCGAAGCTATATTTCTAACATGAGTTTCAGAAAAAGATGGAGCCATTGGGTCTTAATAATTAAATGGCTTGAAAGGATGAGAAATTACAAGTTTATCCTTTTAGTTGACTATGAGTTCATAGGTATAAATAAATGATCAAAAAAGGAAAAAAAGTAGATTTAACTTCATCATGTAACAATTTCAAAAGATAGAAATTAAATTTTAGGTCTTAGCAATTAAATAGCTTAATACCCGGTAAAATTGCAAGTTTGTCCTTTTAGTCGACCATGGGTTAATAGCATAAAAATAGAGGATTAAAAACGAAAAGTATAAAACTAAGAACAGTTTGGAAACAAGAAAATAAAGTTTAGCAAAATGATTTTCATTTTCATTTTCATGTTTTGGTGTTTTGCTGAATGTTAAAAAGTAATCTTTTTCCCTTTGTACGAAAATAACAAATATGTTTTTTTTTTCTATTTAGTTCATTTTAAAAAACATGAATATGAATCTATTACAAAATTATTTATTATAAAATATTAATTATTTTAATGATGATAATAATTATTTATATTAAAATAAAATTATAAATTAAAATTTAAAAAATACAAAAATTAATAATAATTATATTAAAAAGATGTAAATAAATTATTTTTAAGTTGTAACTTATTATGATACATAAATTCATAAAGATAATAATTATAAACTAAAGAAATTGAAGGAAAATTTTACTTTTTTTATTTTATTGACCAGACTGGCCTATCTCATATTTTTTTGAAAATCAAATCAAAACTGGTAGATTAAAACAAATGAGCAATAGAGTTAGGAGGAACAACCTCCCAATACAACGGAACTTACTGGTGAATAGCCGTATAGTAGAAGCTAAGATATGAGCCCTAGTATTACTACCTCTAGGAATATAATGTACTGAACATGAAAGAAAAGAGGACATAATAGACTTAGAGGCCTCTACTGAGAAGCCAACATATGAATATATATCTGTGTGTAGTGAAATTAAGAGAGACCTTAACGTGGAACAATCAGTGAATATGTGCACCGAATCCAATCCTCGACCCTTGAGCCATGAAAGAACCTCCTTACATGCCAATGATTCCGCCATCAGGGGTGAAAAACACGCTGGGAGACGCGAGGCAAAGGCTGCAAGAAAACCGTCATCGTGTGCCAAGAGAACCGCCCCAACCGAGGCCGCCTTGGAGTGGAGATTGAAGCTTGCGTCGAAGTGACACTGCATGAAGTCGACTGAATTCGGTAGCAAGGATTGGCCATTGTCGTGTGAAATTACATGTGTCATTTGCATGGATTGTTGCGGCACATGCTGGTGGGAATCCGCAGGAGAGTGCACCTGTCGCCAAGCGGTTGCAGCTGTTTCGGCCATCCTCCATACAATAGTCGGGCGTGGCAGTTTCTTCTCCCAAATAGCAAGGTTTCTTGCTCTCCAAAGATGATAAAGAATTGCTATCACAACAAATAAATTATCATTGGTTAGCATATTTAATTAGACATTGATAAACATAATAATTTTAAACTCTATTGCTTGGTCTAGTCTTACCTAATCCATATTTTAATTAGTTATTGATAAATGTAACAAGTCTAAAATAAAGAATTAAAAAAAAACCTTAAATGTTTTTAATCATTTTGGCTATTGGTCAAGCCAGGTAGAGCCATCAAAATCGACTTTGGCCTCTGGCTCACCCTGCCCCGTTCAAAAAATAAAGGCGTGCCAAAGAGCGAGCTTTTTTGACCTATATATATATAGTCATGATCAGGTGTGGCCTGGTCATTAGGTGTGCCCATGTGTCCTATTTTCAGCCATTAGATCATATCAACTCATCAAATCAACGCGCAATATATATATGTCACAGAACACACCATTCTACGTACTAAAACGCACTAGAGGACCGATAAAACACACCATTCCACCCAATATACCAAATGCACCTATTCACTTAAAATTCATCAATATACTTAATAAAACACATCATTCTACGTATTAAAATGTACCACAACGTGCCTCATGTCAGATTATAAACATACACTATTTACACATATTAGAAAACATGTGCTAAAATATGCACCATTCTACGTATTAAAATGCACCACACTTATTAGAAACACATGTGTTAAAATACACACCATTCAATGTATTAAAATGCACCAAAAGACGTATTAAAACACACCATTCAACAACACAGTTACACATCATTCTACGTATGAAAATGCACCAGCGGATAGATTAAAACACACAATTCCACAACACAGTTAATGCACCAACATACGTAATAAAACGCACCACAGCATGTATTCAAACGCACCACACTATGTACTAAAATGCACCATTCCAATTCACATAATATAAATACTAAAATTACCATAATAACTCCACTTAAACATACGCGAATTTCAGTAGGATTAATGAAATTGGACAGAGCAGATTAGGCCGCATGACCGCACTGGAGCTCGCTGTCGCATTTGAACCAATATATATATATATATATATATATATATATATATAACCATTATTAACTGTTTGACTTGGTTAAAAAAATCAATATAAGTGTTTGATTAATCAGTATAACTTCAAAATGCTAAAATTCAAAAAGCTACTTAAAAGCAACTTTTCCAATTAAGTTTTTGAGAAAATAAATTATACCAAAAACAACTATCAGCTAACAACTAATTTATCAAACATCTTTCTACAATTAACTAATGTTATCAACTAGTCATACCATCTAACCTAATCAACTAACAGGGCCTATGACTAATTGTTGACAAGTACTCTCTCTCACAATTTATTTGTCCTACATACTATTTAATGGTCAAACAAACTCTTTTTTTTTGTTTATTTTCGTTAGTATTTTTTTTACTTATTTTTAAATTTGATTTTTTTCCGTGTTTAATAGTACTTTTAGTATAGTTTCTAAATATATAAATTTTGTATATTAATACGAAACCTAATATTATGAAAATTGAATTAAAAATAACTTCAGTTAAGTCTCGTTAATTGAATTAGACACATAAAATGAGACGCATGGGGTAACAATTAAATTAACTCATTTTAAATTAATAGGAGTTTAATGTAATTATCATGTATGTGGAAAGTTCAAAGCAAAGTGAAATTTTTTAAAGTAAAATATATGTATTAAATATAGTCGTCAAATTGGATGATCAATGACTCCAAATTAAGGAATGTAGTGATAATTTTGTAACTATTGCGAACTTCAGACCTATATCACACAAAGCTTAAGAGTACATCCAACATATCTAATAGTGCATTCAACTAACTCATCAAGTCTAATGCACCTTAGAGCATCCATATCTATGGATATTGAAGGGATTATGGCAGTGAATGATCTGATGCATAGCTTTGGAACTGATGTGGGGAGTGGATAATCAATGCATAGTTTCTCCTGCAAAGTATGAGATAATGGCAGATTTATGGGACCCACCAAAACAATTGAATTTCACAAATCAATGCGTGAAGGCCAAATATGCACCCAGCTGGGCGCGTGCACTGCACGCGCCAGCTGGGTGCGTTAATAAGGCATCTCACATTTTTTTTTTTATTATTTCTTTTTGTTTTCACATTTGTTTTTCCTTTTTTTTTTTTCCTTTTCCTTTTCCATCTCATCTCCTCTTTCCTAATCACACTTACAAAAACTCCTCAATTACCGTGAAATAATTTCATTGATAAGGATGCTCTTAATATGTCAACGAAGGCATCGTGATACTTTAATTTGTCAGTTTGTCCAGTGTACGTATAGAGTTTAATTTGTAATAATTATGAAATTGTAACTGCATTTTTCCTTAATTTAAAATAGTTGATCACTTTTGATCGATAATTAGCATTAGTTTGCATTTTTTACCAAAAAAAAAAAAGTTTAATATGATCCTAATTTTTTTCAAATATTAACCGACATGATATATATGTTAGTAAAAGGACGTTAGTACATGTTTAAAAGGATGTTAGTAAAATTGTCCTTTTAACTTGAGTACGGTGTGGATATGATGAGAGAAGCCATGGTTCTCTCAAACATGTGTAAATGCAACAAAATATATATTTTTGAATTATATTATACATACACCTATTAATTAATGTGTTACTATATAATTGATTTTGATGATTTATTTCTAAAAATATTTCATCTAGTCAATTAATGTAAAATTGTTCATGGAGAACTTAGCTTAATAGTTTAAGAGTCACCATGAAAGTCTTACTCTAGCAACATGGTAAAAATGATGAAGACTCCTTTTACGTCTTTCAATGCCAGGCATAGTATATATATCTGTACTGTGTGTCCAAGATAATACACAAAATCAAAAAGTATATGTTTTATCAGACTAATTTTATATAGTGATAAAATCTATGATATGAAAGGAAGTAATTCAATTTGATTAGTTTGACAATCAATTCTCTTAATGAATTAATTAAAATTTTACACCAACTTTATATTAAATCGAAAGAGATTCTTATCATCTCATAAAAAAATGATAAAGAAAGCTTCTTTATACGAATGAAATAATAACTTAATTAGAATTAGTTCAATCATAATCCGATTAGGTAATTGGGTGTTAGTGAGATTTTACAATCCCAGAAAAAGAAACTAATAATTATTGGCGTTGTTGGGGCCCACAATGAAAAGGCGGTATAAATGTAGCCAGCTAGAGCTCTTATGGGGGCATTAGCACTTTCTTCTTCAACAATGGAGGGGGGGAATTTTCAGCAAAACAAAAGCCCTTCCAGGCCTCCGAGGAGTACTTATAAGAGCTTGCTTGTCTCTTCTCCGCGCTCATCGCCGCCGCCGCCGGAAAATGGACAAGCTGCGACCACCGCCACCCAACGAAAGCCGGGCGGATGGAGAGCCATGCCTTACGTTTTAGGTTCAATTTCCTTCTATCTTCTTTCCTTATATTCATCCGTTTTATCTTGTCCTAGACTTGGCATTTACCAGTTTCCGTCTAACAATTTTTTCCGCACCAATCAATTTTAAATGTTATTGTTGGGCTTTAAATTCGTGTCTTGATTTTGATACCATTTGGTAGGATTAAGCAATTATCATTTATGTCAAAAGTTATAATTAGTAGCAGATGCACAACTTTTTCGAGAAGCTGGGTGTTAGACTTGGCCTTTATCGGCCAACAATTCTCAGTCACTTTAGTCTTTATTGACTTCTGTCTAACAATTTTTTCTCCCCATCCCAGCACCAACCAATCTTATTGTTGGGACTAAAACCCGTGCCTTTTGATATCAGATCACTTGTTAGGATCAAGTGGTTATCACTTACACTAAAAGTTATAGCTAGTAGTAGGGGCGACGTAACTTTATTTTTTATACCGTCACACATTTTCGAGGCGTTGGGTGTTGGACTTGGCCTATACCAACTTCTGTCCAACAATCTCCAACGTAACCACAGATATGATCGAGTGTTAAACTTGATCTTTACTGGTTTTTGCCTAACTGGGTGCAGGAAATGAGACATTTGAGAGGCTTGCATCAATGGGGTTACTAGCAAACTTCTCAGTTTTCTTGATGACAGTGTATCATTTGGACCAAGTTGGAGCTGCAAATATGATGGGCATATGGGGAGGAGTCACAAGTTTCATCCCCTTGTTGGGTGCCTTCATTTCCGATTCTTACCTGGGCAGGTTTTGGACCATCGCCTTTGCCTCCATATTCGAAATCCTGGTACGTATACGCTGCTATATATGTTCTTTAAAGTTAGAAGATAGTAAATGAATAATGCCAAATTGTCTTTATGAGTGGTGAGTAAGTGGTGATGGCAAATTGTCTTCATAAGTTGACTAGGTGGAGAAGAAAAGGTACAATAAATAGTTAATGCATTGAGGAAAATGATGTTGGGTTCACACTTCACAAATATTCAATCATGATTAAGGTTTACTGGCCCAAATAGCCAGTTCAATTGGTCATAGGGTAAAATTTCAGAAGAATGACAAAAAATCGAGTCTCACCAGCTGCAGTGTAGGACCAACCTCTCAAAGTGAGGGGACTCCCAGTAAACAAATGTTTAGTCTCTGATTTACCTCTTCCTAAATGCTCTGTTAAACCTGGCATGATTTGCCTCTTCAATTCCTAAATGCTCTGTTAGATTAGGACCTGCAAATTTTTGGAGTTAAAATTCAACTGTTTGGGAAGAAATGATTAATTAAGGTGTAGTGATCTGTGCAAATAAAATTCTTAGGCGTTACGTTGGGTGTTGGCATGGGACACGTGACCCTACCCTTATTTATTCACGTTACATATCCCTTAGCTTCCTTTAAAAATACAAAACAAGTTAAAGTGTTCGTTTCCAACGAGTATTTCATGGTACGTACAAGTTCTGTTGCAACAAGTCACGCCATTTGCAACTGTCCTATAACATTTTTTTTTTTTTAGAGAAAATTGCATTTTTATCCTTCAGATACACGCACAGTACATATTTAATTTTTGAGTTATATATGTGACCATCTTTAACCCTTAAATTGTTCATGAAGTTGTTATTTTAGTTTTTAGTGACGATTTCTATCACCAATATGTTACCTAATAAAGTGACAGATACAATCCTTTAAGGACTAAACTCGCCACTCTATGTGTAACTTAGAGGTTAAAAATGGTCACACGTATAACTCAATGATTAAGTTTGTAACACAAGTATAAAAATTCTCCACACACACCCACACATACATAAGTCATAATATATGATGCTCAGAAACTCTTTATTGGATAACGAGGGAAATTTACAGTCACTACACGAGATCAGAGTATGCACTTGCCACTTGGTCAATCTCACTTAGTGATCTCGAAAGCTCTTTTCTTTTATTTAAAGGTCTATGTCATGTATTGAATACATTTTTCTCACAAAAAATAACAAAAACGTTTTGGATTTTTATGTAATTAAAAAGCATCTAAAAATAACTTTTTCTTAATTAAGAAGAAATGCTTCTTAGGGATGTGATTAAAATATATTTTAAAGTCTAATTAAAAAATAAAACTTGCATGTTTCCTCATTTCGTAAGAAATATTTCTTAATTTTCAATTTTCGTGTCTGTACTACTTAGGCCAAATTAAAACTCTTGATCATGTCGTGAATCACATATACTAACGGTTAAGATGTCACGAAAGTTGTTTAATAATCAGAGTTGAGAAAGGTGACATGTGAAGTCAAGTAAGATATAGGTGCGATAACAACGTTTATATTAAATTATTATGACTTAGTAGTCATTAGTTAATTGATTAATTATATCACCCAAATCATGTGAGTCGTGCATTCGTCGTGCCAATGTGAAACAGACCAGATTCTGTCGGTCTCAGGTATATGTCTAAACAATTATATTAAAGTGCTGTTATTAATAAGAATACCTTAATCATTAATCCTTCGTAACATTTATCTCATTTGCAATGTTCTCTCTACCATTTTTTGTTAGACCAACTTATCGGGGAATTTATATCGTGAACTAGGGTCCACAATGCACTGTGAACTCTGGTCCAATACACAGTATTTAATTTCATAATTTACAGAATTTATGTTCATAATACACACACATCATTGTAGACTCTGATCCAATACACATAATTTGACTTCATAATGTACAAAATTCATGTTTATGATGCACAAAATTCATGTCCATAATACACATACACATAAACATAGTATAATGAAAATGAATTAAACATTTAACATAATACACAAAATTCCTGTTTATAATGCACAAAATTTATGTTCATAATGTACAGAATTCATGCTCATTATATCGTGTTTATGTGTATATATGTGTATTATGAACATGAATTCTGTACATTATGAATTCAAATATTGTGTATTGGATCAAGGTCCACAGTGCACTGTGAACCATGGTCCACGATATACCGATTGAAATAGGCAATTGATATCATAGGTCAGGGTCCACATAGTATTATATATGGACCCTTGATAAAAAATACAAGGTACAAAATTCATACTCGTAATTTACATAATTTTATACCAAAAAGACATACACATACACATGTTATATTGTTATATACTCCGTATTTACTTATTATTTTTCAAATCTTATTTAGGTATATAATGTGTGTTCATAGACATAAAATTTTATTACTAATATGTTTGGGCTACAAAATTTGGACAGGGAATGCTGACATTGACCATAATAGCCGTGGTTCCAAACCTCCGTCCACCGCCGTGCAACGCAACGCAACCGCAGGACTGCAAAGACCCAACAAATTCACAGATGGGTTATTTGTTCCTGGCTCTGGGTTTCCTCGCCATCGGCAGCGGCGGAATCCGGCCCTGCAGCATCCCGTTCGGCGTGGACCAGTTCGACGCCACGACGGAGGAAGGCCGGAAGGGGATCAGCAGCTTCTTCAACTGGTACTACACTTCTTTAACGGTGGTGCTCATCTTCTCCATGACAATCGTGGTCTATATCCAAGACTCCGTGAGTTGGGCGCTCGGGTTCGGCATCCCCACGGGGCTCATGCTCCTTGCCATCGTGTTGTTCTTCCTTGGCAGGCGCGTCTACATTTACGTGAAGCCGGAGGGGAGCGTCTTCGCCGGCATTGCTCATGTGTGCGTAGCGGCGTTCAACAAAAGGAAAGTTAAGCTCCCAGATGAAGCTAGTGGGTATTATGATCCTCCGGTTACATCCCCCGCTGGGAAAAAGCTTCCCTTAACCAAGGATTGCAGGTATATATGAATTAAGTTACCATTTTCAAATACTACAATTATAATTTTAAGTTAATGTCAGTAACATATATAATTAATATTTTAACATAAATTTAGCAATAATGAATTATTTGTGTTTTACTTTTAATTCTATTGTTAGCATTAGGTTAAAATTATAATTATAATATTTGTAAATAGTGTCTGTTCTTTTTAGCTAAAATATAAGTAATAATTGTTTGGATAAGAAAAAGAAATGAAATGTATATTTTGCCCTTATTTTTAACAATCCAAAAGTCTATATAACATACAGGGAGGGGAATTGAAAATTATATCGTGGCTTTTAAAATAATTGAAGGGATAAATGAATAATTCAGAGGGAAAAACATTATATTATAAGCATATAATTCAGCAGAAAAAGTGTCATTTAATTTCCTAATAAATTGAACAATTAAGATTAATGAAGATATATGTAATTGTTAGGTTTGATGTAATATGTATGTGTTTATATTTGATTAGGTTTTTAAACAAAGCAGCGGTGATAACAGAAGGAGATTTGAAGCCAGAGGGAACACCTTATAGCAGCTGGAGGCTAGTAAGCATCCATCAAATGGAAGAAGTGAAATGCCTAGTGAGAATAATCCCAATCTGGGCGGCCGGAATTGTATGCTTAATCGCGGTAACACAACAGGGCACCTTCACAGTGTCCCAGGCACTAAAAATGGACCGTCACCTCGGGCCCCACTTCCAGATCCCCGCGGGGTCCCTCTTCGTGGTCTCCATGATCACCATTGCAATATGGATTCCGGTGTACGACCGCCTCCTCGTCCCGCTGATCCGAAAGCGGACCAAAATCGAGGGCGGGATCACAATGCTCCAAAGAATCGGGATCGGGCTCGTCATCTCCATCATAGGCATGATTGTGTCGGCGGTTGTGGAGAGAAAGCGGCGGGCCGCCGCCGTGTCGCACGGCGGCGCTGCCGGGGTTGCCCCCATCACCGTCATGTGGCTCGCCCCGCAGCTAATCGTCATGGGATTCGCCGAGGCGTTTAATATTATCGGACAAATTGAGTTTTTCAACAAAGAGTTCCCCGATAGCATGACCAGCGTGGCTAACTCCCTTTACTCCATAACGTTCGCCGGCGCTAGTTACCTCAGCGTGGTTTTAGTGAACGTCGTGCACAAAACCACCGCGAGCGGCGCCCGGCCCGATTGGTTGACCAAAAATGTCAACGCCGGAAAATTGGAGAATTACTACTTACTCATTGCGGGTTTGGGAGTCGTGAATTTGGTATATTTTGTGTACGTTTCTCGGGGTTATCATTACAAGAGCAAAGTGAGAATTGACGAGGACGATAATCAAAAGCCATTCATTAATGATATTGAGCTTAATAGGAGTGGTAATAGCAAAGGGTAAAAGTGTAAAATCACTTCCGATGTGGAGTGGTAGTAGTAAAGGGTAAAAGTGTAAAATCATTTAAGACATTACCATATCCTATTATCCTATGTAAGTTTGGTCGTGTCCAATGAATAGCGAATAAATCATGTAAAAACTAGGTTAATTAATCCCGGATAATTTTTTATATCATTTTCATAATTTGAATTTTATCTTATTATTATATTTATAAAATTTATAAGTATATTTATAAATTAAAAGTACCAAGTAGTTCTGGTATGTTCCGTTTCCAAATTCCTTTAACTTATTTCCGTTTCCACTAAATTGCTAAATCATCATTGAGTAAAAGAAAAAGAATGAATGAATATAATAAAAGAATCATTCAATTTTATCATTACAAAGAAATCAAACAACCCATTGCCACAAATCACTTTTTGCATTTCAAACTGTCATAGGGTGCATAGTTTATATCTAGGCACTAGTATAGAAATATTTAGAAGTCTGTAAGTCAATTGATATATATCGCACAATTTATCACCATTATTAGTCTTTAGAACAATAACAATGAAGGACGCGGCGTTATGATTCAAACTTACATTTTAAATGTTTTGAGAACTTAAATTCATCTGAGGAAGTGGAATCAATTAAGTATAAAAAAAATTATTTAAAATAATAATGTTCAATTGGTCAATTATTAAAATTATTTATAATAATAAGGTTCAATAATTGATCAATTGGCTTTAAAAAAAAAAAGATCAATTAAACATTATCATCATCATCATCACAAGGATGAAAGTGACCGTTGCATGCCAAAATTATTATAGAATTTTAACTAAGGGATGTATATCATTGAAGTGTAAATTGTGGACTTCTTTACAAAAGGATCCCCGGCCAATGTGCAATAAGGACCATGCATGTACTTGAAACCAATGGACATATTATATAGTATGAAAATATAAGTTCACATTATAGCATATTGAGCTAAGGGTAATCACAAAATTATCGTCGTCAATCGTTAGCTCATATTAATTTTTTTCACCCGGGCCGCCCAGAGGGGGTGCAGGGTCGGCACCTGCCAGGGCCCATCTCTGTAGGAGAGACATATGCCATAAGATATACGGAGTATTATATATATATATATATATATATATATATATATATATATATATATATAATATTACTTATTATATATTAAAAAATAATAAGGTTAATTATTTCTAGAAGTCGATAACTGAACTCACGAAGACTGAAAAAGACGTTGTCGCACACCCATCACTCACGCCGCCCAGCCGCCCAGGAGTATGAGGGTCACCAACAGTGTTGCGAAAATCCCGCTTAGGCGCCGATTAATCCCCGCCTAGGCGCTAGGCGCTGGTCGACAGCCTAGCATATCACATTAAATGGTGGTCTAGGCGGCTGGCCATCTAGGCGGCCGCCTAAGCTCCGCCTAGGCGTCGACTAGACCGACTACGCCTTCTAGTCGGTCGATTAACTATTGTTCTTTTTTTCAATGGGTTAACTGAAAACAACATTGTTTTGAGCAAAATAGTCCTAAATTGTACAAACTTTAGATATTTTTAGGTTAATATTTAATATTTTAGTATTAACTATTAAAGTATTATATAATTTATAATTATTGGTCTTTAAAAAATTAAAAATAGTTAAACAAATTTTTAAAAAATAAAAAATAAAATAAAAAAATACACGGGCGCCTAGGCGTCGATTCATCCCCGGCTAGGTGTCCTAGGCGCTAGGCGCTCGAGCGCCTAGCGATTTTTTCAACCATGGTCACCAATCGCGCCTACACTACAGCAACCACCAAAGCAATAATGCTCTAATCGCCTACAACCTGCCTAATATGCCATTGCAAAGGTATTTTATGAATTGCAGAATGCATATTAGGCCGTAATGCTGTATTATTGTAATGTTGTTTGTGGAATCCTAAATTTCTAATTGAGTAATTGCCAATTTGTTGCTTTACTATTTAAATAATTAATATGAATAATATTTTTAAAAAAACATTTTTATAAAAAATGTAAATAAAAAAAATGGTAGCTTTCAGCTCCGAATTCTGAAGATCGATGATGGTGAAAGACAAGTCGGTCCAAATATAGGCCCCGGAGCTAAATTAAAAAAAGGGGAAAATTTTGTTTCCTGATGATCAATTTATTTTCTTCTTTTTTCTTTTTTAATTTCAGGATAAATCTTTTTTAGGCAACATTGTATTAAAAAATTATTATAAAACCAATCTTAACAAAAAAAAAAAAAAAAAAAAAAAAGAGGAACAAAAGCACCTAGCACTCATGAATCAATCAATCCGAATCAGTCAACCGAAAATCTTTAGTTCGTCCATCGGTAAACATGTGCCTTCAATCCCAGCGTATAATTAACCTAATAAACTTACAATTTCATTTTACATAGAAGTCCTAATAAATAGAATTAATACATAAATAAAATTCCTAATTCTGAACTCTTAAACATTTAACCAACAATACAATATAATTAGAAATGTATTAGGATTCCTAAACAACAATACAACCAAATATGCAATTCTGCAAACTAAATTCCTAATTCCAAAATTACCATTCCTCAATTCCTGATTAATCCATAATTATGCATTTATACAATTCATTTGCAAACTAATCTCCTTTTTTTTTTTTTTTTTGAAAAACTAAACTCCTAATGGGGGTGGGGGGAGTGGATGCACATATCTTATAATTGAGGGGAAAATAGTTATATCATTATTATAATTTACGTGACGTTTGGTTCGTGGAATACATTGAGAATAGAATGCATTATGTGGAATTGATCTATTATGTTTATTTGTTAGATTTTTACTACAAGGAATATAATTCCTCGAAATAGGATATTCCCTTTGTCATAGGAATAGTCATTCCCAAGGTTCTCCTTGGTATTAGTTATTCATAGTCATAGGAAATATAATTTTAAATTTTGATTTTAAAGTATTACATTTTTCATAAAAAGTATCATGCTTCATTCATAAGTACAGTAACAATCAATACATCTATGATTCACATTACATTTTCCATAATAAGTATTGTATTACATGTCTATTAAAACCCGACAGGCCTCATGAAAAATTATTTGTTAGACGATCTCATAAGAGACTCACCCTATTCAAAAATACTTTTCTTATATTTCTGAATAAATTGATATGAGGTGGTGAAAATGGACAACCACTTACACAGCCGACTTCGTAAGGCAATCTTTTTGAATTGCGTTACGTTGTCATTTAAGATTTACTTATTGCACGCCAACAAAAATAAAGATAGGGCATTGGCGGTATGAATGTGGTGGCCGGATCGGATAATGCACGTTTTGGCTTCATGTAATTTGTTTTCTAGTTTGAACTTCAAATTCCTTTCCTCTTCCTAATTGGTGTAGTACACAATCGATTGGTTCTAAGGAAAAAGAAAGAAAAGTGAATAACTATATTGCATGTATGATTGCAACATCCCACGTAAAGTAAATAAAAACAAATTAATAAGCCGTGTTTTGTTTATCAACGATTCTTTGACCATGATTTGTGTCAACGTTAGGAAAACAACATCATATCGTATTATTATTGTTTGTTTGACAGCTATCATGGATTGGCTATTAAGACAATTAATAATTATTTGGAGCATGAAAATGAAGGGGGAAAATCCCCGGGTATATTTATACTATGGACTTGGGTCTACCTTGCAAAGTAAACTCATGTCCATTTACATATTGAATGTTCACAATTTAACATTCAATATATACATATATGGGTATATTTATACATTCAATATAATAATGCTAGAGGAACACGAGTGGTTCGTGGGTTAAGTAGGGAACAATTGACTTGTAGACATATACAAGTCCAAGAGGTTGATAGGTGGAAAGTATTTTGATCCCAATGTCCTACGTACGAGAGTTTGGTTGTGACTATATGGTGGACCGGTTGCTAAGGCATCGGCAATGGGGCAAGGTGTTTGATTGGAGAGGACTAACCTATGGGCCGGTTATGAGTTTCTAGCTTCGTTGAAAATAAAAAATCATTTGTGCTTTTTGGCAAGAAATACAGATACTGTGTAGATGATACGGCATTGATCCTGACCTCCACACACATAATGAGATGAGCATTCCCCCACTCCGAAACTATCGAGTGGAATTCCACACGTACAAGGAAGATGTGGCCTATTGGAGGAAAATAACGGGGAATGCAGAATATAACTCAACCAACTTGCATGCCAATTCAAGGATATTAATGACAAGGAAGATGTGGCCTATTAATGCCATAAATTAAATTTATTTTGAGGGAGAGAGAAACAAATTGGAGAATATAAATGCCAAACTATACATTTTGTTAATTTAAGGTAAATGAATGAAACAGACAAATGAAAAGTAAAAGTAGAAAAGATTTTATACCACATGAAATTCAATTAAGCAACACCTAGGCACCTATCATACCCTATTATATTTATATTTGAGCAAAGTTTTTGCAGAATAATATATATTCCTATTCCTAGGTACAGGGAGGCCCAGAGACACCCAAAAGTCAACCTGAAGTAAAACCAAAAGCTAATCAGCTGTTGTTGATTACTGTATAACCACAACTACTGAACACTTGAATCAAGAATAAATGTGGTGAAATTTAATGCGAGGCCAGGCCCCTATTAGAGTACAAATATCATATCAGGTATACTACGTCTCACTTTGTATGCAATAGTAACCTCTGTGTGTATATTTATTTATTTATTTATTATTAGTACTAGTACGAGCATTATAATTAAACATAAAATACATGTGCATTCTAATTCAAACACCTTCCATATGCCACTGTACACGAGGTTGTATTGCATAAATTCACCACAAATTGATTCGTTAAACTACAATGTTTACAATTGCTATAGTCCTCCAAAACGATGATAAACTTAAAGGGAAAGTTGTGAGATCATCAATCAATCCTCTCAAAACACCTTTCCTGTGTCCGTTACTTCACACCCACCATGAAACGGGACCCAAACCATCCGCATCAAGTGATCCCTGCCAGTTTCAAATAAACACTAAAATTAATACATTCAACGAGGAAAGCATTATTCCTAGTCCTAGACTATATAGGTTGCATTTTCTTTTTCAAATTTAGACTCGTAAAAAAATCAAACACTAAAGAACAAACATTTGTTTGTAGTTGACATACCGTGATCAACATAGGAGCAAATGGCTTTGCATCTTTATCTTGATTTAAAGGTAATGATGGATAGCTAATTTCGAGAACTCGGAATCTAATCTGTGGCAATAAGAATCAATTTTATTCATGTAAATTCCATATATAATAAATGAGGGAGGTAAAGAAGGCATCAAATTAGACTGTGTATCACAACCTCATCTGTACCATCTATAGGATATTTTTCTCCTTCATACTCCCATATCCACCTCACCTGGTTCCTAAAATGGTAAAATGGGAAATATAGTTTATTATCAATAAAAGAATATTTTATTATTTGATCAGATTTTTGCACTCCAAAGCTCACCCTACAACTACAAGATAGTTTCAAAGGATAAATATGTACCTGCTTTCAGGATCAGGCTCAGAATGTGAAGGATTCGGCATCAAAACAGCTGGTACATAGATGTCATCAAAAAATCCAAGTGATACTACAAAACACAATTGTATAGATTACAGAGCTCCCTTACAAGTAATTGCCAAGCTCAAAACATATCTCTAAATAGCAAGGTATTAAGACACTAAATATAAGTAATATACTTTTGCATATGTTTTTAAAACAAATTTCCTTGAAAGAGAAAAACATTATCAAATAGGATCAGTGAGTCGATCTGTAAATAAAGTAGCAAACATTTTGTACTTGTGCTTTAGACGGAATGTGCTCTGTGAAAATGTCACTAATCAACTTAAAGAAACTACTATGTAATTGTTACTGACTCTATGGAAGACAACATATCGGCCAACCACAAGCACCTTCATATAGAGGTTGCTCCAAATTAGTCAAAAAGAACTTAGACCAACACACAAAATAAATAGCCATCAAACTACTTATTCCACAATATGCTAATCTAGAGACTGATTTTCAGAATAATCAGGAAACTGCACTTACACAATGCACCCCCAACCTTCACCCTGCTAGTTGGCATTTATTGGTTATTTGGCATGCTTTAATGTAATTTGGAAGACAACATTAACCTGCAGTGTCTATCATTAGTCAACTGCCTATTCTATGAATGCAAAGGTTAATGATTAACTTCCTATTACTTTTCACTTCACTATAAGCCTGTGTTCAACTTATCACATATTGTCTCCATACAGATATGACTCAACAACATGCATATATCCACATGCAATAAGAATGGAATCATATTGTTAATGTGTTTGTAACCCATACAGCGTAAACCCTGTGCATTGGATTCTTTTAGCCTTGCTGCTATGACCCTCTCCCCTAAACGGGCGAAAGATTATCAATCTGAATTTCACCTGCAACAAAACCATGTTTATTTAGGATTTATTAAATATGGATATACGTGATTCAACTATATGGAATTCGCCAAAGACTTTGTGGTCCAGTGGCACCCGGTTGCACCCCAAATGGGAGGGGGTGGGTTCGAGCCTCAGTGGAGGCGATATTGGCCCTTTGTGCTTCATTTGATTGAGAAAAGTAGCTATGTACAGATACTACATTGTAACAGAGTCGATAGTACTAAAAAAAAAAAATTATATGGAATTCTATACAAGATGCAATCAAAAGTATAGGGTTTAGCTATCAAACATGTCTCATATCTACTCCTTTCTAATCTAATGCTACCTCACATGGCATGCTCATCCTGTGCTCTCAAACATGACCGAAGAGTAGTGCACACTATTTTATACTTCACATGGAAATTTCAGATTCAAAGCTTCACTTACAATTGTTAACTAAGAAATTATATCAATATTGTTGTTGAAAGCATAATTGTAAAATCTATATAAAACTCCACTCCATATTTCTTCTCATTTCTTATTTTCCTTTTAAGAAGTTTTATTTCTATGTACCTATACATACCGATATTTAGTAAGGCTGGGTTCTAACTACTCAAGCAAATGATCAAACAATATGGAGCATCACTTATACTTAGAAGCTAAAATAATGTGCTCACAGATTAAAAATAAAGAAAGAAAGAAATAAATAAAGCTATATGGTGAGGACAGAGGATGAGCTGCAGATTGATGATCTATTAACATCACTTATCATCATGCTAAAAGTATATTCCTACTATTTCTCAACATCTTCTAGAATGTATTAATGT
Organism: Ipomoea trifida; assembly: GCA_003576665.1. Lineage (NCBI taxonomy): Eukaryota > Viridiplantae > Streptophyta > Magnoliopsida > Solanales > Convolvulaceae > Ipomoea > Ipomoea trifida. The sequence continues at coordinate 15,508,313 of CP025651.1, forward strand.
AATAATAATTCCTAGGAAAAAATACCTAATGCATAAAACCAAATTGATATCACATAATCAAATAAATTAGTACTTCAATTAATCTAGAAAACTATTATCCAAAAAAAAAAAGATAGAGAAAAATAAAATTCAATCATCGCTCATCAACACATAATACCGTATATGTAGAGGCGCCATCTCCTGGGAAAATAAAACCACCATCAATGGAACGAATATCATATACAGATATACAAAGCCCTAACTGTGCAATAACCTGCATCAATATCATAATTCTCAATAAATAAGAAGAAAATAGAATCATGAATTGTGCAATAACCCAGACAAAAGTAGAAGAAATGGAAACCTTGTCTACAAAGAGACCCTCAAGCTCTCCCTTGATAGCTTCATTAAGTGCAAGATTGAGGAGATGCGGGGGTAATCTCAAAGTATGCTCAATTTCACTCAGGTAGAACATTACTTATTCACTTTGATAAGAGAGAAGTTCAACCTTTGCAAACAATGCCGGAGACTAGGAGAAAGTGGCAGTTGTTGCCTTGTTGGCTATGAGAACTCAGAGTGCAAGTGGAAAGAGTTTTTATTGGAAGTAACTCCTGTTGTTCCCTAGTATATTTCAATACATAATAAAAGTCCTTTTGTTATTGTTCTAGAAACAATAAATATACGATGTATTACAACTTTAATTGATTAATGAATATCTACAATTTAATTGATAAATATGTACACAACAATTTACAATACCCCAAACAATGGCAACAAATTGTCCTAAAGGAATGTACTATAACACAATCTCACTAAATTCATGACAAAGTGTTATGATGCATTCTGGGGGAAGGGGTACAGCCGCAGAGGTAGACCAACACAAGGAAAATTGGACCTAGCCTTTTAGGAATATGACGTAACAAAGAAGATGTTCCATACTTAATGCCACCAACAACATATTCCTTCCCACAACCATTACACCTAGCCTTTTCTTTACCATCAATTATTCCAACTTTAGTAAATGACTTCCAAACATTAAAAGTAGAGCTGTCAATACGGGTCGGGCTGGCCCGTCACGGGTTGATAAAACGGGCCGGGCCGGGCCGTTTTTCATAGTATTTAAAAGATAAAAAACAAATTTTATGCGTTTTTAAGGATTTATTTCATTGTTTTTTCACTTTTTGAAGGAAGGAAAAATATAAATGCAGATGTTGATACCCAGGATAGAACTGGGGACCTTCAAGGATTTATTTCATTGTTAATCACAACATAATCAACACTCAACAACAACTCAATATATTCATAAAATCATATTCACTTATTTATTTATTAATCACAACAATATTCACAATTCACAAATCACAACCAAATGCCCAAATCATATTCATTAACATTTAACAATAATCAATTAATCATAAAAATTAAAGAAAATATAAATTACTACAAGAAGTCCAGAACACAGACAACACAGTGGAGTAGGCGATTGGAGCAGTACCGTAGTCGAACTAGTCGGCAGTCACGGTGGCGGACTGGTGGAGCAGAGTTGGTCGCGGTGGAGGACTGGTGGAGCAGGGCTGGTCGCGGACTTGCAGTCGAGGAGCAGGGCTGGTCACCGTCGCCGTCTCGGAGCAGAGCTGGGCCTCGTCTCCGTCGCCGTTGGCCGTCGCGGAGCAGGGCTGGTGGAGTGGTCGCCGTCGCCGTCGCGGTGAGATTCGTTGGTCGGTAGCTTCGCAGAATCGCAGGAACAAAAATCGCAGCGAGGTCGCCAGGAGTGAAGGGAATTAGGAGTTTTGATTTTGCTGCCACTGCAATCTGTATAAGAGCTTTAATTTATATATATATATATATATATATATATATATATATATATATATATATATATATATATATATATATATATACGGGCCGGGTAACCCGTGGGTTATCCGAGTTCAGCCCATTTAGCCCGTATCAAATACGGGCTAAACGGGTCGGGTTGGGATTTCTATGACCCAACCCATCCAAAAGCACGGGTAAACGGGCCCAACCCGACGAATTGAGCCCTTTTTGACAGCTCTAATTAAAAGTAGTGGTTAGCTCTTTTAGGCTTAAATTCTTCCGAATTAGGTTGTTCAATTTCTTGGATAGAATGAGATGTAGGTTGTTGAGAACTAAGCATTTCAGAGTCTAAATCAAATTCGGCATTATTACCCATAGCACTACCACTAAAGTTCACACTAGGTCCACTAGGAGATGTCATTTTGCTGCAAAAAAGTTCAATCCTATCCTATATATAAAAAAGCCTGATGTTTTTGGCCAAAATTTTTTGCTCCAAATCCCGCCCATTCAATACGGTGACGTTTTGATAGATTAGCAAATGTATGAAACACATTGGTAGAATAAGCATGCCTGTAACTGATTTGGCTTCCCAATGATTTTGGATTTTGCATATTGAATATATATATTTATGTACGTACACATATATAATAATAATATATAATATATGTATATAATTTGGAACCTTGAGCCACGTTCCATGTACATTGCAAGTTCCAAGAAAAGCATGGTAAAAAAAGAAATGATTTTACATCTTCAATCTGCAGTAAATTGGCAACTCCATTGAGATGATAGAATAAGGACACAAGTTTTGGCTACAATTCCCGCCCACTGAATACATGTCTTTTCGAATTCCAATAGATGCCGTTCACTAGTATTGCACCCGTGCGATGCACGGCCTTTAGTAGTTGTTGATTTTTAACGATAATAATTGGCTAAAAAATTGGAAAAATATGGAAAAGAAGATATTAGAGTATTCCCTGAAAAAGATTATGGCTTTATTATATATTGAATGGAAAATACAATTACAATTTATTGAAAATTTCATTGTAAACCACATTTTGTGTATAGTTGACTAAGCCCTTGGTTTCATCAGAAATTAGGACTTTGAGTCCATCCGGATTACTAACACGGGAAACTGCAACATACAACTGACCATGGTTGAATACTGGTTTCTTTAAGAGTAAACCTACTACTGACAATGTTTGTCATTGGCTTTTGTTTATTGTCATTGCATAGGACAACATCACCGGGAACTGCTTCCTTTGAAATTTGAACGGAAGTCTTAGATCTGACGGAGTCAACAATAGCCGGGGTATCAATACATTTGTCCCATAATGTGTGCCACATAATATCTTGGCTTCAATCACATGATTACCTAACTTGGTGACAATCAATCGTGTTCCATTACAAAGACCAATCAAATGGTCGATATTCCTCAACAACATTATTGGAGATCCAACCTTTAAGGAAAAGGAATGGTTTGGTACACCAGAACACTTTAAACTGTTCAAAAATTCAGTAGTGTGCACTTCGGTCAACATATTGTCATTTGTATCCGCTTTGCAAACAGAATCACAACTTAGATAAGTCTTTGATGATGCTTGATTTAAATTGTTCATGTATTCATTGACTTGATCCACAACATCTAATGTTGATGCCAAAATAACTCTACTCTTTAACTGTTCAGGATCTATAACACCAGTACCAAATGAAGGAAATGTTTCCTCAACAATTTGTTTGATAGGATCTCCTTTGTTTTGCAATAGGAATTGAACTGTGAAAGAATATTGATATTGCAATCATCGTCGGTATTACCACCAAGCTTTCCATCACCTAAGTCCGCAATCCATTTGGCAAATGTATCTAATTTCTCTATTTCTCCTTCAGTTGTAATACTGCGCAGTCTTAGATTCTATGTAAGTCGCAACACTTCACAATTATTCCACAGATAGTATGTAAATTGTTAACATTTAGTATATAAATTGTGAACATTTAGTATATAAATTGTGTAATTTGAACCCAAATTCACCTTGCAACGTGGATTTGCCAAGTCCACAAAATAACAATCAATATTGTGTGGGCCATGGTTCATACAACTATGTGGATTACACTATCAAATAATGTACATTCAATATAAAAAGAATATATTTATAGTATATTAAAAATTTATATTATATTTAAGGAATGTAAATTATTTTTGTACTGAATATACATTATATTGTATAATGTAAATTCAGTACACAAATAATGTATATTTAGTATATCAAAAATGTACTTTTTATTACGGTACACACAACACTATGTGGACCATAATCCAGACAATAATTTGCCACAAAACAATTTGCCAATTAAACAGGTTTTTGGGCCCAAAAATAATTCATTTTTCTTTTGGTATTATACAATAGATCTATATTTTTAATATAAATTAAATAAATATTAAGTATTTTATAAAGCTTTGTTATTTGAAATATTAAAATTATCCTATGTTATTAAAAACTACTCCGTATTATTGTTATTAAATTACATATCTAATAAAGAAATTTGAGGTTTATTCATTTATAAAATGTTGTTATTTAATAATAATTTTGATTTGATATGATAACATTATGAACATAAATATTTATAATTAAAATATAAATTGATATTTAAGGTGGGAAATTACTAATAATAATAAACTATATTAAAAGTTGAATAAAGAGTACTTTTTTTTATACGAGTAATTGAATTGCAATTTTAGTGAGTCGGCACAAATCAAAACGTTGAGACATTTGGGGTTGATATGGGTAATAGGTTTGGTATGCGTGTGTATATATATAATTTAAAATTGATATTGATGATTTCATTCAATATTTTAAATCGATTATTCATTTTAAAAATTTTCAAATTATTTTTCATTATACGTTATCTTTATCTTTAAAAGTTATTTTAATTATAATTAAGCAGATAATTTAATATGTACAATGAATAATACATTGGAATAAAATTAAAATATTGTATCGTAATACAAATAATTAAATTTTATAATTAAATTTAAACTTTTAATGATTGTTCAAATAATTAAAATAATGTAATTTTAGCATAATTAAAAATGTACCAATATATTCATGATCCACATAGCTATGTATATCATGGTCCATACAATAATTTACCAGAATTTTATTAAACAGTGCACCATGCCAATTTAACTGGGCCAATCTATCTATATACATATTATTATTATGTATATTATATGTATATTATCTAAAACCCAACATCTTGGCCTAATTTTAAAGCCCAAACCCGATCCAAAAATCCACCATATAAATACCAAAGAACCCGCCTCAAACCCGACTCCCCCACCTAATTCCTGTCGTCTCCATCGCGCCTCTGTCCTAACCCTTCCTCCCTCCCTGTACGGTTCCTCCCAGGTGAGCAACGGAAATGGAAGCCAAGCCAAAACCATCCACCTAAACCCTGAATCAGTGTTTGCCTAACCCCAAAATTACTCATAATCTGCTAGAAATTCCACCATTTGAACACCAGAGAGCGATTCCAGAATATATCCATACCCTTGTATCTATAACCTCTGCGATTTCCAGATATCATATATGAAGGCTTTGGAACAAAGATTCTATAGTATAAGGTACGTTTATTTTAATTATATCATTTATAAATCCGTTATCTAACCATCTGTTATCTAACCGGCTACCAACATCAACAACTATACAGTTAGAAAGATACTAAAACGAAGTCAAGGTGCGCATGCAGAATAATCTCAAAGGTGAAAACTCAATTCGAAAGGGAGATGATCTTCCTAAAAAGATAAGTATTTTCAACTTATTTGAAAATCCTTATATGTTCTTTGTTCTTTGTTCATTCGTGAAAAACTATGTTCTTTGTTCATTCGTGATATTCCCTCATCTAGGTTTGGATTCCGTTATTTTATTAGCCATTTTGCACGATTTAATGGATGCATCGTAGGACACCGATTGTGAACAGAATGCCTAGATAAGAACATTACCTTTTTTTTAATCCATAAAACAATTTATCAAGCATAATCTCTAGCACATCTTATTAGAAAACCTCTAGCATGATCTATGAATCTCTAGCAAAAATTAGCAGATTTAGCTTGTATTATACCTTTTCATTCCTTATGTTGATTGACTGGTTTTTCACATCTTATGCTAAACTCCTGCTTTAGCATTCTGCATTAGTAATAATATAATGGTCTCATGGATTCCCTTTTCACATCTTACATACCAAAATACAATTTGGTAGGTTAAATGTTTTTATCTGTTTTTATGTGTACAGTGCCACATTTGGAGCAGTAGAAACATTTTCTACCAAAATAGTGTTCTTTGTTTAGTTTGGGGCCAATGCTGAAGCTCTGATTTGGTTTCAGTACATTATTTTGTATTTACATGTTAGAGGTTATTTTTTCCTGTGTATTAAAAAGTAGTACAACTATATTTTGTAGTAGAAGTGTATTTAGATTCTCATTTCAATGTAAATCAGTGTAATATGAGATTTACAGTCAATTAAGATGCTGTATTTGGTAGATTAGCTACTGTTGTGTAATTGTTTCAATGAAATGAAATGAAATGAGAATCTGTTTGAAAACAATGGTGTTTTATATTGACTTTTGAAAAAAGTTTGTCTTTATTAATACTTAAAAAAAAAAACACAAATATATAAGTCTTGCTCTCAAATCGGTAAAATGTTGCAAAAAGCAAAAAAAAAACTTCAATTTTTTTTAACATATTATGACTCGAAATTAAATTTTGTTCTGATTTTTTAGCATAAAAAAGGAACAGCTAAAGAACAAAGTCGTTTGTTCATGATTTTTTTTTACTAATGACAGCTTAATGGCGTTTTTTTACTAAACAATGGTGTTTTATTTGTTGTAAAAATATTAACATGTAAGCCAAGCAGCTTAGTGTTTATAATTTCACTAAGTTTTAGATTGTTGTAATTGAATGTGGGTGATTGTAATAAGTTATAGTTGATGTTGTGTTATGAAATCTGACTTACCATTGCAAAGGAAAGATTCATTTTTTTTGAAAATGGTTAAAGTGAATTTTAAACTTAAATTTTGTTTACTTGACTGTAAATCTATTTTTGTTTTTAATATTTTCATTTACATTCTTACTTTATTTGTGTTAATTAATGGTATTTATATTTTTAAAATATTAACTTGTAAGCCAAAGGGCTTAGTGTTTATAATTTCACTAAGTTTTAGATTGTTGTAATTTACTCTTCATGTTTTGTAATAAGTTATAGTTGATGTTGTGTTACAAAATTTGACTTACCATTGCAAAGGAGTGTTTGTATCTTTTTTTTTTAAATGGTTAAAGTGATTTTTAGACTTCAATTTTTTTTCCCAGAATCCAAATCTTATTTGTTTTTAATTATTTAATTTTCTTTCTTACTTTGTTTTTGTAGTAGAAGTGTATTTAGATTCTCATTTCAATGTAAATCAGTGTAATATGAGATTTACAGTCAATTAAGATGCTGTATTTGGTAGATTAGCTACTGTTGTGTAATTGTTTCAATGAAATGAGAATCTGTTTGAAAACAATGGTGTTTTATATTGACTTTTGAAAAAAGTTTGTCTTTATTAATACTTAAAAAAAAAACACAAATATATAAGTCTTGCTCTCAAATCGGTAAAATGTTGCAAAAAGCAAAAAAAAACTTCAATTTTTTTTAACATATTATGACTCGAAATTAAATTTTGTTCTGATTTAGCATAAAAAAGGAACAGCTAAAGAACAAAGTCGTTTGTTCATGATTTTTTTTTTACTAATGACAGCTTAATGGTGTTTTTTTACTAAACAATGGTGTTTTATTTGTTGTAAAAATATTAACATGTAAGCCAAGCAGCTTAGTGTTTATAATTTCACTAAGTTTTAGATTGTTGTAATTGAATGTGGGTGATTGTAATAAGTTATAGTTGATGTTGTGTTATGAAATCTGACTTACCATTGCAAAGGAAAGATTCATTTTTTTTGAAAATGGTTAAAGTGAATTTTAAACTTAAATTTTGTTTACTTGACTGTAAATCTATTTTTGTTTTTAATATTTTCATTTACATTCTTACTTTATTTGTGTTAATTAATGGTATTTATATTTTTAAAATATTAACTTGTAAGCCAAAGGGCTTAGTGTTTATAATTTCACTAAGTTTTAGATTGTTGTAATTTACTCTTCATGTTTTGTAATAAGTTATAGTTGATGTTGTGTTACAAAATTTGACTTACCATTGCAAAGGAGTGTTTGTATCTTTTTTTTTTTTTAAATGGTTAAAGTGATTTTTAGACTTCAATTTTTTTTTCCCAGAATCCAAATCTTATTTGTTTTTAATTATTTAATTTTCTTTCTTACTTTGTTTGTGTTACTTACTACTATTGCAAATTGATATAGTTATGAATTTGAACTGCAAATTGTTGTTAAAAATAGTACTGATAAAAATGTAATGACACAACTTAAAACATGTTTGCTAGGATGCATCTGAGATTAGTTTTCAAATATATCATTAAAATGTTCCTTAAGTATAAAATAGCAGTACATTAAATATAGTTACATGTACATGTATAGATATCTCTATGTTCACTATCCTAAACTAATTTGTTACATACTATTGCTGAATTGTATACATTCTTGCCCATCTTGCAAAGTCGCTTTATCCTCCTAATGTCTTGTTGGTTGCTTTCCATTGCATTGCATCCTTATAAGCTTCCTGCACACAGAAGATATAGCAAGTACAAATAGGAAAAGGATTTCATTACATAAGATAGCAAGTAGATATGGATACTGGTAAAACTTTCACCAATGTAATGGTGAAATTAGTCTAAAAAATTGTCACCACCAATTGTCTAATAGCACTCACACAATGCTATTCAATCAAAAACATAAAAACACTTGCCCAAAAACAACAATTCAACAATAACAGTTCAACAATAATTGTTTACCTGATTAAAATCATCATCGATCACCTAAGCTGCTCCATGTGGTCTTGGTATATGAGAATGTATCACAGTGCCATACAGACAAAAAATGTTAAAAATTTCTAGAATACTATTTTTTAAACTAAAAGAGTTAAAAGAAGATACAAAGCTTACCAAATGTGCAGGTGTTCTCAATCCTTAGCCTCAACACAACATAATCTTTAAGCTATTGTCTACTTCATCATGAATGTTTTCCCAACATGGCCTATGCAGCTTAACCATTTTCCTCCATTGTGCAGTTAGTCACATATGGAAATCCAAGCTCAAAATCATCAAAAAATAAAAAGACAAAGTCAATGCATTATAAGAAGTTTAAAGCTACAACAACAGGTAATATTACATTGTACCTTAAAGCTTCTTTCTCTCTTTCTCTTGCCCAGAGTGGTAGTTTATCCCTTCAGCATTATCATTCTTATTTCTTGACTAAATACAAAATAAACTGACTCTTGATTCAAAAGAGAACTATGAGAACAAAAATAAAAGATATTAGAGTACAACCTGAAAGATTTAAAGGTAACCATGTATCTTTAGGAAAATTTAGATATCTTATTCATGATTTGTAACTTAGAGGACCATATATAGAAATTTATCATATTTTTTATGGACAGTCTATATCTAATGTTCTGCAGTTTCTCAAGCTTATTCTTTTTTCAAGAAAAAAAAAACAATATGGATCATTAGGATCCACAAATAATACATGTGAAAATGTGATATTAACATTACCTCTTTGTCGTGAAAAAATGCATCCTTTGCTCTTGCTTGTGGTGCTTCAACTCGGACCAGCCGAACTCGGATAGCTCTCCTTGTATGCACAGGGCTAATATGACTTGCAAGGGTTGAAGAAGGTGTTTTATAGAAGGATTTGGTGGCTGAAGAGTTCCCAAAGACTCAACCATTAATTGCATCGGATACTGAAACGCCAATTCTGAGTATACCGACGGCTTGCAGTATTTATATTTTATATTTATGTAATATTTAATTTAATATGTAAAATTAAATTTAGATCATTTACATCTGTTGGGTTTGCCGTGGATTCATTTAGAGTTTGAATTTGTAACAACTTCCAATAACTTAGGGAATCCCAAAAGATTATTATGAATCAATTTTGTATTTAATTCTAACGTAAATATCTTGGTGGTTAACAAATCTGATCCTTAAACAAAATATAATACCAAAACGGAGTGGGCGGGAAAATGGGTCCATTTGATTGGCTGAAATCTTATGACTTTATTAGATAGAAGGATATCATTACAAACCTATGTTTTACGAAGAATCTAAATAATTGTAAACATTTTATAGTATGCAATTCCTCCATTTTTTGTCATCATACTATACACCAAATTCTTCATTTTCTTTGTTGTTAGTATCATTTCTGTACTGAAATATTTATTAACTTTCTCATAAACCTATCAACATACGTAGTATATAAAATGATTTTATGTACGCTGTATTATAGCAAAGTTATTTAAATATCATAATTGTGTATAGAAAGCATGATTTTAAAACTCATCCCTTCTTTGACATCTCCTTTTCACGCCATTTTCAACCTCATTAAATGGGATTCAAACCTCAGACTTTGGATTTGATCTTCCAATAATATACTCCTTTTCTTCCACTAATACTTGACCTTCAAGAAATCTTCATGCAAGCTCTACTGCTTTAAATCTCGGCTACTTCTTCATAAATCTTCAGCATGCAATCTCGCCTCCAACTTCTCCTACTTCTTAATTTATCACCTCAAAACATTTACTCTTTCCTTGAAAACATTCACTGCTTTTTACTTCCAAAATAGAGTAGCTCGATTTCTAAACCACTCCTAGACACTAATACATAAAATGAAATTTTGGGAATTCTAATTTTTCAACCAAAGTACATTTTGGCTCATTAGAATCTTATTACAAATATTCCTAACATAATCCTAAATCTCTACCCTGCTGACTTTTACTCTTGAATATACAACATGGATCCAATAGTTGTAGTTCTACCAGAAGGCAGAAGCACTTTGTATTTCAATTGGACAGGCATCAGTAATAAATAGTACTATTGTATTATATTGTATTGTTTCCATCCATTACCAAAAAAGTAATAAACACATTGTCTTAAATGGCTGCATGAGATGACATGAACAATTAATGACAAAATCCATTTCCATGTTTCTCAGTCTACGTTTTATAAGGTTCACAAAGCAAGCAATGCCAGAACATATCAGAGACGAAAGCTAGCTATCAAGTAAAACTCACTAATGCTTGACTGGCAGTGATCTTGTTTTCCCTGAAAGTAAACTCGTTAGATGATTCCCAAGCTAATCAAATTGGAAATGATGTCTACTTGTTCCGCTTTTTGGCCTGCTTTCCTTGCCCCTTCTTAGGTGGTCCCTTTCCACGACGCTTCAACATTTCAAGCTTGCTCAACCGCCTGTTAAACCATAAACCTATCAGAAACTCACTATTTTACAGACAAAAACACATTACATTTCCAATGTTACAAACATTATCAAATGGATTAACCGTTCACACTTTTCTAATTAATGCTGGAGACTTCAGCATCAATGGTGATAATTACCAACTTCTACCTATGAAATGCAGTATTCGGCCTGAGTTTTGTGAAACAAAGCTGGAAATAGAGATTAATGAACTAAAAGGGAGTGCAATTTGGAATTAAACTCCAAAGCTCAACTTTGAGAGTCTATATATATATATATATATATATATATATATATATTTAAATCACTTGTCCTCCAATCATAGCAGAGGTTTCAATAAAGTCTTAGGTTAGTACAATTCAGACCAAGTGCATCTCCTTGCACAAAATGCTGCAAAAAATAATTGAGTGGATGCGATCCTTTCATAAAATGTTAGGGAGACAATTTTAAGCAATTATATGCAGATGACTATATAGTATATATATCACACACACATAGAAAGAGAAGATGAGGGGAAGGCAATACTCTTGTTCTTCTCGTGCCATGACAAGTGGATCATCCTTTCTGATGTCATGTGGATACCACTGCGAAACCTTGTCTCCAATCAGCTTCTTGCGTAGAATTTTGTGAGCAGATCTCTCACCTGTAGGGTTAAGCACGTGGCCAAATATCCTTGCCCTCGCCTCAGCCACCCCTTCAATGGCTACCGATGCCAGCAAGTTCTTCAGTCTCCCAGCGCTCATATCTTCTTCTGACGCAGCTCAAGGCTTCTATTAGACAAATGGTCGAATAGTTACAAGGTAGGGTTAATGCACTATCCAGAAAGTTATACTGCTAAAAAAATCACCCATTCAATTACATAATGTATTGTAAGTTACTCAGCTCATTGCAAATGTTCTTTATTTATATATCTTCTATATCTACAGAAATGTATGCAACGGATTAGAGAGAAGTTCTTCAAGAGAAGAAAAGGGGAGGGTATTTACCTGAGGCAGAGGACTGGGCTTAGGAATGGCAATAGGGCAGGGATGGGGACATATTCCCCATCTCCCCCAGGGGAAAAGAATTCTTTCCCCATCCCAGTTCCCAGTCAATGTCACAGTCAAACATATACAATTCTCAATATTAAAGTTTTTTAAAAAATTAGCCAATTCTAATCCTACAACAACAATTAACTGAAATCCTAAGTTCTTAACCTTAATATGCATAAATCTTCATAAAATTCTCAAGGACATTAGAAATGCCAAATACAAACTGCAAAGTCTTTATTCTAAAGTCTTCATCCAAATAGAAGAACAAAATACAAAATACTCCGTACCAATATATATCCAAAGACAATACAAATAGTCTTCGTTCTTCAACCATCGCATAGAACCCCAGCCTCATTCAAATTATAACATCACGTTGCCAGCATTCCAAATCAAATTAGTACACCAAAAATCAATGTACACAGTGCTTTAACGTTAATATACCATATTACCAATTTTCAATTTTGATTCATAGTGGAACATTTTTTTTTCTCATAATAGAATAGAATTCCATTAAAGATTCCATAATGCACTGAGGTAAATAAAATTTTGCATAGAAACCTTTTTCTTCCATTGACAGTTCTAATACTAGAAAACCTTATATGGTTTCATTGAGAGTTTCATCAAAAGTTTCAGCACACATTGGTCTTAAATGATTCATTCTAGTTAAACCTTGATTTCTAGTAACAAATTCATGAATACCATTTAGAGTTCAAGCACTATAGAATTTATAAGCTCACAGAACTCAATGGTTCCATTGTGGGCTCTGTTCTTAAAAAATTAGCTGTTGCATCCTCCAATCACCTCATTATTGGCTCAAACAATCATTGTAGCAACCAATCAAATTTCCCTCTTACTTTCACTATAAATACATAGAGTTTGGACATTCATTTAAGCTAAAATAACCAAGCACTCAATTCCCTTGTTCAAATCAAATTTCTATGTATTTATAGAGCTTTAAAGTGTTAAAAACCTTCTACATTAGTACATTCTACTTCATAAATTTCTTGGAAGCCCTATACTTAAATCTTTTCAATCCATTACTTACAATAAAATAGATTGAGTCTCTAGAACTTACATGTCTATTATCCTTACACTCAATTTATATAACAAAAATCGCACACTATTAACCTAAATATTCACATGTATTTCATGGTAACTTAATCCAAAATTTATCCATGAGAAATCAATTGAGAAGTATGAACATTTACCAGGAAAGAAGAAGATTCAAAAGCAACCAAAAACCTTCAGCTCTTATACTTCACATAATCAACCACTCAAAAATTGTGTCCAATCTGCTAGAGAAGGAAATGGAATGAATTAGAAGAATAATAGGTATAGGGTCATAAAGTAAACTTTACAGGAAACATTGGACAAAATTTATGTTTTGACTTAATTCTGCTGGTCCACAATTAAAATAATAAATCAAGAAAACAACCATCCAAAATACAGAAACAGGAAAACCTCAATCCATTATAGTGCAACTATTTTATTAAGGATGCATTGCAATCTATATCATCCACAGAAACAGTAAAACAAAATTACAAAGCTTCAAATATGTACATACATGGAAGCCAGAGGCTTGGACTGCTAAACGAGAGAAGTTAGGGTCACTTTAAGGAGTATTGATGCTTCGACTGCAAGAACCAAGGAAAAATTTATTGTCCGTCACTGAGGTAAGCTGTCTTCGAGATTTTGAGGCGTAGCCGATTACGGTGAGCGAGCTGGAGATGCCGATAGTTTAGACGCCGATGGGGGAGATTCGTACGGAGAGCTGCGCTGTGGGAAATGAGGAAGGCGAATCGTTTTGCGCATTTTATAATTAGGCATACGGGCTGGACTTTAATATCTGTGTTTGTTGGGTTAAGAAATATGTTGGGCCTAATGTAATATTAATATTAGATTTAAATGGGCTGCAAAGTGTGTATTTATTTGTGTTATTTGTATATTGACCTTAATTAATATTTGAGAGAGCTGGTTGAAATAAATTAAATTAAATTAAATTTATTTATAATGATAAATTACAATTAAAGTAGTTTATTAATATATTGAAATCATTTTTTAAAAAATAATATATTGAAATCAATTTGTAGTATTATTTTTTTGGTATTTCATGAGGTGTTATGGGTCTTTTTCTGTTCGTTTAATGGTTCAGGTTCACATAATTAATCCTTGGTCAGTTCGGGAGGCACGGGAATTGGCTCGAGGGACTTTTGACAAAAGGTACAAAGAATTTATGTTTACGTAGTATTACAACTGAAGAAGACAAATTTTATAAAGTGGATGTTGATTTAGGTGATGAAAAAATTGGTCACAAAAGTGTTGGTGAGTACAAAAATTCAACATAATTATTAAAAAATGAATAAAACTAATATTTTTTTATATATGAAATTTAATAGGATTAATAATTTTTAATAAAGACACATTTTCCTATAAAATTGTCATGAATCTTCATATGTGAGACGGGTTAGATTTCTTTTTATAAGTATTGCATTTTTGCATATAAGTATTATAATTTTCATCATAAGTAACTCTTCAACTCGTAATATTACATTTTAGTTTAAAAGTATTACATTTATAAGTAAAAGTATCACATTTTTCGTCATAAGTATTACAACTTCTCTCATAAGTAATAATTAAACAATTTATCCATGATTAGTAATATATTCTTTCTCTCATAAGTAACTATTCGACTCTGAATATTACATTTTGATTTTAAAGTGTTACTTTTTTCCTTATAAGTAACAAATAGTTTATTCCTGATGATTAGTATATATGTATTTCACTTTCTAGCATAAGTATTATATTTTCATCATGACCTGACTCGCCTCGCATATAATGATTCGTGAGACTGTCTTACAAGAGATTCACTCTTAATATAATGAGTCATTTCCATTTTTTGTCCTACTGTTATTGGAGCATTGCCAATTTTAGTCCACTTCATTAATTTGCCACTTTTAGTCCACCGTTAAAATTTTCGTCAAATAACCATCCAAAACAGGGGTATTTTGATCTTTTCATTCTTTGATCATCTTCTTTACCCTTTTGCAGTGGTTTTCCTTATAGATTTTCATCCAATGAAGAGGTTTGGCGAAAGCCATGGCTTTGTAATGTGGCTCACATGGCTTTCGCTGGACCTCTTCAATGGGTGAAAATGTGTAAGGAAAACCACTACAAAGCGTCAAGGAGATGACTAAAGCATGAAAAGACCAAAAATACCCCTATTTTGGACGACAATTTGACGAAAATTTTAACAATGGATTGAAAGTGGCAAGGACTAAATAAGACTGGTCACAATGTGGCAAAAATTAATAAAGTGGACTAAAATTGGCAATGCTCCAATAACAGTAGGACAAAAAATGGAAATGAAAAATGTTAATGCTAATAAGTGTTGTGCACCACACATCAATAAGATATATATATGTAATAACAATTGCTTGATAAACATTATGAACCCTAGCGTGAATTTCTACCCCTTTATGCAATAATAACAATAAAACATATATAGAGAGATTACAAAATTCTAACCCAAGTCCTAAATAAAACTACTCACACATATTTAGCATAAATAAAACAAAAGCACAAATGGAAAGCATAAACATAGCACATGGTAATAAATGAAACTTTGATTACAAGTTTAAAAATTGCTAATAATATGAAATTTAATACTAATCTAAGCTAAAGTAATGAAAAGAAATGTGTTAGAGCTATCTAGCAAGTAGCAAGGTTTAAACTCCCTAAAAATAGCAAAGGTGCACTTATAAATTGTTGTTTGCTAACATGTATAGTTGGGTTTACTATGCAATATGGTGAATTTTTTTACTTTATACCTAGCAAGACAAAAAGTTGACGAGTAACTAAGAAGTTTAATTTGTTGATTGATACAACTTTGTGGGGTAGCTTACTTTGTCTATTTCTATATATTGTGTCTCATAAGTTATTATTTGTGTTGCCAAAAATAGTGTCTACAATTGTAATAGAGATAGATTTGAATTAGACATGAAATTGCAAAACAATTGTACACAATTTACTCACTATGGTGTACGTGGGATCTAAGAGAAACTTTGTTAATCCATTGACAAAAGGACTAAATAGAAAGATTATTGGTCATTGATTCATTGAGTAAAATGAACTTAAAACCTTTGAGGTGATGATGAATTTATAGAGGATCCAACTCTTGTAGTCAAACAGAGTTATGAAAAAAAATCATATTTATTGGGATGCTTATTACTCATTATGTGTGACATGTGTACCTGAGATGATGTGGAAGATAATGTGGATTTTTATTTATTTATTTTTTTTTGGTTTTATTTTGTTAGCTTATGTGGCTTGCAAGCTTGCTAATTGCTATAATAGCAAGTTTGCAATTTACTTTTATTTTCTCTTTTATTTTCTTTTTTTATTTTTTATCTGTTATTTTTATTTTCTCTTTTATTTTCTTTTTTATTTTTTATATGTTATTTTATTATTATATCTACACTTATAATAAGAGCCAATAATGTTAGACCCCTAATTGGAACTAAAAAAACGTTGGTGTAATAGTCTGCTATAACATATTGTACTTTGTGTTCTTCTTATTGTGCAACCTCCAATTAAATTCCTAATATATCCTAATCCTCTATAATTTTACCAAATTCTTTCCGTTAAATATAACGGAAGTTTAATATTAAATTCTTTAGGCAATTTGTTTCTTTATTTCAGTTTTCAAACAAATTGGCAATATTCTATAATACAATTCTGTATAGATTCCTAACTTAAAATTAGAATATTGAAGTCTTAATAGGATTCTATAATACAATTTTGTATAGATTCCTAACTAAACCATTATTCTACCCAAAGCATCAATATATAAACCCCGGCCTTCTCACTAGTATTCACCCAAAATTAAACCTAACATATTGTGCAACACACCATCTATTTGACATTCGATAGGTATGATTGTCAAAATATTATCATGCTAATTCTATTATTGTATTTGTAGTCATAATGATTACAGTTTAAAAAAAATCAATGATGGTATACTCATTAATTAGTATAACTTCAATATAGTTATGTAAATATATCTATTGCATAATCTGTTCATCTATACTTGTATCCTTGTACGTAATGTTGTGGTTCTCATGATATTCCTCTATCATCTACATATTTTAGTTACTCCTAACTCCCTAATCTATGGTTTTTGAATTTATGTTGTAGTTTCATACTTTCATTATATTATTTCATAACATCCGTTATGAACATATTTCCAATGGCACAAGGATATTAGTCATGACAAATGCAGTAAAGTTAATTGATATTGACACACAAACTGTGGGCTGGAGTTGTACATGTTGAATCAAAAGGCAACTATTGTTTTAACATCTCTGTGTGCTGCGCATTACATTTTTCAGTACAGTTCATGTCATTAAAAAAACGAACCAAAAAACGCTATTGGAACGCCTGAGAAAAAGTATATGCTCATCGTACTTGAGGATGAAACAATAAGTAATAGTAAAAAAAATTTCTACATTTCCCTTTCTATGTACTAAAGAGAAAACTATAGAGAGTTTCTCTTCTTGCTAGAAAGGAGAATAACTACTATAAGAGAGAAAATTTGAGTAGTTTGTGATGATGAGAATGTTATAGAACTAGGGTACTTATAGGTGGAGATTTGGGTATAAATGTAATTATTTCTTAATAATTTAAATATAAAAGTATAATATCTCTTAATTAGCATCTTATCTTCAGGCATCCCCTTGTCTTCAATTGTGTTCCACTCATTATGATAATTTATTTTTAATTTTAGATAATATAATTAATTAATAACACTACCCGCTTTAAAGAATAAGATGCCATTGAATTCAATGCCATTTTTTACTATCATACATTTCATAAACGTCTTAGTAGTATTCATAAAAGTTGTAGCCTTATGAATTGCCTTTTTACAGGTTCAAGAATCACTTAATTCGGACATTCCTACACCAAGATATGATCAAAATATCAAACTGTTGTCAAATAGTGCGAAAATACATTCATCATCATCATACTAACTTCATCTTTTCTAATTTCATCATTCTACTACTTCTACTAACTTCATTATTATAATTCATCAATATGCCATCATTTTCCATCAAATTCTTACTCCTTAATATCTCATCCAATCACATATATAGACTTATTCCATAATATCCCTTCTAAAAGAATAAGTAGAAGTATATATATATACATAACTGTATACAAAAATATGGAGTAGGAAAGTATAAGATGATTCTCAAAATATTTTTGTGGCTAAATTATATAATAAAATAATTCAATAATACACTAATATGATTTTGGATCATAAAAATAATTTTTGAGGTATTATTGTCCAAATAATATTGTTGAAAATATATTTTTAGTGTTCTACATCTTTCGAGATGATCATTTTCCAAACAAAAATGGTTATGTAAGAGTGTTTCTTTGGTTGGACAAAAAATGCTAGATAAATCTTCATAAGCTCAATGAAGAGAGATGTTTTGTTGGCGAACATCCATTTAATTAAGTTTTTAATAGCAAACTTCAATGAACTAAAATTAATCATAACAAGAAAGTATTTAGATCAGAATAGATAAATACTTACCATCATTAAGCGCGTAAAATGT
The DNA here is from genome assembly GCA_003576665.1 of Ipomoea trifida. Classification (NCBI taxonomy): domain Eukaryota; kingdom Viridiplantae; phylum Streptophyta; class Magnoliopsida; order Solanales; family Convolvulaceae; genus Ipomoea; species Ipomoea trifida. The sequence continues at coordinate 15,527,166 of CP025651.1, forward strand.
AGTACAATTCAAATCTCACAGTTGTAATAATTGAATTAAAGCTTCAATAATCTTTTAGTTAGAAATGAATGGTTTAAAACCTTGCTATAGAGAAATCTAATCTAGAGAGGACAAGTCAAACAACGAAGAGTCGAAGATGAATCGTGGAGATGTTTAGTTCAAATATTGGAATTTGAACCCTAATCTCTATCTCTATATATAAAATAGCAACAAGAGCAGCATTAAATGCAGTTTTCGCCAAGTTCCCGCCCACTTAGAAACGGCGACGTTTTGCATGACTATTCTGAGCAGCTTTAAAAAATTCGGCTCTAGAAGTATTAAAGGCAACAAAAGTAGATATTTAGGACAGTAATCTAAAAGAATTAATTGTAATTTCTTAGGAAATCGAATCGTTTTTGACGACTCGAGAATCAAGGAAACTATTATCGGGAATTCAAAACTAATTAATATACATCTAGAACTCTTTCACTCTCAGACTTATATCACACACATTATATAAAGGCTTAACTATCAGTGTAAAACCCTCCCAAAATTTCTTATTTGCTTTCATTTGCATTATTGCTTTCGACGATGGGAATGTAATGTCTGGCGAATAAGGAGTGCTATGAAGGTTAGAGCCATACTTCGGTCGTGGAAAGGGAAGGCTCTTTTGAAAAAAAGAGCAAATAAGTCATCTTCCACGACGAACGGGTAAGATTTTTTTTTTTTTTCCATTAATCTGCAAAAATGAAGGCAGTCTGATTAATATATCAGGAGTGCTATGAATGTTAGAGCCATACTTCGGTCGTCGAAAGGGAAGTCTCTTCCGAAAAAAAGAGCAAAGAAGTCATCTTCCATGATGAACAGGTAAGATTTTTTTTATTCCATTAATCTGCAAAAATGGAAGGCATTCTGATTAAAATATAGAGACCAACAACATAAATCGACATTTCAAATGGTAACAATTCATATTAACAGGGCAATGTCATTCATACTGTTATACCAAAATATTTCTAAATGATTTGTAGAACAAGATGGAGACATCTTACAATATTAAATGCTTTCTGTTCTTATTTTTTACCCTAAAGTATGTTTTTAGGGTTATATCATATATATGATTTTTTCTATTCTTTTTTGTATTTTTTTTGCAGGAATCAAGCTATGTAACAGAGTAGTATGTACCAGTTGATATGTTGAAGGTTATTTCTATATTCCACAATAAAAAAGAGTATCCAGGTCCATTGTATGTATCAGTTTCTTAGTTGTATTAAGTTCATTGTTCATATTAAATGAACTATTGAAAATATGAATATGTTCGTGATTTTTTTCTTTATGTTTTTTTTATTTATGTTATGTCCATTGTTCATATAACAGAGTAGCATGTACCAGGTTTTGTTTATTTAACTGTGTAGTTTAAGAAAAAGTTGTGGTTCTTCTCCTTTTCAAGTTCGGTTTGAACTTTTAAGTGTTGTTGTAATAGCTTTAAAAAATGAAACCAGTAAAAAGTACTCTAATTCACATCAAACTTCAATATTAAAGCTAACCACAAAACATATAACTGGAAAGGCATGATAAATGAATGTATAAAATATAATTTAAGTGCTTAAGAGCACATACCTACAGAATGTGGGAATGCTGGTATGTTACTCACTCTACAAGATGTAATTAAAAATGAGCTTAAATTCACCTTTAACAGAACCTTTTATAGTGTAAAGTGATTCAACTGCATATAGTAATGAATAAGATACTCAGGTGAATTATTTTCCTATATGGCTATATTACAACTGCAAATGTAAGATCTACTGTATGAATTTCAAATATTAAGTCTTAGCCATATGTCTTACATTTGTGGGTTAGAGTCAATTTTTCATAGAAATGAATTAATATGCATCCCCTAAGTTGAGGAATTATTCTAACACTTGAGTTCAACCTAATTGTATTTAAAAAACAAACTCTGTTTGGAGCTCATAAGTATGTGGTAGTCTGAAATGTGGAGATTACATGTACAAATAATGTGTAATGAACAACATGTGGACTATTGGCATGAACAATAATTTATAGTAAATAGACTTAATAAATGATTAACTACACATACTTGACACCATGTGGACTATAGGCATGAACAATAATGTACTGGAATTGGTATATGAAGACCTATTCTAATAGGTCTAATTTAGGGTTTAGCTATTTCATTACATGTTATGTGTGTAGTTGTATTTTATTTCCAGGGATCAAGCTTAGCAGTGCATACAGGTGGAAGAATATTCAAGGTTTACATTCCACTAGAAGAAGGCATTCCTATGTTATGGGATATAGGTCACCATTTGCGTACTAGAAGAAATTGTAAAGTTTATCAAAACTTCAGTTGTTAGAATTGTGTTTTCAGAAGTTATATGTAGGGTATAATAAATTTGAAAAGTAACATGATATAAAGCAGATTTCTAGGAATGAACGAGTTGTTTATAGATATTACCTTTTAGTCTTCCAACACGAATTTGAATTCAAAATTCCACACCTCTTGATTCATATCAAGTTTCATATGTTTTCACCTTCAGCATTTATCTCAGTTCTGAACACAAATTTCAGCATTTAGCTTTATAATTTTGCTTGGGTTATCTGCATTTAGCTTTATAATCTGCAGTTGTAAGTAAAATACAATATAAATACACAGTTAAAACTTTTTTAGGTAAGTAAATCAATATAAAAACCTACATCTGCAGAATAGATCAAAGTATAGTCACATTCAAATAAACAGAAATAATTCTTCAAATTATGAACTCAACTTTTGAATTTTCATCTGTTACAAACGTACACAAAAAATCCAGAGTTAGAATTGTTCATCTAACTATAGGTAAACAAATTAATTCAATATAGTAAATCTACAACACTTTACAGCACATGCAACTCACCATTTCTTTAAAAAACCCTACATAGACGATTGACTCATTTTAGCCCTTAATTTTTATAGATATCAGTACAAAACTGTCTCTCGATTAATAAATTGAAGGAAAATTAACAGATTATCTTAGCATCAATTCAACTAATTACATACAAAAACAAGAACACAAAAAGTACACAAAAAATCCAGAGTTAGAAATGTTCATCTAACTATAGGTAAACAAATTAATTCATTATAGTAAATCTACAACACTTTACAGTACATGCAACTCACCATTTCTTTAAAAAAACCCTACATAGACGATTGACTCATTTTAGCCCTTAATTTTTATAGATATCAGTACAAAACTGTCTCTCGGTTAATAAATTGAAGGAAAATTAACAGATTATCTTAGCATCAATTCAACTAATTACATACAAAAACAAGAACACAAAAAGTAGAAACGACAACCTACCTCGGTCGACATTGTACCCGTGCAGATGCTAAAAATTAGTGAGAGACAAGACGACGCAAATTCACTCCATCTGGAAGCCCACGCAAATTCACTTCAAAATAGAGAAAGACAAGACGACCGAGAGATAGAGAGTATCATATACAAATCTGAGTGATTTCATTTCCGGTAAGCAACACACGCGATCGGAAATTTCAGAGAGAAGCATAGCTACCGAGAGAAGTGAGAGATGAGGAAATGGGGAAATGGGAAATTGGGAATGAATGATGCGCAGATGCGGTAAGTCTACTGCTGCTTTTGTTTTATTTTTTTAATTATTATATTATATATTATTATTACATTATTACATTATATTATTCATAATTAGATTAGTAATTACGTAATTATATTATTTGCATTAACTTTAGATTACACTATATAATTAGATAAGAATATTATTATTAATAAATTTATTATTTAGTAGTATTAACATTTATTTTGCATTTATGTCTGATTTTTACTTTTAATAAAATATATACAAATTATTTGGATATTATTTAGTGTGTGTATAATATTTCTTTATTTATATTTAATCATAATATATAAATAGTTGTAATAATTTTTTACCCTTTCGTCTTAAAAAATGAAAATTCATAACCAATTCTCACTGTTAGTTCAACTCACTGTCACATGTGCAAAATAACATTCAGGAACAAAGGATTGTCAGCTAGGGCTTAACTGTGAACACACTAAAAAGTCAACTCAATCGGGTTTGGGCTTTAGTTTTGGGCCATTGTTGTGGGCTATATATATATATATATATATATATATATATATATATATATATATATATATATATATATATATATATATATATATATATATATATATATATATATTTATTTATTTATTTATTTATTTATTTATTTATTTATATATATGTGACCGGTAACAATGCTGGACAAATTGTGTTGATACCAAGGATGTCAATGACCCCCACTAATACAAGATTGCCGTTCAAATTTCAAAGAAGACAATTCCCGTTAGTGTTGGCATATGCAATGACCATTAACAAAAGTCAGGGCCAAATGTTAAAGCAGGTTGGGTTACTCCTAAGGAAACCAGTCTTTGTTCATTGTCAAACTATATATTGCTGCTTCAAGGATTAGCAACCCTAAAGGGTTAAGAATTTTAATACCCAATGATGGTGGAGAGAGTAGTAATTATACTACGAATGTTGTGTACTATGAAGTTTTTAATAATTTGTAAATGTTTAATATTAAAGAATAAATTTCTTTTAATAAACGTTTTGCATCATTTATTCCATTGCAATTGATTAAAAAGTAAATTGTTACATAATAGCATTAAATACATCCGTGCAACGCGCGGGTACAATACTAGTTAGCCTTAAATATTTGGTAATTGTAATAAGTTTAAGTAAAAGAAGTCTCATTGTTTAGTAGTAAATAATACTCCGTATAAATTAAAATAAAAAATAAAAAATACTTAAAATAAAAATAACATCAATGTGTGTGGAGAAAGAAAGTACGTAATTAATTCTATGATCTGAATTCAAATATTATGAACGGAACAACAATCTATATCTATATATATAAAAGCAATATCCTCCAAAATTTTCCGCCCAAACGTAGGAGTATTTTAGTAATATGGTAATTATTATTCTTATGATAGAATAATATTAATTATAATTGGTTATAATTCGTTATTAGTAATTATTGTACTACATAATTATTATGATAGAATTTATTATTATTATGATAGAATGATAGAATAAGAATAATATTAATTATAATTGGTAATAAATCGTTATTACTAATATAGTAATTATTATGATAGAATAATATTAATTAGTTTTCTTTTTATATTTTTAATCAATTAGTAAAATTAATTTTCTTCCATTTTATCTTTACTATATAGTCAAACTTTTGTAGTCAAATAATTAAATAATATTATGATCTTTTTATATTTCCTATTTCATTTTCCCGCCCAAATTTTTGTAGTCAAATAATTAAATATTTTATTGGTTAAATAATTAATAAAGCTTATTTGGTAAGAAAATGTAAAATGAAAATTAACTAATATTTATTAATTAGTAATATTGTTTATATATTCACGTATTAATACTATTAATAAAAGTAAAATCACCCCATTCAACTTTCCCGCACAAACTAATATTATTAATTAATTGGTATAAAAGTTAATAAAGTTTAATTGGTAACAAAATTTTATTTCCCAAATTCTGAGAATAATTAAACCATTATAATTATTAGAATAATGGAAACAAATTCTTCGTAATTTTATTTTTAAAAAAGTAATTTTTAATTATTATTTACACCAATAATAATAATAATTCAAATACTTATCTATACTTCTTTATCTATACTACTATTAATAAAAATAAAATAATTCTTTGTGAAATTTCCGCCCAAACAATAGTAAAGATAAAATGTAAAAGAAAAACTGATATTACTAATTGATTGAAAATATAAAAAGATCCTAATGAAAAAGGAAACGGAATTAAGCAAATTGGAAAAGGAAAAAGATATTATTAATTGACTGAAAATTATTTAAAATTTTTAAAACAATAATTATTCTTTTATTTTGAAAACTTTAAATTATTTAAACTTTTAAAAAATTAATTAAACATGAGTTGTTAGATTTTTATAATAATTAAAATTAGATCATTCAAATATGGATGAGGAAGAAAATGAAAATACTTAAGGTATAAAAATATAATTGCACATATGTTAGTGTAATTGACTAATAATAATTGTTTAACTATTATTATGGTAATTAAGATAAACACTGGTCATTGAATTTATTTTTTATAATAATTATAACTAAATTAGTTCTCATTTTTTTCATATTTATTTTAGTAATAATATCTACTATATATATATATATATATATATATATACTAATAAGAGCTAAAGAGAGTTAGGCCTAAAATGGGTAGAAAAAATGGCGGTAATCAAATGGATGGTTCAGATGAATTATTTAATCAAATAGATGATTAAGATAATTCAGATTAATATTATTGATAGAGATTATCTAATTTAACCTTACTTTTATGATTTCCCGTTAAGTTTTCCGTTAAATATTCTCTTCTCTGTTAATATTCCGTTAACTTTTAACTTACCCATTAATTTCTATAAGAAAGATCTTAGGTTCGAACCTCATCTCAATCAAATTTGACATAATTAAGTTTTTCACTCTATTTTACTCTTATTAAATTAAATAAATTAGTAGCTACAACAAAAAAAATGATACATATGTATTTTTTTAATTTAGAATTATGTGTCTACAATACCTTTATTTGAAAAGATTATTCATTATCAAAAAATTAAATTAAATAAGAGAAATAATTTCATTAGTTATATTGTCTTTATTTTCTCTATTCTTTACATTCAAATTTATCAATTGATAGTCATTACATTGTCCATTATCTTATTTTTACAATATCTTGTAATTAAATATCAAAGTTATAGTACAAAATAATGTTATATATTTATTTACCAAAAATTTTATTAATACTATGATTTTTTTTATAAATAGTTTGAAGCTAATTATATTAACTACTTAGGATTGGTTGACAAAGAGAGTACTCAAATAGCCCAACAAATTGAAGCGGAATCACTCTATTTTACTCTTATTGAATTAAATAAATTAGTAGTTACACCAAAAAATGATACATATGTATTTCTTTAATACCATGAAAAAAATAAAAAAAAAAAGAATAGTTTGAAACCAATTATATTAACTACTTGGGGGATTTGTTGGCAATGAAAGTAATCAAATAACCCATTACCGAGCAAATTGAAGCAATAAACTACATTTTAATATCTTTGGAATGCATAATATTTTAAGTTTTCAATTTTTATTAATTTATTTAATCTTTTTTCTTAAACTAGGGATTTCTTTATCCACAATAACTCATTCAACAATAATGGTTGAACCAAATGAACCCCAAGGAGAGCACCTAAAGGAAAGTCCATAGCTCATATATCATAATCTTATTGCATGACGTTGTCATCTATGCTACCAATAACAGTAACCAAATTGCAAATAACACACTACCAACAAAAATGAAGAGAACAGATAGTAAAGATGAGCCAATGGCTTTGTGGTCTAGTGGCATCTGGTAGTGGCATTTGGTTGCTCCCCATGTTGGAGGGGGCAGGTTTGAGTCTCAGTAGAGGCGATGCTGACTCTTTGTGCTTCAGTACTTTGAGAAAGTAGTTTATGAACATATAAAAAAAATAGTAAAGATGAACACTTAGAAAAATTCAAATTAAAAGTAGTATTTAAATAGTAAAGATGAACACTTAGAAAAATTCAAATTAAAAGTAGTATTTATTTAGACTATCGATTTTACAAGGTTGCAAACATTTATTTTAGTAATAATTATAATGAATTTTTTATATTATCTTGGATTCATATACTTTGAGTTAGATATTTAAATAAAAAAATTCGACATTCAATTACCCATGTATAAACTTCTCATATATAATCTTGCATTGATATACTTTCAAATATTTATTTAAATATAAACATTGAGCATTAACCCATACGTGCAATGCGCGTATAAAACTAGTAATAATTACATAAGTCATATTACATATTGATTTTTTTAAAGATAATTGTAGACAAATATGTTATATATTATTCAATTAATTGAGTAATACTTTTGCACTAATCTTATAATCAAATAAATGTACACATTCAATATTAGAATTTTTTATAATTTCATCTTTATTTTTATTATTTAAATATATAATAAAAAATTTATCTGTGCTCGCACAAGTGATTGGACAATTATTTGCTCTAATTCAAGCAAGAAACACATCAGAAAATATAATCGATCTAACCAATTTCATCAATTACGCTATATAATATTCGATGTTATATAATTTATATAATTGTATATCGATCCAATCAATCCAAACTTTCTTAAAATATTACAAATTAAAAAAAAGTTCTTAAAATAAATTAAATAATTATTTAATTCTTAAGTAATTGAGACATAATATGATTAGGTGTTGCTGAGATCTCTTTATTATAACAGTTGTTATGCCATGGACTCGGGTCCACCTTACAAGATGGACTCAGGTCCATGTTCACAATTTTTGAACTTTATGTCCATAATTTTTAACTCTATATTCATAAATTTTTAACTCTATATTCACAATTTTAGAACTCTATGTTCGCAATTTTAGAAATCTATATTCACAATTTCATAACTCTATATTCAATAGTATAACACAAATTTTGAATCTATATAACAAAATTGTGAATACAGAGTTAAAAATGGTGAATATTGAGTAATGTAATTTTGTATACTAAAATTTAAAATTATGAACTTAGAGTTTTTGAATTGTAAATATGAACCTAGGTCCACCTTACGTCCACCTTACCGGTCCATAGTGTTTTTTTTTTAAGGATAATTTGCCTTATTACAATACCAAAAAAGGGAAAAACAAAAACATTCTTAATTAGCAGAATAGCCCCACATGCCACAGTACAATCAAAACCACTATAAATGCAACCAGCAAGAGCTCGTAAGAGCATTATTAGCACTTCCAAAGTTTTATATTTCAAGAAAAACAATGGAGGTGGAGAAGATACAGAAAAATAGAAGCTTTTTTTCTTGTCTCCCTTGGAGCACTAATAAGAGCTCGCCAATTTCTTCTCCTCCACCGGAAAATGGACACGACGAGGCTTCACCGGACACCAAAGCTCCGACCACCCAAAGAAAGCCTGGCGGATGGAGGGCCATGCCTTATGTTCTAGGTTCAATTCTTACTCTTCAAACCAACTTTTGTGCACTCTATTTACAGCAAAAATTTAATCATTCCTTTTATCTAATTTGCGCTAAAACCTAAAACCTATAGTCAAACAATCCCCTAACCACCTAGTGACGGGACAGATCAATCATTCCGATCCTTTTATCTAATTTGTGCCAAAAGCTATAGCCAAACAACCCAAACCCCTAGTCATTTGGAGCTGGACTTTCCTTTCACCGGCCACCGTCAACCTTAACTTGGCTATTCTAATACCACTTTTGTTCCGATCAAGCACTTAAGTTATAATTTGTAACTTTATTTCCTTATATATCACAATATTTTCGAGAAATTAAACTTGGATGTAACCCTTCAGGCATCTGCTCAAGAATCCCCTAACCATCTGATACTACGCCTGCCTGACCCTTCATCTGGACGTAGCCCTTCAGGTCCCCGCCCAAGAATATCCTAACCACCTGATACTAGGCTTGACCCTTCACCTAGATATAGCCCTTCAAGCTCCGCCCAAGAATCTACTAGATTTGACCCTTCACCGGTCTCTGGCCAACATAACCACATCGATCAACATATATGCATGTGTCATAGGATTATTGGTGATCTCATTTTTGTCCTTTGAATTGGTAGCAATTAAACATTTTTGATTTTGGGTATGCATGTATATATGTGCAGGAAATGAGACATTCGAGAGACTAGCAACAGATGGGATAATGGGAAACTTCACAATATTCTTGCTGACAGTGTATCACTTGGACCAAGTTGCAGCTTCAAATATGATGAGCATACGGTCCGGTGTCACAAATTTCATACCCTTGCTGGGTGCCTACATTTCTGACTCTTATCTCGGCAGATTTTGGACCATCGCCTTCTCCTCTGTCGCCCAGATTTTGGTACGTTTACGTTGTTTTATCTTTTAAACCTTCTGTAATAATTAATTAATAGACAATTAATTGGGAAATAAATTTAACAGAAAAAAAAAACAATTATTAAAAAAAAAAAAAAGGTAGCTTTCAAAGATTTGGGCAATTGCTTTCATCATATCATTTATCAAATCGTACGTAGCTTTTTGCCTTTGATCTTGATTGAATTAATAAATAACGCCAATTTGAATTTAATAATTAACAAATCAACATCTTAGGATTCTGGAATAAATAACCCCTCTCCCTCTGGCCAAGCATCTTGTGCTCAAATCACATGTAGTGACTTTCTCATATGGGAGGTCATGAGATCGAGTTTCAGTGGTTTGTGCGACAACATGTTGAGGAGAACGTTTGTATGAACAAGATGGTAAAATATTTAATTTTGAAGTGTAAAGATTTATACTACAAAGTGAAAAAGTTTTCTAGTTTTCTACTAAGAAGTTCTGCCCTGGGGACTTTTCACATAAAATTTATGTGCTTATTTGACCATTTTTTCCTTCTTAATATGAAACCGAGGGCTAAAAGCTTGTGATTTGGACAGGGAATGCTGACATTGACCATAATAACCCTGGTTCCAAGACTACGTCCACCGCCATGCAACGACGTCGTCTCCCATCCCCAGGACTGCAAAGGCCCAACAAACTCGCAGCTCGGTTATCTCTTCCTCGGCTTGGGCTTGCTCGCCATTGGCACCGGCGGAATCCGGCCGTGCAACATCCCGTTCGGTGTCGACCAATTCGACGCCACCACAGAGGAAGGCCGGAAGGGGATCACCAGCTTCTTCAATTGGTACTACACTTCTTTCACGGTGGTGCTTATCTTCTCTTTAACGGTCGTCGTCTATATCCAATCTTTCAGCTGGGCGCTCGGGTTCGGCATCCCCACTGGCTTCATGGTTTTCGCCATCGTGCTGTTCTTTCTCGGCAGGCGCGTCTACGTTTACGTTAAGCCGCAGGGGAGCGTCTTCTCCGGTGTTGCTCAGGTGATCGTAGCGGCGTTCAAGAAAAGGAAAGTTAAGCTCCTAGATGAAGCCAGTGGGTATTATGATCCTCCGTTTACATCTCCCGTCGGGCGAAAGCTTCCCCTAACCAATGATTGCAGGTATAAATTAAGCCTTCACTCAATAATCCCCTTCCCTCTCTTTGGTGTTGGACTTGGCTATTTATCTGCCTCCGTCCAATACTTATTAGCTAGTTGGGCCAAGACATAGTGTTGGATTTGACTATTCACCGGCCTCCAACCACCCATTCTCCCTCCCAACATGTGGGGACTCGAATTCCTTATCTAACTCTGATACTACTTGTTAAGATCAAGTGCTTACTGTTATACCAAAAGCTATAGTTAATAGCAATATAGACAACCATCACAATTTTTTTAGAATTAAGATGTTGAATTTGGCCCTTTACTGGTTTCGGCCTAACAATCACCTAGTCACCAATTGATGAATTTGGTAATTCACCGACCTCTACCCAATATATTGTTTGATGGATGTGTTTATATATTGGATCAGGTTTTTAAACAAAGCAGCAGCAATAACAGAAGGTGATTTAAACCCAGATGGAACACCTTGTAGCAAGTGGAGACTAGTAAGCATCCATCAAATGGAAGAAGTGAAATGCATAGTAAGAATCATCCCAATTTGGGCAGCTGGAATTATAGGCTTAGTAGCCATAGGGCAACAGGGCACATTCACAATGTCACAGGCCCTAAAAATGGACCGTCGCCTCGGCCCCAAGTTCCATATCCCCCCTGGTTCACTCTTCGTCATCCCCATGATCGGATTGTCCATATGGCTCCCCGTCTACGACCGCCTACTCGTGCCCTGGCTCCGAAAAAGAACCAAAATCGAGGGCGGAATCACAATGCTCCAAAGAATCGGGATCGGACTCGTCTTCTCGATCATAGGCATGATGGTGTCGGCGTTAGTGGAAAAAAAGCGGCGGGCCGCCGCCGTGACGCGTGGCGGCGCCGACGGGGTCGCCCCCATCACCGTTATGTGGCTCGCCCCGCAACTAATCGTCATGGGATTCGCCGAGGCGTTCAATATCATCGGGCAGATTGAGTTCTTCAACAAAGAGTTCCCGGATAACATGACCAGTGTGGCCAATTCATTGTACTCTATAACCGCCGCCGGCGCTAGTTACCTGAGCATATTGTTAGTGAACGTTGTGCACAAAACCACGGCGAGGGATGGCCGCCCGGATTGGTTGACTAAAGACATAAACTTCGGCAGGCTGGAGAATTACTACTTACTTATTGCAGGTTTGGGTGTCCTGAATTTGATGTATTTTTTGCCCGTTTCTCGAAGGTATCATTACAAGAGTAGAATAAGGATTGGCGAGGACGATGATCAAGAGTCATACAATGATAATATTGGACTAAAAGTGTAAAATCTTATAACATCTTGTAAAAAAAAAGTAATAATAATATTATCGAATTACAAGATCTTTGACTGACATTAACTTTAGTTCTTATAGCTAAGTCCGTGTGAGCAACATTAATATTACTTGTCCAAGCAAGGCAAACGTTTAGCCACCAAATCCATCTACACTTTACTTAACGTGCAACTTTTCTTCACAAGATTTAGCCACCAAGTTCTCTTGTAACGTTCAACCTTCAACATTTGTTCTCCCCCGAACAATCTTAACAACTCTAAGAGTTTGTTGGTATAATGTTCCTTTAAGATATGTTGAAGTTAGATTGGATTTAACATTTGTGAAACTAGATAAGTTTCATCAACCAAGTAATGAATTTAATATTTCAAGTGATTTCTTTTACTTATCTTATAATTTTTATTTTTTATTTTTAAAAGGAAAGTTATTTCATTAAATCCAAATAAGAAATTTCATGAACGAAACTAGGAGGAGTGGCATGTCACTCCCCCGAAACAGCCTTTATGGACAACCTGATTAGCAAAACTTATCTTGTAAACGGGCAATTATGACAGGAACTATTACTATATGGCTCCGTGATTGATCAGCAGAAGCGGCATCAAAGTGATGACCATGCATGTCATTATTATAGGCTTTTAATAAGGCATGCATGCATGTATCTTTAAGGTGTCTGGTAGTGCAACAAAGACAAGGACCTCTCCTTATATGGCCAGTTTCGTTATATCATATTCTATATGCACTCATATTTAATTTTATTATGTCTTTTATATCTAATAATGAAACATGCATTTGATTATTATTATTATTATTATTATTATTATTATTATTATTATTATTATTATTATTATTATTATTATTATTATTATTATTATTATTATATGTTGGCCGGTGAGACAAGGACTATTTTCAACGAATCGACACCTTAGTTATATTAGTATGAAAATATAAGATCACATGCATAATGGGGATCTTTAACTAATTAGAAATTTGTTGTCATTCATCAGCTTGTATTCTTCTCTTTGAGAGTTGAAAGCTACAACTTTTTCCTCCTTAACGTTGTAACTTTTATTATTTGATAGTTAAATTAAACTTCAACAATATACTCCGTATTTGATTCAAAAATAAATAAATGTTCTACTTTATCTATATTAAAAATGTAAAAACTATTTTCCAAACTAATCAGGAGTTAGTAGTATTCAAAAAAAAAAAAAAAAAAAAAAAACTAATCAGGAGTTTCAATATTGAAAGCTACAATAGCATTATATTAGTAGAGTATGGACACCGCCGGCCGCCATGAAGTCCATTTAGGAGGCCTACGTTCTTCATCCAATATTTATACATTAGAAACCAAAATTTAGTAGATAGCTCAAAGATCTCAATCATATCCTTCGTTAATTAACAGCACACCTCTTCGATAACAATTCAATTTTAAATTAATCAAAACATACTAGCTAGGATAATTGTGTACGATAAGATCTGTTAATTAGATGGAGGTCGGTAAAAAGTCAAGTCTAACACCCGGTGGCTGAAAGATTGTTAGGTGGAGGCCGATAAATGATTTAATTTAAAAGGCCAAATTTAGTATCCAATGCCGTGAAAATGTGTGGCAATTTAAGAAAATAAAATTATGTCTTCATTACTATTATTTATAACTTTTGGCGTAATGGTAAGTGTTTAATCCTCCTAACACCTAGTAGAGGTAGGTCTCTAATCATCCAATAAATATAAAACCCAAAAAAAAAAAAAAAAGTCCGGATCGTCTTGAGCAGTGAAGTTGAAATATATGACAACAATATTGCACTCCAAGAGTAATGGGACATGAAAATAGACAACCACATACACAACTGAATATGTAAGGCAAATCTTTTGAAGTGCGTGACGTACTGACGTTGTCGTCTAAGACGTTCAACTGTTCAAGTAATGCATTCATGCATATCTAGTGATGCAAGTTGCAAACGTCCAGTTTAGGTGACGTTCAACTGTTCAAGTAAGCTGTGCATTCATGCATATCTAGTGGTGCAAGTTGCAAACGTCCAGTTTAGGCGCTGATTAATCGCTGCTTAGGCGCTAGTCGCCAGTTGACCGCCTAGCGTATCACCTTAATCGGTAGTCTAGGCGGCCGACTAGGTTGCCTAAACAACGCTGCCTAGTCTAGGTGCCGACTAGACTTCTTAGGCACCGATTAGGCTGCCTAGTCGCCCGATTAGCTATTGTTCTTTTTTAATGGGTTATTTCACTCAAAACAACATCATTTTGAGATATATAACCCTAAATTGTTCAAACACTAGATATTTTTTATGTTAATATTTAATATTTTAGTATTAACTATTAAAGTATTATATAGTTTATAATTATTGTAAGTGTACAAATGATACACATTTGGATCACCTTTAATTGGCTTAATTATTAGTCAAAAACTTAGATTAGTTTTATAGGTGGTTTGTTCAGTCCGCTGTATCAGCTCTGGATCTTCCTATCGTACAGTCTGGATCAGCACCAGTGACCAGTCCAGTGGACAGTTTTATTCAAACTGAATTTAGTCTTCATGATCTACTATTTTTGCTCAGATCTATACTTCTGGTTGAAGCTTAATTTGAGTGGATCTCAACTGCAAAAATTGAGGATAGTATGGTTAATGTTTCGGCTATAAATAGAGCTCAAACACATGGGATTTCTTACCACTTTTCTACATGCTATTCTGGTCCAGATTCATTTGAGAGCTCTATACTATATTATTGTTTCTATATTGAGTGATGGATCTCAGCGCTGCACTATGCTTACTTCTCAGGGGGTCACCCATCCCGTGACTGCCGGAAGCTTAACCACAGAGTCCTCCCGTGACTGCCGGAAGCTTAACCACAGAGTTCTTTAACCACATCCCTCCATGGTAAGCCACAGCGCCACGTCTCGAATCGAGTAGGGGCTGAACTCGGCCAACCTTGCCGACGCCCAACAATCCCCCTCCCAGCACCTGCAATCCCCTCTTGAGACTTGGACTTGGCACGACCTACGCCCACATCCCACCTGGGATTGGACTCGGCTTTCACCTCGCCATCGATTCGAACCCGTGACCTCGGCTCTGATACCAATTGATGGATCTCAGCGCTGCACTATGCTTACTTCCCAGGGGGTCACCCATCCCGTGACTGCCGGAAGTCAAGCACGCTTAACCACAGAGTTCTTTGGCTAACTGGTTGCCATATCCTTCCTAAAACCAATTGGTGATAGGTAGGTGGACTAATACCATTTAACCACATCCCTCCATGGTAAGCCACAGCGCCACGTCTCGAATCGAGCAGGGGCTGAACTCGGCCAACCTTGCCGACGCCCAACATTGAGTATTAGCACAGCATGGCGAAGTGCTTGATGTTGCTGTTTAGCTAAAGGATGTTCGTAGCATGCACTTGGTCAGCGTGAAGATGATGAAGGCGTAGATAGGAGTGTTTTTGTAACCATTGGTGTTGTATGGTTGTTTTGTGACTCCTTGTAACCTCTTGTGATCATCTAGTAGATTGGGATGACGTGAAGTGCCCCGCAGACGTAGGAGTTGAGCTCCAAACTGCGTAAACAATTCTTCGGTGTCTGATTCTATTTATTTACTTATTTGCTTTATTTATTTATTTATCTGTACGTAACTAATCCAGATAAATAATCTTGGTAAAAATAAGTAGGAACCTTAGGTTTATCTTGTACATTCAAGATCCACAATACAATTTCAATTATTAATAAAATACTACGTAAATAATACACAAGCGCCTAAGTGCCCCCGAGCGCTTAGGCGATTTTTTCAACCATGATATATATATATATATATATATATATATATATATATACTTTCGTTCATATGTGAAATTGAGAATCATGCCGTAGGTAAGAATATGAGAATTGCATGAGTGCACACAATCTACTACACAAATGTACACGTAACTATTCCAGGCTCTCCACCATCATCTTGGCACGTCAGGGAGTAGATTGTGTGCATTCATGTAATAGATTGTGTACACTCATCCCGTAGCTCGAAAGTTCTCAACGCTAAGATATGATTATCATATGAATGCAAGCATATGTGTGTGTGTGTGTGTGTGTGTGTGTTTGTGTGTGTGTGTGCGCGCTCGCGCGTGCGTGCATGTATGTATGTATATAATCAGGTAAGAATCTATGGATAAAATCATTGATCTATTAGATCTAACGATTGAAAATTTAATAAACAAAAGTTTGTAATATTTATGAAAATGGCCTTGCTCATTTTAAAATTTTATAATATTTATGAAAATATATCTGCTCATTTTTTAATTGATTTCTCATTCATCAAATCTAGCTTGCAGATCAACAATTTAGATTTGTCCACAAGTTATCACCAGAGAAATGGTTCTCATATGATTAGTTTAGGCGGCCGCTTGGTCACCCCATGCGGTCATGCGGCTGAATTTGTGCCATCCAATTGAATTAATCTTAATGTTAGCAATTGTAGTTCGCGAATGTTAAGTGGGGTTTTTTTTTGGTAATTTTAGTATCTACATTGGAATTGTGCATTTTAGTACATGGTGTGGTGCGTTTTAATACATGTTGCGGTGTATTTTATTACGTATGTTGGTACATTAACAATGTTGTGGAATGGTGTGTTTTAATCCATCCGCTGGTGCATTTTCATACGTATAATGGTGAGTAACTGTGTTGTGGAATGGTGTGTTTTAATCCGTCATTTGGTGCATTTTAATGCGTAGAATGATGTGTATTTTAACATGTTTTCTAATAAGTGTAATAGTGCATGTTTATAATCTGGCACGCAGATTTTCAATAAGTGGAATTATGCATTTTAACACACGTTGTAATGCATTTTAATACATAGAATGATACATATTTTTGCACATGTTTTCTAATATGTGTAAATAGTGTATGTTTATAATCTGACATGAAACACGTTGTGGTGCATTTTAATACGTAGAATGATGTGTTTTATTACGTATATTGATGAATTTTAAGTGTATAGGTGCATTTGGTTATAGTGTGGAATGGTGTGTTTTATCAGTCCTCTTATGCATTTTAGTACGTAGAATGGTGTGTTTTGTAGCATATATATATTGCGCGTAGATTTGATGATTTGATGTAATCTAATGGCTCAAAAGAGGCCGCACAACCACACCTAAGGAGCATGCCACACTTGAATTCAACTATATACATACATATATATATATATATATATATATATATATATAGATTTTGGTTCAAATGCGGCCGTGCTCTCCCGTGCGGCCGTGCGGTCACACACCACTTAATGTTACGAAATACACCACTCAATGTTAAGAAACACACCACAATGTTAAGAAACACACCACACTGTGGTGTGTTTCTTAACATTGAGTGGTGTATTTCGTAACATTGAGTGGTGTGAACCGCACGGCCGCACGGGAGAGCACGGCCACACCTGATCATGACCCTACATACATACATATATAGGGTCAGGTTCAGGTGCGGTCGTGCGGCTGTGCGGTTCACACCACTCAATGTTACGAAATACACTACTCAATGTTAAGAAACACACCACACAAATATGCACTGTGGTGTGCTTCTTAACATTATGGTGTGTTTGTTAACATTGAGTGGTGTATTTCGTAACATTGAGTGGTGTGTGACCGCACGGCTGCATGGGCCGCACCTGAACCAACATCTATATATATATATATATATATATATATATATATATATATATATATATATATATATATATATATATATATATATATATATATATATATATATATATATATAGACACACGTGATTGCAACAGCCATGTACATACATATGCATAGGAACTAAAACCAATCAATAAACTAGTAAAAAAACATCGTTTATTTGATAGCTATATGATGGCTATTAAGACAATTAATTAATTAATTAAAGAGAGCATGAAAGTGAAGTGTGGAAATGCCATGCATGCATGAAGCTGCAATAATGCAATGCATCAGCAATTCTAGACCACGATTCCATCTTGTTCGGTGATTTATCGAAGAGGCCGGGTTAAACTAATGCACATATATTACACATTTCTCTTAAAATTACTTCATTTTCTCTTGAAAATGCTTAGAATGTTCAAATGTCAATTTTTCAAAATATAATGGTTAATGGCATTTCCACACTTTATTTTCATTCTCTCTTTAATTAATTAATTGTCTTAATAGCCATCATAGCTGTCAAATAAACCATATTTTTTTACTTACGTTGACAGAGATTATAGGGCTGCTAGCTTAATGTACATATATGGCTTCTAATTTATTGGTTTTAGTTCCTATCCCTATGTACATGGCTGTTGCAATCACGTCTATATATATATATATAAAAGCTTGCGTTTATATGAAAATCATGTTTTAGTTGAGAACCTGTGATTTACGAGCTACTGATGGTGGAGAGCTTGGAATAGTTACTTAGTAGATTGTGAGTACTTATGCAGTTCTCACATCTTGACATAAGATATGGTTCTCATATGAAAGCAAGCATATATATCAAATTCGAACAAACCTTATTGCGCGGACGTGTAGATCTGCACTACATGTTCAAAAATGCACAAATGCACCGTACCACACCCGACCCTTACTATACGCATTTCTAAACACATGATAGTACATTCATGGATATTTGGTGGTGCAGATCCACACATCAACATGAGAAGGTCTATTTTCATGTCCTATAACTTTTGGAGTGCAATTGTTGTCATATATTTCAACTTTACTGCTTAACACGATGTAGACTTGTAGTAGGTTTTTTTGGGGCACTTACCACTACGCCAAAAATTATAGTTAATAGTAACGAAGACGTAACTTTATTTTCTTATATTGCCACACATTTTCGAGACGTTAGTTGTTGAACTTGGCCTTTTAAATCATTTACCGGCCTTTGTATAACAATTCCTGATCAGCCACTGGATACTAGGCTTGGCTTTTTACCTCTAATTAATTAACAGATCTTATTGTATACAATTATCCTATTATGTTTTGATGAATTTAAAATTGAATTTTTTTATAGAAGTGTTCTGTTGTTAATGAACGAAGCATATGATTGAGATCTTTGAGCTATCTACTAAATTTTGGTTTCTAATGCATAAATATTGGATGAAGAACGTCGTCCTCCGAAATGGACTTCATGGCAGCCGGCGGTGTCCATACTCTACTAATATAATGCTATTGTAGCTTTCAATATCGAGACTCCTGATTAGTTTGGAAAATAGTTTTTACATTTAAAAAAAAAAAATCTCTATTACTATTTTCATTCCTCATTGGAGATGCTAAATTATCTCTCGAGTCCTTACAAGCTTTGATTTTCAATTAGGGTGTGTCTAGTAACCCGTAAAATGACTTCCGGAAAATATTTTCCGAGTTTTCTGTGTTTGGCAACGTCCGGAAAATATGGTCAATGGAAAATGTTTTCCGTTGGCCAAGGAAAATCAGTTCATATTTCTGGAAAATGACTTATAGAATTTTTTTTCCGTAAGTCATTTTACGGAATTGCCAGAATAGTTGTTTCGTACGTTTTCGACCAAAATCAAGCCATATCACCCATGGCCATGGACCAAGGAGGTGGGGAAATCGCCGGAAACCTTTGCTCCATTTTTTTTTTATTTTCTATTTTTTTAATAAATTCTATTTTTTATTAAATACCATAATTTTAATAACTATTATAATTTTTTATATTTTAAATAAAACAATTACAATATTTAATTATACAATTCTATCCATTTTCCAGAAAATGAACCAAACACACAAAGACAGTTTTGCATAATACATCCGAACAATGGAAATGAAACTGTTTTCTGAAAAATGATTCATTTTCCAGAAGTCATTTTCCTACTTTTCAAACGGACCCTTAGCCAAGAAAAGAAGAACACATGATCTACTCCGTAATTGTTAGTTAGTTTTGTTTTAAGTTTGTACCCGTTTCTTGTAAGGGTGTCCTCGTTTCTTGTAAGGGTGTGCTCGTAAAGTAAAGTGTAGATGGATCTGGTGGCTAAACTTTTGCCTTGTTTGGACAAGTAATGTTAATGTTACTCGCATAAACTTCACTATAAGAAGTAATGTTAATGTCACTCAAAGATCTTATAATCCGATGATATTATTGTTACTCTTTTTCAAGATAGATGTTATAAGATTATATTTTACACTTTTAGCCCAACATCATTGTACGACTTTTGATTATCGTCCTCGTCAATCCTTACTCTACTCTTGTAATGATACTTTCGAGAAACGTGCAAAAAATACATCAAATTCAGGACACCCAAACCTGCAATCAATAAATAGTAATTGTCTAGCCTGCCGGAGTTTATGTCTTTAGTCAACCAAATCCGGGTGGTCGTCCCTCGCCGTGGTTTTGTGGATGAGTTGATAATCTTTCAATAACAAAATCACAACTTACAAGTGCTCCTATATGAGAGATAACATAGACCTCTCCTATTGTATAGGATCACACTAATTGACCAAGTTACATTAACTAATAACAATATTATAACACAATAAATATACTATATGTTATATTGCTCACACGCCCCCTCAAGCACAAGGTTGGTAGGGCACAACATTGAGCTTGAACCTCAAAGTCTGAAAGCGCTGAGTAGGTAACGGCTTGGTGAAGATGTCGGCTATTTGATCTTGAGTAGAAACAAAACTGACAAGCAATTCCCCGGACGCTACCTTGTCACGAACAAAGTGGTAGTCAACTTCAACATGTTTAGTCCTGGCATGAAATACCGGATTTGCTGCCATGTAAGTAGCGCCCAAATTATCGCACCATAATGTTGCCGGTTGGCCAGAGTGAAGACATAACTCACGAAGTAAGGAAACCACCCATGTAACTTCAGCAGCTACATCTGCTAAACCCTTGTACTCAGCCTCAGTTGAAAAACGGGCCACAGTGCGTTGCTTCCGTGAGACCCAGGAAATAAGATTGGACCCGTAGAAAACCGCATAACCACTGGTTGACTTCCTGTCGATCGGGCACCCAGCCCAGTCCGAATCAGAATAGGCATGCAAGGTGGAGTGAATAGAGGGAGTAATATGCAACCCCATGTCCAGAGTGCCTTTAACATACCGAAGAACCCGCTTGAGGAGACCCCAGTGATCCGATGTCGGTGCTTGCATGAACTGACAAAGACGGTTAACCGAAAAAGATAAGTCTGGCCGGGTGATAGTCAAATACTGTAAAGCACCTACAATGCGGCGATATTGAGTGGGGTTATCATGTAGTTCAAGAGTAGGAGTGGCGGATTGAGTAACTGCAGCTGGTGTGGCTAGAGGCTTACACTCAGTCATACCGGCGCGTGATAATATATCCTGCATATATCGCTTTTGAGACAGTAAATAACCACCGTTGCATGGCAGAGTTTCAATGCCAAGAAAGAATCCAGGCGAGCCCAGATCCCTGATTTTGAATGCTGTAGATAACTTGTTTAAGAGAGAGTCAACAAGAACACCATTGTTGCCCATCATGATGATGTCGTCAACATAAACGAGTAAGTAAACACGCGACTCCCCTGAAGTATAGTAAAACAGAGAGACGTCAGTCTTGGAAGGTGAGAAGCCAGCGGTAAGTAGATAATCATGCAGGCGCTTAAACCAAGCGCGAGGTGCCTGCTTTAGCCCATATAACGACCGCTGGAGATGACAAACGTGCCCAGGATGCAATGGATCCTCATACCCAGGAGGTTGCTTCATATAAACTGTTTCTGGCAAGTGCCCATTTAGAAAGGCGTTATGCACATCCAACTGACGGAGTACCCAAGAGTGAGAGACTGCAAGAGAAAACAATAGCCTGACAGTAGTGGGTTTGACAACGGGACTGAAGGTGTCGAAGAAATCTTCACCCGCTACTTGGTTAAACCCTTTCGCAACTAGGCGCGCCTTATACCTCTCAATAGTGCCATCAGCTTTACGCTTGGTACGATAAACCCATTTACAACCGATAATATTCATGAGTGGCGTTGCAGGTACTAATTTCCAAGTGTTGTTATGTAATAAGGCATTGAACTCTTGATCCATAGCGTCTCTCCACTGGGAGTGCCCCACGGCCTGTGAGTAGCAAGTAGGATCTGTGGAAGCATGAAGTGCATAAAACTGCTCTCAAGTACCCTTAGTTTTCCGTCGTGTTCGCATAGCATGACCACCATTTGTGGGCTGGATCCCTGAAGTAGAGGTCGCCGGTGGTGTGTCAGTATGTGTATGAGACGAGGAGGTTGGAACATACTCGGTTGTAGGCTGTTCAGTTGATGCGACCACGGCCGGGGGTTGATGAATAGGAGATATAAGCGGTGCAGTAACCCAAGGTTCAGATGGTTGTGATGCCATAGTTTCCTGTAAAGAAGCCTGAATAGCAAAAGGAAAAACATTTTCAGCAAAGCGCACATGGCGACAGATATAGATTTTTCCGGTGTTTAGGTCCATGCAACGGTATCCCCTATATGAGGCTGGATAACCTAAGAATACACAAGGAGCTGACCGATACTCAATTTTGTGGCGGTTATAGGGACGAAGGTAAGGAAAACACTGACAACCAAAGACACGAAAAAAGGTGTAGGGCGGTGAGACATTGAATAGCTGGAAGTAAGGACTTTTAAAGCCTATAGCAGATGAGGGTAAGCAATTGATTAAGTAGGTTGCTGTTTCAAAGGCATAGTCCCAGAATTTGAGTGGGGTGGAACTTTGTGAAAGTAAAGCCAACCCAGTTTCTACTATATGTCGATTTCTACGTTCTACCCTTCCGTTTTGTTCGTGTGTATAAGCACAAGATCTTCTATGCGTAATTCCTAAAGATTGAAAAATAGAGTGGAGTTTTTGATATTCCCCACCCAAATCCGACTGAATGGCTTTGATAGAACGCGAAAACCGGCGTTCTACCATTGCCCGAAACAAAGTGAATATTTTATATATATCGGATTTTACATGAAGCGGATAAAACCACGTGTAACGAGAAAAATCGTCAACAAAAAGAACGAAATATCTACAACCCGTACTAGACATAACAGGGGATGGACCCCAAATATCTGTAAAAATTAAATCTAGTACATTTTGTGTATTATTGGAAACCCTATCTAAAGGAAACCTAGCCGACTTTCCAAGATGGCATGCGGAACAGACGCCTGACGAACTGACTTTATTGGCTGTGACAGGGCAGTGTTTCAGAACACGGTTTAGAACTTGAACGTGCGGGTGACCCAACCGTTGGTGCCAAATGGCTGAAGAAGCCCGGGCGGTAAGAAACACAGTGTGTTCCCGTGGGACTAGCAACCTGTATAACCCGCCCGTGGTGAATCCTTTAAGAAGTACCGCTCGAGTTGTGCAGTCCTTCACAAGAAAACAGTTTTTATGAAACTCGAAAAAGACATCGTTTTCATTAGTAAAACGATAAACAGAAAGTAATGGAATAGACAAATTGGGTACGTGAAGCACATTAGACATTTTTAACTCGTGTGTATTAGAATTGATAACCGTGCGACCAACACCAGAAATATCCAAACCTGTACCATTGCCTACTTTCAGGACGTCACTGCTCGAGTACGGATCAGAATGATCAAGGAGCTGGGAATCCGGCGTGGCGTGGGAGGTGGCCCCGGTGTCCGGGTGCCATGCATCCGCCGTCGCCGGCGGTGCCGATGCTTCACCGGGAAACGCAGCGTGAGCTTGAGCAGTCGGCCGATCATCATAACGGCGAAAACAATGGACTGCCGTATGCCCATGTGATCGGCAAATCTGACACCGCGGTGTTCCGCCTCTGCCGCCGCGACCAGGATTGCCGCCGTTACCACCACGGCCTCTCCAGTTGCGACCACCTCTACCGCCCGACTGGTTCCTGCCACCATTGCTCGAGCCGCCTCCATTCCTTCCACGACCCGCATAAAATGCAGACGGAGGACCATTCGGCTGAGCGGAGTCCGGCGACTGGAAGTCGTCGGCATGTAGAAACTCCTGTGCGCGAAGATGATCGGCGAGTTGCGGCAACGTGATCGGCGTCGCAGCAGCCGTCAGCGTCCCCGCCATGGCACGGAATTCCGGCCGTAGCCCTTTGAGAACATACAGTAACTGCTCGTCGAGAGTGAGAGGGCGGCCGGCGAGTGACAGGGCCTCGACCAACATCTGAGCTTGGCCGAGGTATTCCGACGGCGTGGAGTTCCCTTGACGAAGCGCTTGGAACTGACCGAGGAGGCTGAGACAGCGAGTCCTCGACGTCGACGCTAAGGCTTCGGTGATGGACTCCCAGACGGCGCGGCTCGTCTCCTTGCCCACCGCGAGGTACATAACCTCGCTGGTGAGGGAAGAAACAATCAGGGAAAGAATTCCCTGATCCTGCTGCACCCATTGTTGATAGGCCGGATTCGGCATGGCCGGCGGCGGGGCAGCGGAGGTTGCGGCTGGAGAGAGGATGGTCGCCGGCGGGCACGGCAAAGTGCCATCCAAATAGCCGAGCAGCCCTTGGCTGCGGAGAAAGGGAAGAATTTGGGTCCTCCAGTGTATGTAATTACGGGAGGTTAGTTTGATGGTGAAGGAGTGTGTCGCCGCCGACAGAGAGACAGCCGGCGGATGAGCAGCGGCGAGCGATGGGGTGATCGCTCCATCGTTGGCCGGAGAAGTCATCGACGATTATCGGAACGGAAGAGTAGGAAAAGAGGGTGTGAGGATCCTAACCTAACGCTGATACCAGATGAGTTGATAATCTTTCAATAACAAAATCACAACTTACAAGTGCTCCTATATGAGAGATAACATAGACCTCTCCTATTGTATAGGATCACACTAATTGACCAAGTTACATTAACTAATAACAATATTATAACACAATAAATATACTATATGTTATATTGCTCACATTGTGCACAACATTCACTAACAATATGCTCAGGTAACTAGCGCCGGCTACTAGGCATACAATTCCAGCATCCCAGATTGGGATGATTCTAACTATGCATTTCACTTCTTCCCTTTGATGGATGCTTACTAGCCTCCAGCTGCTATTAGGTGTTCCATCTGGGTTCAAATCCCTTTCTGTTATCACCTGCTTTGTTTAAAAACCTGATCCAATATATAAACATATCCATCAAACAATTTGTTGGGTAGAGGTTACTAAAGAACCAAATCCATCAATTGGTGGCTAAGTGATTGTTGGGGCAAAGGTTAGTAAAAAACCAAACATAATCTAGCATCCTGATTCTCATAAATGTGATGGTTGTCTATAAAAAAATTCCTTTATCCTACTAACTATAGCTTTTGGTATAATAGTAACTGTTTGATCTTAACCAGTGGTATAGAGCCAGGTCAGGGGATTTGAGTCCCTAAGTACAATTGTTATATCATGGACCAGGGTCCACAGTGGACCCTGGTCCAAAACAAAGTCGTTTAACTAAGTAGTGGGGAGTTGACGCGCAACCGACATCGTTCCGTCCATCCAATTCCCGTTATGTGTAATTCTGTGTATTCTTATGTGTAATTTTGTGTATTCTATTGAGTGCTTATGTGTATTCTATTATATCATTCTATACATCAGTAATTTCAATACCATAATTCTGTGCATTATTGATTTCCAATACGGCAATACCGCAATAACATTAAGTATAAAAAAAATTAGATCATTAATGTACAAAAGTATATAAAAGAATACACATCATTCAATAGAATCCACACAATCAATATCCTAAGTATTAGCATTACTATTTCATGAGGTATGGTACTCGAAATCAATAATGTACAGAATTATATACCAGAATATACGGAATCATATATGATAGACATATTTTATATCTCTATTTTATGTACATCTTTATAATATTTTGGCATTAATTATTTATTATTATATAATACTTATTTATTTTTAGAGTTTAATAATTAAGTAGTTAAATAAATATTTTATTTAGTTAATAACTTTAAGTTTGAGTCCAACAAACTTGTAGCCCAATTCTTTATTATGATTTAAGTATTATTTTTAGTCCAAAAACATCTTAGCCCATTTCTTTGTTTGTCTAATAAGTTTGACCCAATATATATAATAACCTAGCCTACTAAATAAACAAAAAAATGAATTCAAATGTTTAATTGTTCCTTGCGCAGCAGCACGTACGTACGATCGGCGACGGAGCTTGGAGGAGACAAAGTCGACAACTTCAACGCAAATTTCGACTTCTAAGCTTGGAGGAGAATCATCGGTCAATAATGGCAATAGAAAAACGCATGGCAAGGATTATTTTCATCATTTGGGTCTACTTTGAGAGGTTCAAATTAATTTTTAGATTAATTATTTTCCTCAATTTAAGAGTTTTTGTTGGGATTAGAAGTGTATAAATAGCAGTGAGTTCTTGTTGTTGAGGAATCAGACTAGCTGTGCATAATTTTATAGTTTTCTCCAGTTTACAAGTTTTTATTTTTCTGTTAAAATTCTCTGGTTCATGGCCCTGCGAGGCTAATTCTCTAAACTTGGTCAAAAGATTACATGAACCCTGGATCATTCTGTACTGTGAGATTGAATTTGTTCTTAATGTTGAATTCATTTTCATTTGAGTAATTGATATTCTCCTGTGCTTTCAATTGTTTTATCTTATATAATTGTTCTAGTTAATTGCTAGGAGGCCTACTAGTTTAATTACTTAAACAGTTTATTGCTAGATTAGTTAACGATTCGTTCAATTGATTTTCTAATCTGTGTAGCAACTATGATTAATGTTATCACGGCTTAGTGTTAATTTAATCATAGGAAGAATATTAATATGAATTAAACATAACCGCATGTGTTAATGTTATTCAGTTTCGTTGATTTTCTCATTTTAATGCTGCTATCAAATTAAATATAAGTGTTTGTCTTGTGTTATTTGATAGTTAGGGGTAGTTGATACCGCTTGTGTTTGATTACCTAACTAAGGAAAATCGGGAATTAATCCCACAACGAATGTTCAATTGTTATGAGTTAACCGTGAATCTATGATCAGTTACTTAAATCCAGTGGTGAATGTTTTCTTAGACCAAGTATTAAAAGTTCAATTGATTTCTTTCGTAAACTTTGGCTTGATTATCATCTTTTCTATTCTTATTTATTTATTTATTCATTTACTTATTTTGAATGTTAATTTCATACCGAATCCCCCCCTCTTTAATTTGAACTCATAAATCAACTAGTTACTCCTCGTGGGAACGATCCTTACTCTCACTACTACGTTTTTAAGGTTTAATTTGGGAGCCTACGACAGCTCGCCAAATTTTGGCGCCGTTGCCGGGGAGCTTTTCTAGTTTATTTATTTGTTCATTTGTTTATTTATTTATTTATTTATTCTTTTTCTTCATTTGTCAAAAAAAGAAAAAAAAATTTAATAAACTTTATGTGCTTTCGTTACTTTGTCTAATTTCTGCAATATCTTTTATGGTTTATGCCTATAACTCGATCTGCTAATCGAGAAATATTGCCTTACGATCCAGAAATTGAAAGAACTCTACGCAGGTTAAGAAAACAATCTCGGAGGAAATTGGAGTTTAGTGCACTGGCTACTGATTCCTCATCTTCCTCACATTCTAATTCAGAAGAAAAACCCATGGCTCAAAATCGGACTTTAAAAGAGCTTGGAGCTCCAAATTTAGATCAACAGCCTTTATGCATTACATTTCCTGCTTTAGATGCTAATGTACAATTTGAATTAAAATCTGGGTTAATTCATCTTTTGCCTTCTTTTCATGGACTTGCAGGTGAAGATCCTCATAAACACTTAAAAGAATTTCATGTGGTATGTTCAAGTATGAAACCCACGGGGGTTATTGAAGAACAAATCAAGTTGAGAGCATTTCCATTTTCTTTGAAAGATTTAGCAAAAGATTGGCTATACTATCTACCTTCCGGGAGCATCGCCACATGGAACGACTTGAAGACAGTGTTCCTTGAAAAATACTTTCCAGCTTCAAGGGCGGCCAACATCAGAAAGGAAATTTGTGGTATAAGGCAACACAATGGAGAGTCACTTTATGAATATTGGGAGCGATTCAAGAAGCTTTGTGCAAGCTGTCCTCATCACCAAATCACGGAACAGTTACTTATTCAGTACTTCTAGAAGGACTCTTTCCGACTGATAGAAGCATGATTGATGCTGCAAGTGGAGGAGCTTTAGTTGACAAGACACCGGATGCTGCAAAGAATCTAATTGCAAACATGGCAGCAAATTCTCAACAGTTTGGCAATAGACTTGTCCAACCATCCAAGCAAATAAATGAGGTAAGTATTTCCAATCTTGAACAACAAGTGGCTGGTTTAACTACTCTTGTTCGTCAATTAGCTGTAAGAAATATGCAAATTGTGAAAGCTTGTGGAATTTGCTCGGTAGTTGGACACCAAACTGATGCTTGCCCAACTCTTCAAGAAGAACCTATTGAACATGTCAATGCGGCTGGAGGTTTTCCTGGACAACCTCAAGGTAAGTATGATCCATTTTCTAATTCATATAATCCTGGTTGGAGGGATCACCCGAACCTTAGCTATGGAAACTCACAAGGGAACCAGATTGTTCAGAATCGTTCAAATTTTCAGCAGTATAGACAACCATTTCCTTCAAGACAACCACCGGCCCAAAGCTCTAACTCAGGTATGAATCTTTAAGACATTGTGAAGTCTCTTGCCACTAACACTTTACAATTTCAGCAAGAAACACAACTATTCCAACAAGAAACAAAGTCCAATTTTCAAGAAACGAAAGCTAGCATCCAGAACTTAGAAAGACAAATGGGCCAACTAGCAACTACGGTAGGTCGGTTGGAGGCACAGAGTTCTGGAAAATTACCCTCTCAAACGGTGGTCAATCCAAGAGAAAATGCAAGTGCAATTGTTTTGAGAAGTGGTCAGGAAATTGAAGGTCCTGCAAATGCTACTCCATTAGTGGACAAAGAAAAAGAGGAAACTAGCAACAACGAAAATTCTCCAGGTAAGTTTCCTAGTCCTTCGGATTATAAACCAACTCTCCCATTCCCTCAAGCTTTGTCAGAATCTAAAAAAGAAGCGAAAGATGTAGAGTTGTATGAAACTTTCAAAAATTGTGAAGTAAATATTCCATTACTTGATGCAATAAAACAAGTTCCTAGATATGCTAAATTCTTAAAGGAGTTGTGTACAACAAAAAGGAAGCAAAAGTCAAAAAGAGGTGAGAAAGTGATAATGGGGAAGAATGTGTCAGCTGTGATTCAAAGCAAACTTCCTGAAAAATGCAAGGATCCAGGTATGTTTACTATTCCTTGTATGATAGGTGATACTAGACTTGAGAAAGCCATGCTAGACTTAGGAGCATCTATTAATGTTATGCCATATTCTGTTTATGCTTCTTTAAAACTTGGACCTTTGAATAAAACTAGTGTGGTTATCCAATTGGCTGATAGATCTAATGCATATCCTAGGGGTGTTATTGAAAATGTATTGTTGCAAGTTAATAATTTGATATTCCCTACTGATTTCTATGTGCTTGATATGGAAAATAATGATCATTCTGCACCTATTCTACTAGGAAGACCATTTTTAAAAACTGCAAAAACAAAAATTGATATTCACAGTGGTACACTTACTATGGAGTTTGATGGTAATATTGTTACATTCAATATTTATGATGCTATGAAATGTCCTAGTGATGATAACTCTGCTTATATTCTATTGATATTCTTGATTCATTAGTTGAAGAAGTTTTTGAATTTGATGGTAAGGATGAATTGAAAGTTGTTATTAGTGAACACCTTGAAAAGGGGAATAATAAGTTTGCTTTGAGTGTCAATTTACAAGAGACTATTGCATCATTGAATTATTGTCCTAAATTGAACCAACATAATAATGTTTCTTATATGGCTTTACCTGTTTCTAGTAAAAAGTTGTTACCCTCTGTTGTGCAGGCACCTGTCCCTGAGTTGAAACCTCTCCCCGAACACCTTAAATATGCTTTCTTGGGAGAAAATAAAACATTGCCAGTCATAATTTCAACTAAACTTTCTACAGCATAAGAGGAAAAGCTTGTCCATGTGTTGAAAGAACACAAAACTACCATTGGGTGGACAATTGCAGATATCAAAGGAATAAGCCCATCCACTTGCATGCACCGAATTCTACTAGAGGAAGGAACAGAACCATCCCGTCAACCACAAAGAAGGCTAAACCCACCCATGATGGAAGTAGTGAAGGAAGATGTCCTTAAACTCCTTAGAGTTGGGATAATCTATCCAATTTCAGACAGCAAATGGGTTAGCCCAACTCAGGTGGTTCCTAAGAAAACAGGAATTACAGTTATGAAAAACCAAAATGATGAACTGGTTCCCACTCGTATTCAAAATGGATGGCGAGTTTGTATAGATTATAGGAAGTTGAATGCTGTAACAAGAAAAGACCACTTCCCTTTACCTTTTATTGATCAAATGCTAGAAAGGTTAGCTGGTCGTTCATATTTTTGTTTTCTTGATGGTTATTCAAGTTATTTTCATATTGCAATTGCTCCAGAAGACCAGGAAAATACAACTTTTACATGTCCCTTCGGCACTTTTGCATATCGACGCATGCCGTTTGGCCACTGTAATGCCCCGGGCACCTTTCAGAGGTGTATGGTTAGCATATTTTCTGATTATGTTGGGCATATAATAGAGGTTTTCATGGATGATTTTACCGTTTATGGAGATTCTTTTGATAATTGCTTGCATAACCTTACACTTATTTTGAAAAGATGCATAGAAAGTAATCTTGTGTTAAATTCTGAAAAATGTCATTTTATGGTTGATCAAGGTAATGTTTTGGGGCATGTTATTTCATCTAGAGGGATTGAGGTTGATAAAGCTAAAGTTGATATTATTGAATCTCTACCTTATCCTACTAATGTGCGGGAAGTCCGCTCTTTTTTGGGACATGCAGGTTTCTACCGAAGATTTATCAAAGACTTCTCGAAAATAGCCCTACCTTTGTGCAAATTGTTGCAAAAAGAAACCTCCTTCGAGTTTGATGAAGAGTGTAAAGGAGGATTTGACAAATTGAAAGAGTTGTTGACGTCTGCGCCGATCATTCAGCCGCCTAATTGTAGGGCTGAGCAGGACCCGAAAAAACCGACAAAACCGACCGAACCGCCGGCCGAATTGCGACTGCTGAACCGGGCCGAACCCGAACTGGGAAAACCGAACCGATCGTCTTAAACGACGTCGGTTAATCGGTTGCGGGTTGGGGGCTCCTAAAACTCATCCGAACCGTCCGATTACCCGATCAAATCTAGGGTTAGATTTGCTACGTGTTATACGACGTCGTTTGGTGTTGTAGTATATATATGCTTAGATAGGGCGTGAGGCTTCGTATCTCCTCAT
>CP025651.1:15565213-15604211 GCA_003576665.1 Ipomoea trifida
CCAAACCGAAATGCTAAAAAACCGATAGGGTTTAGTTCAAAAAATAATCGGATAGGATGTGAAATTGACCAATCCGAAATCCGATCGGATTAGCCTCTAGGCCGGCCGAACCGAACCGAACCGTCCGTAGCTCAGCCCTACCTAATTGGAACTATCCTTTCGAGATTATGTGTGATGCAAGTGATTACGTAGTAGGGGCTGTGTTGGGTCAAAAGATCAGGAAATCATCCCATGTTATTTATTATGCTTCTAAAACTTTAAATGATGCTCAGAAAAACTATTCTACTACAGAAAAAGAACTTTTAGCAATTGTTTGTGCTTTGGAAAAATTTAGGTCTTATCTGTTGGGTACTAAAGTTATAGTTTATTCTGATCATGCAGCTCTTCGCTACTTGATGAAAAAGCAGGAAGCCAAACCAAGATTGATAAGATGGATACTCCTCTTGAGTGAGTTTGATATGGAGATCAAAGATAGGAAAGGGTCAGAAAATCTCGTGGCAGATCATTTGAGTCGTTTGGTGCACATCGAACCTGAACCACCACTGCAAGAAGCATTCCCTGATGAACACCTACTTGCTGCAACATCAATTTTACCATGGTATGCTAACATAGTCAATTTTTTGGTTGCTAACAAGTTTCCTCATGAGTTGTCTAAAGCCCAGAAAGATAAAATCAAGAGTGATTCCAAGTACTATGTGTGGGATGAACCATACCTGTGGAAGCATTGTGCTGACCAAGTGGTAAGAAGATGTGTACCTGATGATGAAATTGTTTCAATCCTCGCTTTCTGTCACTCTTATGCTTGTGGAGGTCACTTTGGTGCCAAAAGAACATCAAGGAAAGTGTTGGAGTGTGGTTTTTATTGGCCAACTTTATTTAGAGATTCATATTCATTTTGTAAGTCTTGTGATGCTTGCCAAAAGACATGTAATTTATCTCGGAGAAATGAACTGCCACAAACTCCGATCATATTTTGTGAGGTTTTTGATGTCTGGGGCATTGATTTTATGGGCCCATTTCCTGTATCTTTTGGTTTTGTCTATATTTTACTTGCTGTTGATTATGTTTCAAAGTGGGTGGAAGCTAAAGCCACCAGGACTGATGACTCTAAAGTTGTTGCAGATTTTATCAAGTCTAACATCTTTTCCAGGTTTGGGATTCCAAGAGCTATAATAAGTGACCAGGGAACTCACTTTTGTAATCGAACTATTGAAGCATTGCTTAGGAAGTACCATGTCACCCATAAAGTGTCAACTGCTTACCACCCGCAGACTAATGGGCAAGCAGAGGTGTCCAACCGAGAGATCAAGTCAATCCTTGAGAAAACAGTCAACCCAAACAGGAAGGATTGGAGTTTGCGATTAGATGATGCATTATGGGCGTACAGAACTGCATACAAAACACCTATTGGTATGTCCCCTTATCGCATTGTGTTCGGGAAAGCATGTCACCTTCCAGTTGAGTTGGAGCACAAAGCATATTGGGCTGTCAAGAGCTTTAATATGAATATTGATGAAAGTGGCATGCACCAGAAGTTGCAACTTTCTGAGTTGGAGGAAATTCGCAATGAGGCCTACGAGAATTCAATAATTTACAAAGATAAGACGAAAGCATTCCATGACAAGATGATTTTGAGAAAAGAATTTTCAATTGGACAAAAAGTCCTACTCTTCCAGTCACGACTTCGTCTATTTCCGGGTAAGTTACGTTCTCGTTGGATTGGTCCATTTATTGTTACTAATATTTTTCCCCATGGTGCAGTAGAGATTCAAAGTTTGCAGACTTCCAAGATATTCAAGGTGAATGGCCATAGGCTTAAACCTTACCATGATGAGTTTCGAGTTGAAAACGTTGCAGAAGTACTTCTTGAAGATCCAATTTATTTTGAATGATAAGAGCAACTGAAAGGGAAGTTCCTTTTTAATCTTTGTCTTATTTTTAATAATTCTTTTTCTGTGATTTTTACCCAACATTGGGGACAATGTTGATAATAAGTGTGGGGGAGGGAATTTAGATTTATTTATACAAAAAAAAAATTCAGAAATATTTTACTACTATTTTCTGCAAAATAAGTATTAAATATTATATTTTTCCTTCTTGAAATTCATAACATGATTGAATAAGTAGTTTGGCAAGTTGTAATTAGTTTGCTAGCATTTCTTGTTTGATATGTAGTGGCTAGATTAAGTAAGCAATAAACCTGTGAGACTTTGAGCCATTGACTGACACTTCGGTCTTATTTTCTTTCTATTGTGTGATTTCTTCCATAATTTTGTTTCTCTAGAACTTGCCTTGATTCTCTATTAAAGCTAATTTGACCATGCATGATTCAAGTGTGATTAAGGCCATTATTTGATTTTGAGCCTCACTAGCCAAATAACCGATTTGCCCTATGATTTATTTTCCTTTGTTAACCCACTTTGAGCTTTTTGACCTTTTCTTTTCTTTATTTGAACCACATTACAAGCCTTTTATGCCAAAAATTAATGCCTTGACCCAGCTGAATAACTAGTGGAGCAAATTTTTAAATTCCTTATGTAATTTACGTGGTTTGTGAAGAATAAGTGTGGGGATATCACTTGCTTTTGTTAATAAGATTGAGAGTGAGGTGGGTTGTATCTTTGTTGCCAATTATTTTTGTCTTTATAAAATGAAGGCAATTCTTGTCCAAAAAAAAAAAAAAAAAAAAAAAAAAAAAAAAAAAAACAGGTATGAAAGATTGAGAAATGAATGGAAAAATGAAGAATATATGTTTGAAAATGGAAAAAATGTTGCTGGAAATTTATGGAAAAATGAGAAAGAATCATCTGTTAGTTTTGAGTTTGAAGTTACTATTGAATAAATGGAGTATGGGAAAGTTCTTGTAGTATTGAGCAAATTATTTGTTTTTGAGAATGATAGTAGTTTTGAAGTATCAATAAGAGAGTGTTTTTGAATGGGAATTGAGGGTGGTGGAATTATTTGTATTTATTTGCTCCTCTAGTTTGAAAGCTTTTTGAGCTACTTTCCTAAATATTCCCTACCTTAACCCTAACCCCATTACAAGCTATGAAAAGTCCTTATGATTTGTGTCATGCATGGCTCTTGTAGTGGTGATTGAGAAGATATGCAAGCCTATGGTAGAGCAATTTTATAGGAATGAACTTGAGTGAAATTTAAACCCATCAAACACTTTAGTGTGATGAGTGATATTCCTGTGAGGGTTTACTTATTTAGTTCTCTCCATATTTTGAGCTCGGGTGCTAACTTATTAATTGCAGGGTGCTTCAGATTATTGTTCATGATGTGTTATGCATTTTGGGAATTTCATTTTAATTTATTTAGCAAATAATATTTTTGCTTGGGGACAAGCAAGTGTTTTAGTGTGGGGGAATTTGATAGACATATTTTATATCTCTATTTTATGTACATCTTTATAATATTTTGACATTAATTATTTATTATTATATAATACTTATTTATTTTTAGAGTTTAATAATTAAGTAGTTAAATAAATATTTTATTTAGTTAATAACTTTAAGTTTGAGTCCAACAAACTTGTAGCCCAATTCTTTATTATCATTTAAGTATTATTTTTAGTCCAAAAAAATCTTAGCCCATTTCTTTGTTTGTCTAATAAGTTTGGCCCAATATATATAATAACCTAGCCTACTAAATAAACAAAAAAATAAATTCAAATGTTTAATTGTTCCTTGCGCAGCAGCACGTACGTACGATCGGCGACGGAGCTTGGAGGAGACAAAGTCGACAACTTCAGCGTAAATTTCGACTTCTAAGCTTGGAGGAGAATCATCAGTCAATAATGGCAATAGAAAAATGCATGGCAAGGATTATTTTCATCATTTGGGTCTACTTTGAGAGGTTCAAATTAATTTTTAGATTAATTATTTTCCTCAATTTAAGAGTTTTTGTTGGGATTAGAAGTGTATAAATAGCAGTGAGTTCTTGTTGTTGAGGAATCAGACTAGCTGTGCATAATTTTATAGTTTTCTCCAGTTTACAAGTTTTTATTTTTCTGTTAAAATTCTCTGGTTCATGGCCCTGCGAGGCTAATTCTCTAAACTTGGTCAAAAGATTACATGAACCCTGGATCATTCTGTACTGTGAGATTGAATTTGTTCTTAATGTTGAATTCATTTTCATTTGAGTAATTGATATTCTCCTGCGCTTTCAATTGTTTTATCTTATATAATTGTTCTAGTTAATTGCTAGGAGGCCTACTAGTTTAATTACTTAAACAGTTTATTGCTAGATTAGTTAACGATTCGTTCAATTGATTTTCTAATCTGTGTAGCAACTATGATTAATTTTATCACGGCTTAGTGTTAATTTAATCATAGGAAGAATATTAATATGAATTAAACATAACCGCATGTGTTAATGTTATTCAGTTTCGTTGATTTTCTCATTTTAATGCTGCTATCAAATTAAATATAAGTGCTTGTCTTGTGTTATTTGATAGTTAGGGGTAGTTGATACCGCTTGTGTTTGATTACCTAACTAAGGAAAATCGGGAATTAATCCCACAACGAATGTTCAATTGTTATGAGTTAACCGTGAATCTATGATCAGTTACTTAAATCCAGTGGTGAATGTTTTCTTAGACCAAGTATTAAAAGTTCAATTGATTTCTTTCGTAAACTTTGGCTTGATTATCATCTTTTCTATTCTTATTTATTTATTTATTCATTTACTTATTTTGAATGTTAATTTCATACCGAATCCCCCCCTCTTTAATTTGAACTCATAAATCAACTAGTTACTCCTCGTGGGAACGATCCTTACTCTCACTACTACGTTTTTAAGGTTTAATTTGGGAGCCTACGACAGCTCGCCAATATACCAGAATACACAAAATTTATGAATAGAATACATAGAATAATTAGCCTACGTATTATCTCTGATGTTTCATGAGGTATGGTATTGGAAATCAATAATGTACAGAATTACAGACTAGAATACACAGGATCAATGAAACGTATACACATAATATAAGCCTAAGTATTATCTCTTATGTTCCATGAGGTATGGTACTCGAAATCAATAATGTACAGAATTATATACCAGAATACACAGAATCATATACTAGAATACACAGAATTATTAGCCTAAGTATTATATTTGCTGTTTCATGAGGTATGGTATTGGAAATCAATCATGTACAAAATTAAATACTAGAATACACAGAATCAATGAAAAAAAGATACACAGAATATAAGCCTAAGTATTATATTTGCTGTTTCATGAGGTATGATATTGAAAATCAGTAGTGTATAGAATTACATATTAGAATACACAGAATCAATGACTAGAATACACAGAATGTCACAACAGAATGCACAGAATATTATCACAAAATACACAAAATTCATTTTATAAGTTAAGGCTGAACGGAAAACGAAAAAGCCGTTAATTAAAAGAACCAAAATGACGTTGTTTTGGATCGGGGTGCACAATGCATTATACACCCTGGTCCACGGTATAACTTGCCCCCCAAGTACTACAAGGGGGAATTTTTGGGTGAACAGCCAAGTCCAACACCCTGTCTTGGCCAAATTAGCTAATAAGTATTGGGCAAAGACCGATAAAAAGCCAAGTCTAGCACCAAATAGTGACAAAGGGATTGTTGAGCAGAGGTTTAATTTATACTTGCAATCCTTGGTTAAGGGAAGCTTTCGCCAGACGGGAGATGTAAACGGAGGATCATAATACCCACCGGCTTCATCTGGGAGCTTAACTTTCCTTTTCTTGAAGGCCGCTACCAACACCTGAGCAACGCCGGAGAAGACGCTCCCTTGCGGCTTAACGTAAACGTAGACGCGCCTGCCGAGAAAGAACAACACGATGGCGAAAACCATGAGGCCGGTGGGGATGCCGAACCCGAGCGCCCAGCTCACGGAGTCTTGGATATAGACGACGATTGTTAAAGAGAATATGAGCACCACCGTGAAAGAAGCGTAGTACCAGTTGAAGAAGCTGGTGATCCCCTTTCGGCCTTCCTTCGTGGTGGCGTCAAATTGGTTGACGCCGAAAGGGATGCTGCACGGCTGGATTCCGCCGTCGCCGATGGCGAGAAAGCCCAACGCCATGAAGAGACAACCGAGCTGTGAGTTTGTTGGGCCTTTGCAGTCCTGGGATTGGGAGACGACGTTGTTGCATGTCGGTGGACGTAATCTTGGAACAAGAGCTATAATGGTTAATGCCAGCATTCCCTGTCAAAATCACGAAACAGAGCTAAAGCCTCAATTTAATTACGGTAAATTAAGGGCTTATCACTGTGTTAAAAATTCATTATTACATTTTTGAGACGTTAGGTATTGGATTTGGCCTTTAATTTTAAGCTCTTAAGCTTTTATCGACCTCGCATAATAATTCCTCGGTCATAGGTGCTAGACTTGAACCACTACAAGAAATCTTTCATTTCCAGACGAAAGTTTTAACGACGCTCTAGATAACGTCGCTAAATATAATAATTTGTGACGTTATATTAAATAACGTCACTATATATTTTGTTAGAGACAATAATTTTTTTTGTAATATTTGCTGACGAAAAATAATTTTTTTGTCAGTAAAGATATAGAATCAATGACGTTTTATAATAAACGTCCCTAAATGTTTTATTTTAAAAATCAATTTTAACATTAAACGTCAGGAAAAGTGAAAATATTATGCGGGAAGCTTTTTATCATTTGGCGCCTTAAAGAAACAATCCTTTAGAAATAAAAAAAAAAATTGTCTAAAAATCTTCAATCAGGACAATCCTCAACCTCACCTTTCTACACTACCATAGCAGCAACAGTAGAATCTTCATCAGCACCGATCGCCATTTCCACTGCGACAAGATTTTGGTCGTTTCCGCAGCGGCACTGCACAATAGAAGGAAGAGAGGTGACTAAGCCAGTGGTTCACTAATTTCTTCCGCAAGAAGCCTAAGAACCTGGGTCTCTCATCTGGTTTTCCCCTCATCTCACAACACTATTTTTCTCTGCTTCTAATTTCACTAATTTTCCCTCATATCACTATTTCTCCCCATCTCATCAATATTTTCTCTGCAAAACCACAGTGAAAGTCTTCCAAAGGACCCAAGCTTACAAGAGAAGATTCATGTCCAGGTAAATACAAACCCTAATGACTAATCTCCACCCAAGCATCCATGTATAAACTCTATTTTTTGTACTATTTGGGTGATTTTTTGCTCTCATTAGTTGGAATATGATAGCTTTCTCTGTCTCACCCAAAAAAAAAATGATAGCTTTCTCTGTAGTTTTTTTTTTTAAAACTTTGTTGTGATTTGTTTTTTTTATTATATATTTAAATTTATTATGATTATTCATACGTAGGTGAGGGGTTTAGAAATTTAAGAGTTCCCTTGAATTAGAGCTTTAAATTAGCTTTCTAGAAATAAACATATTAATATAACGTATTGATGCATCTTGCCGTTTTGGCAATGTAGCAAATTTGGGGGTGGGATTCGGATTTTGCAGGTGATTTTAAAGTGAGGATGAATGTTGATTTTGATGTGAGGTTAGGGGATGATGTTGCAAGGATTAGCTGCTGCAATTTTGGGGTGGTGGTAAGATACAACTAGCTGCAATCTGCCGCAACATCTGCAAACATGCAGCAAGCTTGAGTGTGGATTGGTTGTTGATTTTGATTGATGATGGATATTGAGGTGTTGTGTTTGGGTTTGATGTTGGGTTTTAATGATGGTTTCGGCTTATTAAGGGGGAATGTTGTGATAGATCTGGGTGTTGGTTTTGGCATATTTTGCAGATAACTTGAGGTGTAACATTAGTTTGGTTGTTTATGTTGTGCAGTGTGTTGGTTTGATTGTGAGGTTAGATGTAATTTACAGTAGCTTACAGTAGCTTAAGGGTTTGTAGATGAATTGCTGTTAGAATATTGTTTGGCTCCCAATAGCAGTTCTGGTTCTGGTGCCCTGCAAGCAAATGAACTCTTCAATATCTAATATCCATTAGTTTAGCAGAATCTCACACAACATCATAGCTTATTTTTAAAAAATATATAAGTAATACTCCCTAGGAATATGCATGCACACATAAAGTAT
Source organism: Ipomoea trifida (assembly GCA_003576665.1). NCBI lineage: Eukaryota > Viridiplantae > Streptophyta > Magnoliopsida > Solanales > Convolvulaceae > Ipomoea > Ipomoea trifida. The sequence continues at coordinate 15,573,282 of CP025651.1, forward strand.
GATATGTTATTAAAAATTATTAATGTTATTAAATTTTATATACGAAAAAGGAGATATGAGCTTTATATATATATATATATTATTTAATAATTATGTTGATTTGATATCAAAAAATTATGGATATAGCTATTTGCAATTAAAATAAAATTTGATATTTAAAAAAGGTAATTAGCTAGTATTTGAATTCCAGAAGTAGACATCCTGTTTTTTTTGTTTTTGTTTTCTTTTTTTTTGGTTTTGTTTTTGTTTTTGTTTTTTTTTTTTCCATTTTCGTATCGCTAATAGAAAGATTGCCATCATACCAGAAACTTCAAAAGCAGTTGCACCTTGAATATCAGTTGAAGTTTCTGCAGCAACAGTGAATCCAGTAAAGCATCTCCTATCAAGTAAGTATTAATTTTAAAACAATATTTAGTTCTATAATATATTCATTCTAATTTTTCAGATTGTGTGTTGTATGTGTATATATATCTTAAAATCTTGAATTAATGTATATAATGTTTTTTGCTACGATCTTGAATCAATGTATGTAATGATTTTTTCATACGAAAAATTAGTTTATTTATATTATAAATAACAACTTATATGTTGTAATAGGTACTGTGTTTAATATGGATAAAGCATGGATGACACAGAATAAAAGGTCTAATGAATATATAGAAGGACTTAAGAACTTTATGTTATTTGTGGGAAATCACTTGGGACATGATTGTGATATTAGGTGCCCATGTAAAAAATGCCTAAACACAACATCCTTAAATCAAAGTGTGGTATATATGCATTTGCGCCAAAATGTAATAGACACAGATTACACACAATGGATATTTCATGGTGAGCCACCGACTTTTCAAGAACCAAGTAATAATAGTTCACAAACTATTACTGACGTTTTTGTTAATCTTTCGTTTCAAAATGTATGTATTCCATGACATTATCAAGACCATGCAAAAACGTCAGTAATAGTAATATTTAGTGACGAAAGCATAACTTCGTCAGTAATACCTTTCCATACGCCGCTAAGCCGACAGTCCGGGTGACGTTTTTATTTCGTCAGTAAAGATATTTGGCGACGTATTTTTATTTTTACTGACGTTTAAAAAACGTCGCTAAATGTGAACATTCTTGTAGTGAACTTGTTTCCATTTAACAATTCCCCTTCCTAACAACAATCACTTTTAAGAAGTCAAAAGTTATAACTAATAGTGAAGACGCAATTTCATTGGCAATCATCACATTTTCGAAACACTGGATGCTAGATTTGGTGTTTTCAAGTCCTTAAGCCTTTATTGGCCCGTTCAACAATTATCAAGCCATCAGATGATTACACTTGGTTTTTAATGATCTCTGCCCAACAATTACCTTTTGAATAATTATTATGTGAGATATATATGCTCCACAAAAAGCTCGATCAAAAAAAGTGGAATCGTTTACATACTAAGATTTCGGCGATAGAGGAGAAGGCAATGGTCCAAAATCTGGCCAGATAAGAATCTGAAATGAAGGCACCCAGCAAAGGGATGAAATTTCTCACCCCTCACCATATGGTCATCATATTTGAAGCTAAGGGATGAAATTTCTCACCCCTCACCATATGGTCATCATATTTGAAGCTGCTACCTGCTCCAACCCATACACTGTCAGCAAGAAAATTGAGAAGTTTACCATTAAACCCAGTGATGCTAGCCTCTCAAATGTCTCATTTCCTGCACCCAAAACCAATAAGTTTGTTACCAAGTGAAAAGACAAAACCCTATTTAGTAAAATAGTTAGCTTTAACATTCAATTTTGACTTATTTGACCACTATTAACTGTTTGACTTGATTAAAAAATCAATATAAGTATTTGGTTAATTAGTTTTTTTTAAAAAAAAATTGGTTAATTAGCTTTTTTTTTAACCCAAAATACTAAAATTCAAAAAACTGCTTAAAACAACTTGTTTAATTAACTTTATGAGAAAATAAATTATACTAAACGATTATAGCTAACCGCTCATTTACCAAATACCTTTCTACAATAAGCTAATGTTATCAATTAATTATACATTTATACCTTCTAACCCAATCACCTAACAACTATTTACCAAACAGACCCAAAATATCACATTTGAAGAAAAAAAAAAAAAAAAAAACTTGAACCTAGGACGTAAGGCATGACTCTCCATCCTCCATGTTTTCGTTGGGTTGTCGGAGCTTTTGCATCCGGCGAAGCCTCGTTGTGCTTTTCCCCGTCACGGCCGTTTTTCGGCGGTGGTGATGACCGTGGAGATTACAGTGGCGGAGCCAGAAATTTTGTTCAGTGGGGGCAAAATATAGTCAATATAAATTACACATCTCATTATTATTTGATATAGGCGAAAAATAAAATACATCAAAATTTTATATAAAAATATTCATAACAAAATGTGAAACATAATTAATTTGATAAAATAATGCAAATGAAAAATCGCATTATAAATTACACATCTCATTATTAATTTTTTAAAAAGTTATAAAAAGGTTTGAAGAAGGTGTTTATAAATAAAAAACACTTAAAGAAATATAGTCATAAAAATTGTTGGATATAAGCGAAAAATAAAACACATTAAAACTTAATAAAAGTATTCATAAAAAAAATATAAAACATAATTAATTTAATAAAATAATTCATAGAAAACACATTATAAATTACATAACTCAAATATAGCCATAAATATTATTGGATATATAGACAAAATATAAAACACATCACAACTTTATAAAAATATGCATAACAAAATATGAAACATAATTAATTTGAAAAAATATTATATATTACATATCTCATTATTAATTTTTTAGAAGATATGGATACATATATAAAAATTTAGTTTACAGCAGTCAGCAGCAAAGGGGATTTGCAGATTCGAACCCTGGACCATACCGCAGCCATATACGCGCCTCTACCAACTCAGCTAAGTAACCATTTATTTACGTTTATTTGTTTTTATATACTTATATCTATAACTGACCTATATATACATATATACATACAAAGGCTATATAGGGGGTGGGGGTGGGGTGAGTGGGGGCAGCTGCCCCCACTGTAGCTCCGCCAGTGGGAGAAGATATTGGCAAGCTCTCATTAGTACCCCAAGGAAGCCATGAAGAGCTTCTATTTTGCTGCATCTTCTCCACCTCCATTGCTTTTCTTTACAAAACGTTGAAAGTGCTAATTAATGCTCTCACTAGCTCTAGCTGGTTGCATTTGTATTGGTTTACGTGTGTGCTGTATATAAAATGATTGGTGATACATTGTGTCCCAAACTTATTATCTTCACAATATTTATTTCATGCATGATGTAACATTATTTCATTTTATATGATGTTTTTATATCTAGAAACTATTTGGTATTTTCCACTAACATTAATTTTTATTCTCCTATTAAAAATGATATTATTTTTTTGTCTACAGAATGTTAATTATTTTACATATTGAAAAGTTAAATTTTTGAATATTCTAACGGTTAAAATTAACATTTTCATCACTTCAAAACAAAACATTGACAAGTCAAAAAACAAATACGTTTGACACGTATATATAATTGAGAGACTGGATTGACTATATTGTTGAGCGCAGCGGAGGTAGAGATGTCAAATGGATGGGTTAGTGATATGCCATGAAATAGCTTATAATATTATGCTCATTTATGGTTATTTTGGTATCAAATGTTAAGGAGGTGGAACAATGCTTAATTTGATGCATTTTTTATTGAAGGAAGAAAAGATCAAGTAATTGTGCAAGCAAGCATAAAATTAAAGGATGTTAATTTTTGGAGAAAATGAGGCATTCTGGCGCAAGGCAAGTACCCGAGGGCATACCGGAGAACGAATGAGCAAAATGATGGTGTGAAAGCTAGCTAGAAGAACTCACGTTGTCTATGTGTGAGTCTGAGACCGGGTTTCTAATGAGAAGACTCACGTTGACACTCACGTTGTGAGTCCCAGTGTAGTGTACTATGCTGATCAGAATTAAACTGATCCTTGAGCCTGCCAACGTGAGTCTCAATGATTAGGTTCTTATCATTGAGACTCATAGTGGCCGGACTTACACCGTGACTCCTCGTGCAGTAGGCGCGCGAACTTCAGACTATAAATACCCTTGAGTGGTTATTTTATATTAATCTTTCAAATTATTAATTCTCCTCTAAATTTTCTCTCCACCAACCCTCCTTATAACCTTTAAGATTTAGAGTGAAGATTTAATTTTCACTTGTAATTGTCATTCAACATCAATTTCTAGATTACTTTGTTCAATTGAATCATTAAGTTAATTAACTTCTCTATTTCCTATTCTTACCTTGCATTTACATTTCTTATAAGTTTTGAAGTCAATGTTTATTACTTCAATTGCATTGTAGTTTGTATTCCAATAATGAGTAGCTAGGCATATATAGGGATTTGGATTCAACAAGTGCATCCGTGCCCTAAAGAAGAAGCTCAACTGCATCTCTCAAATGGAAGACTCTCTCTCTCGAAATGCAAGCACTTGTTTTTTGGTAGACTTGTGAGACCCACCAAATTTTCTGATTCTCACAATTTCATCACGTGAAGCACAAATAGTGCCCAGCGGGGTGCGTGCACTACATGTGCTCGCAGTGCGTTAATGACATTTTTACAGATTTTTTCAGCTTTGTTTTTTTTCTTCCCCTTTTATTTTTCCTCTCACCTTCTCTTTCCTAATCACACCTGCAAAAACTCTAAAAACTACAACTATTGGGGATGCTCTTACAAATAAAAGAGAGTAGGAAACCGTTCAACACTTTTCCAATTGCTAGTTTTACCTCTAAAATATAATAATACTATAATAGTCCAGTACTAAAAGTGAAATTTGTTCAAAAATAAATTTAAATTCATAAGTATATATAGAGTACATAAAGTTTGTTATGTTTGGTAATTAATTAATTAAAAAAAAATAAAGAAGATGCATAAAGTTGTTATAAATAAGTAAGAGTAGGGAGAAGTTAAAGAGCTTTTCGGCTTTTCCATTCGCTTGTAATCCTCTCTCTTTAAACCCCACTGCCGCTCCCAAAACCCTCTGTTATCCATGGCGGCCACTGAGGTCTCCGATGTACCAGTCCTCAGCATCATCAACAAGCGCATTCGTACCATTAAGAAGAAGCTCAACCGCATCTCTCAAATGGAGGGCTCTCTCTCGAAATGCAAGCACTTATTTTTTGGTAGACTTTTGAGATCCACCAAATTCTCTGATTCTCGCAATTTCATTGCGTGAAGAGCAACCAGTGCCAGCGAGGCGCGTGCGCTACACGTGCTCGCTGGGTGCGCTAAGTTTAACAATGCTATAATAACCATTATACAATTTTAAAGTTATGACTAAATGTAATAATGTTACAATATTCGAGTATTAAAGGTGAAATTTGTTAGTATAGACTACATAAAGTTTGTTTATGTTTGGTAATTAATTAATTAAAAATAATAATCAAGATAGCATTATATTTATGCTAAAGTTCTTATAAATAAGAGAGAGTAGGAAGCGATTAGACCTTTTCCATTCGCTATAGTTTTTCTTCTGTAATCCTCTCTCTTTAAACCCCACCGCCGCTCCCAAAACCCTCCGTTATCCATGGCGGCCACTGAGGTCTCCGACGTGAGCGACGGACCAGTCCTCAGCGTCATCAACAAGCGCATCCGTGCTCTGAAGAAGAAGCTCAACCGCATCTCTCAAATGGAGGATTCTCTCGCGAAAGGCAAAACCCTAAACAAAGAGCAGGAGGAAACTCTCCGCACTAAGCCCGCCGTCCTTGCTGGAATCGACGAGCTCGAGAAGCTCCGTCAGCCGCTCTCCGCCGCTGTGGAAGAGGAAATCAGCCTCTCCGTTCAACGCCACCAAGTCTCCGCGCCGGACGCCCCCGTCGCCGCCGCCCCCAGCGAGGAATTGGGGAAAGAGCCCGAAGGAGAGGTAGAGAATAAGGGCGAAAGCGATGCGGGAGTGGTGATTGAGGATCTACTGAATCTGCTCTACTTTGGGAGCATGTTCGATGTGAAGACCTTGCAGAACCACTTCACTGAAGTGATGCTTTCCAGGGAGCACGAGAGAGGCAGTTGCTTGTCCTACGACTACATGAAAGACGATGACTCCATTGATCTGCTTGGCGAGGGGGACTTGGATTTGCTTTCGCTGCTCAGCGGGTTGCTAATTTCCCGACCCGCCAACTCATCCTTGCCACATAAGAACGCCCTTCAGAAATGTATTGAACATGCCAAACTCTGGCTTGAGAACTCCACACAGCCAATTGAACCTGATTCCAATGTTACTTGTGAGTACAATCTCTTTGTGTTGTGAAATTTAAATTAATCTAGAAATATATTATTCTGCCTGTCATTTGTGAGTATGATATTGTGAATCTATTTGGATAATGCCTCTATAATGTTTGATCAATTTGAGATTTTCTTTTGCCAATTCTTACATGGGTTGTCTTGCTGTATTTCCTTGTTTTGGTAGATGCTGAGTTGAGACTGAAGCTCAACAAGATTATGGCTTCACAATATTTGACAGCTGCCCCAGTTGGACTGCAGGCAGCTACCATGAATTATGGAGCGTATCAGGCTCCAGTGCATGAGTCTGTTCCTCCTGTAGATGTGCCTGTACAAGTACAAGTGCATGTTGAAGACATTGGAGTGCAGTACCAACAAAAGGTGTGTACTACTTATTCCTTTCTCTGGTGACTTTTCAAACTAGCTTGCTATAATACAAATGTGATTTGATGTTTCATAGTTAGATGTTGTTCAGTTCTGATGTTGAAGCTACAATATTTCTGTTTCTGTTCGGCTTTTGCAATGTCTTTTTTTTTCATGACAATATATGCTGTTGTATATTGATGGAACTACATTCCTTCCTAGATGCCATTTCTGAATTTGAATGTTTTTTGGTTATGCATTCCTTGAAGTTTAACCACCTGAAAGCTTTTCACTCTTTTTAGCCCATGTTGTTCCCCTCACACCTTAGTCATTATTCATTTTCTAGCTGTTGAAATGCTTTCTTGCTGTATTATGCCTGTATTTCTATATAGTGGCCTCATATGCTATCTTCTCTTTGGTGGATGCATTTAATTGTCTATGGAGATACTGCTCTGATCCTGTTTGTAATCTCCATTCTGCTTGAGGAGATTCTGGCATCCTGTTACAGATGCAAATGCACTTTGTTTGAAGTTCTGGCGAAGTCAACATGGAGTTTTTGGCTTCTTATTAAGTCAGAAGCCAACAAAATATTGCCTTGGCCTCTTGACTTCTTTTCATGCATAACTCAAAGAAGAGCCCCATCTATACATAGTTCAAACACTCCCCATAAAATATATTATATTCCATAATAAGAATAAAGCACTTCTAGCAAAAAAAATCATAATAAAAGTAAAGCAGAAGATAAAAATAGAGGCCCAAAGCAGATGGTGCCCATTTTTCTAGTTGGGGTTGTAGGCATGATTTGTTGTAGTTAGGGATGTACTTGTTCTAGTTACTTGTGTTTCAAGCAGATGAAGACCACTTTTCATACTTGAGTTTAAGTAGGTATGCTGAAATTATTTTGGACAAATGTAGATGTGAAGTAAATCAATCCCCTAGACTAATATTATCATTTTGCTAACAAACTTTAAGCACATTAGGAGACTTCTTACTCTATATGAATGTGGAAATGCTGTGGGTGTTTAGTGTTTACTAGAAAGACAATTACATAATTTGAGATGTTGGAACAGGAGAGAGTAAAACTTAAGTATCACGAAGATGTGATGACCTTTCCTGCATGAGAGATTTCCACAATCATGTGACATTGTGATGTGAAATATAACCATTGGGAAATGTGGGTGTGCAAATGTGTGGGTATTGCAAAGGTTATGTTTTCTTCAAGTTTATGTTGTGATTAGGATCTTTGAACCTTTTGTTCCCCTTTTGTATCTTCTATGTTGTCTTTTGCACCCACCATGTTTAGCTGTACATATTGTTCAACTTGTGTCCTAGTGAAGTCAAGTGATTATTGTGTAGGCACTTAAAGCTGATGTATAATATGCTTTTGGGATTGATTAAATTCTTTTCTTATAAAAAAGGGTTTTATAATTGATTTTTTTTAAAGCTAAAAGATTGAAGAAGCTTTTGTAGTTTTAGAGTTTTGTTGATTTTGTAAAATTATACATGGAAATAAAAGCTTGTGGTTCTCCATTCTCCAGCATTTTGTCAGATGGTTGTTAGATGGCTATCTAGTTTTGTAATGGTACATTAAATTGTTTTTCCTTATTGCGGGATTAGTTCCATTTTCTACTTCCTATACATCAAAACACGCAGAGTGTAAAATAGAGGGTGTGTAAGGCCACCTCTCTATGGCTTGTTAAAATCTATTTAAATGTTTCTGTGGAGCATTTTGCAAAAGAAGGTGCTGCGTTCCAGAAAATTTCTGCCATCTGAATGTCATAGTTTTGATGTGAGATGCAATTTGCAAATTAAATTCTAACCCTTCCCCTCTCCAGCCTGCCTGCCTTTCATGAAGGGAGCAAAATGCATATTTTGTTATTTTGTTGGTGAACTGAAATCTTTGCTTATGTTGAAATGGTGAATCTGGATGGTATATAATGAGTGCTTGTTCTTAGATGTCTGAAGTGAATAAATATTTTTATGTAGTAGTTACTAGTCTGTTTTTGGCTTAAATTTTTATTGTAATATTCAAGTTATCTCTCTCATTTCATCTTCTGACGTCAAACATCCAATTTTAGGAAGAAGAATCCATAAGTTCTCATGGTAATGAGACTCACAATTATCAATCAAGTCATGTGGATCAGCTTCACCAGGTATATATCCACTCCCTGCAGATATAAAATATGTAAATGTATAGTCGGGGGTTAACTCTAGCCAAGATGGCAAGAGATCCACGCTTGTAACCACAAGGTCACGAGTTTGAATCCTTGCCCCTTTGGTTTGAGCCCCGGTCAACTATGGGTAACCTAGGCTGGTTTACTTCCTTTTGGTCCTTTGCCGGCTCAAGTCACAAAGCCGGGTTTACTCACGTTCAAAAAGAGTGTGGGGTTTCCCTTGTCATCCAAAAAAAAATATGTATGTATAATAGTCACATACTAGAAGTATACACATGTTAAAACCTTGTTGCTTTACAGGGGGAGGTGGGGGAGGAGGATCTATCTGCATTGCCAACTGAAACCGAAGCAGTTCAAGCTGAGTTGGAGGGAGTGCAAGGAGATCACCTCAAGGATGTGAAAGAGCAACAAAACATTCCTCGAAGATCATACCAGAATTATAGGGGTGGCCGCGGTGGGGGTGGCCGGAGGGGATATTCCAATGGTCGTGGAGGTGGAGGAAGGAGCAGGGGGGGAGCAGGAGGGGCCTACCAGAATGGGCGCAGCCATTACTCTGACCAACCCAGTAATTACATCCCGAGGAACTCTCACTTCCGGGGAAGGGGTGGTAGGGGCGGTCATTACAGCAACCATCCTCCCGGAGCTCAAGTCGGCAACTATGACGAGGAATATTATTAACCGGTGGGTGCCATGGTTGGTTATAAAACATATGTCGAGAGTAGTGTCTGTCCTCCATAGCAAGGCCTGCGTAACAAATGTTTATGCTCTCACATTTGCTCTCTTTTCCTGTTACTGTTAGTAAACTGAACTGAACTGAACTGATCATCAGTCTTTCTTTCATATATGTGATGGCGAGGAAGGAAAATATTTAGTTGTAGTTTTGTAGACTTGGCACTTCTAATTTAAGATCCTTTGTTTTTTCCAGAAATGTTTTTTTTTTTTTTTCATTTTTCTTGTTGAGCCTAGTAATGAACTTTTTGAAAATGCCCATCACCTAACTTCATTAGCAAGCAAGGAAACAACCAAATATCTATGCATTTATAGATAGAATTTTCTTAGTAATCGAAAATTCTCACTCTGAAATTGACTGACTATATAGGCATCCCATATCCAAGATTAAGAACAACATTATTACAATACAAACATATTCCACAACCAACACGAATAATTAACTGGTGTCTGGTGGCAGCTAAATAATTGTTCAAACTATCTTCTTCTTCCCTACTATCTTATGCACATTTCTCTCTCCTTACCACTGAAAATATATCAGATATATTTACATTCCTTGTATTTCACTTTCCCTAACTTTGTTAGCCACAGTTAACAAATATACCTTAACTTTCGCTATTGACCATGCCTGCCCAGAACCCTCCTCAGATCACACTTCTGATCTGCACTCAATCTCGAAGGGAATTTTATGTCGAACTTGATCCTCAAATTCCCTTTCTTACCAGGCTCCTTGGATATTGGCATCCCTTCATCTGGGATTACTTTCTCCTGTCCTGGCTTCACAATCTCTGAGATCTCTACCGTCAAATCTCTTCCATCCAAGCTCGTCAATTTGATTGTCTTCCCTGTCAGAGCGTCCAGTAAGGAAATCTTGTGATGGATAACGAGGTCGTTCCCATCCCTCTTGAACACCCCGTGGGGTTTCTCATCAACAACGAAAATAAGATCTCCAGGGGCAGCACCCGCTTCGTAGTCCCCTTTCTCAGGGAAAGTGATCTTCGTGCCTTTCTTCCAACCAGGCTTGATGTGTATTGTCAGTACCTCTTCAACAGTCACTGGCTTACTGCAATTGCAATACAGCAGTTATATAATAACAATATAAATATAGTGAAGCATAAAATGTTGTAATATAACACTAAGAAATTCAAAGAACTAATATGCCAGGCTTCGCTACAGCTATCTATCGACCTATCTGCAGAGGAGTTCAATAATCTTTCAATGAATCTTGCAAGCTATGAAGTCTATAGTAATTGATAAGAAAGCTACAATAGCTCTAAGCATCAACTAATCTAAGAAAAATTAAGTAATTTGACATCCTTTTCAATTACACAAAACACTTCAATTGATAAGAGTATCACTTGAACCAATAATAAGGCTTAGTAGTATAAATGAAATGCAGTTTCTCTAAAACCTCATATTAGATTTACCGACTTGTAGAGATGTGGCTATGTCTTACAAATGGAACTATACGAGACTGGAGAAGTTTACATTACCATCCTACCAAAACAGGAAATCAGCTAACTGGTTCCGACTAAGACTTAACAGTCCTAAAGTCATGAATCTTTGTAACACCAATATTCTAACTCAGCATTTCCCACAATAAGTACTCTAGTTGCATTTGCGAGTAAACCAGTATAAAAAGACAACATCAGATGATTCAAAAAGTGTTAAATGCAGTCAAATTTCTCCGACCACCTCAAGCAGATAGTGAGAAAAAGAAAATTAAAAGTGCAAGAAAAAGATTCTCAAAAAAAAAAAAAAAAGTGCAAGAAAAAGAATACTTTTTTCCAGTTAATTTGAAAGAAATCATGAAGCACATGGATGGAAACTTGTTCTGGTTGCATTAAGAGACATTGTATTTAGCGGGGTAAAGCAAAGAATCCTAATTACGTAACACCTTAAATCTACCCTACTCTGCTGGGTTACCAAAAAGAATGCAAATTTTATGCCTATACTCCATGCTTATAGAGAATCATCAGAATGACCTGACCTCCACACTTCCACAGATTTTACTTGGAACTAAAGTCATCAGAAAATTGGTATGGAATTCTATTACAAATGTTATACAATTTTCCAGAATTTAGCAGAGACTTCAAAAAATAGCCAACAACAAAAGGCTAACTATGCTTTCACTTTCATCTTGAACCATTTGCTATTATTTCGCCTAATTTATTCATCAAAATTTTAATTTTTTTAAATGATTAAATTGATAGTTACATGCTTACATTCAAAAACACAAGTCTCAATAATCAATATAATTATTAATTATATATACACCAAACATAAACTAGTATATATGCACATAGAAATGCACAGAAAAAAAAAAATCATATCCGGTGGGGTGTGTGTACTCGTTTTACGTACCCAGCATCATCGAGAACGATCCTTGAAATCTTCATCTTCCTTTTGGAGCCTTTATAAAGCTCCTCCAAGCTACACGGAAGCTTGTTCTCCACAGGCGCCGCCTTCCGCGGCGTTCCTCTGTTAACACCGTCATGAGCAGGGCTCCCTTTATAAATTCCCTCCGGTCGACCGAAAAACTCGGCGAATATATCGTCCGCATCACGCGGATCGTACTTAAATCCCCTCCCACCGCCGCCGCCGCCGCCGACATCGGTCGGAGACGCCGGATCGAATTGGCCGGATTTCAAAACCTCCTCGCCGTACAAATCGTAGATCTGCCGCTTGTGAGAGTTGCTGAGCACATCGTACGCCTCCGATATCTGTTTGAACTTCGCCTCCGCTTCCTTCTTGTTCTGGCTGTTCTTATCCGGATGCCACTTCATCGCCAGCCGCCGGTACGCCTTCTTCAAATCCTCTTCGTTCGCATTCTTCGAAACTCTGAGTATATTGTAGTAATCCACCCCCATCTCCTCGCCGTCACAATCGAGAACCTCGCGAGTACAGAAATTCGCGCGCGTATACACACAACTCTCAAACGAAAATGTAGAACTCGAGAGAATCCAGCGGGTTCCTAAACGGCGGGGAATCTCCGGCGAGACGGCCGGAATTAAAAGGATTGAGGAAACGAAAGCGCAGGGTAGAGGAAAGGCAGAGTTTGAGCTAAGATACGCGGAGAGCGTGAGTGGGAGATGGGAGATTATTTTTAATTTTATTAATAATAATGCTAATATTTTAGGAGGTGTTAAGATGACGGCGCCGTGAGGCAATGATTGTGACGGTCCATTTTCCAATGATGACGTGGAGGAAAATGAGTGGGTGGGTGAGGGAGATTGGAGTGCAGACAGCGCAGAGACGGTTGGGGGATGAGAACGTGCAGACGTGCAGTGCGTGTGTGTGTGTTAGAATCTGTTTTGGCGTCGCTGTAACCATTTTTTTTCTTTTTTCTTTTTTCTTTTTTAACTACGGTTGACAACTCGGAGTGAGTTGGGTATACTTGACTCTTTTTCTTCTTCTTCTTCTTCTTCTTTTTTTTTTTTTTTTTTTCTCAAAATTTTAACATTATATATTACAAATTTTAATCACTTTGTCATTCGGCCAAAGATCTTGTGGTCAAGCGACATAAAATGATTCTCTCAAATGGGAGGTTATGAATTTGAGAAGTCTCACACTGGAGCACTATTGCAAAAATCCCCGCCTAGGCGCTAGGCGCTCTTAGATCGAGGCGAATAGCTCCATAGGCGTCCGCCTAGGTGGTCGTCCGCCTAGCGCCAAACTCGACCGACTGGGCCGAGTTGGCGGGTGACTAGGCTGAATTTGGCCGAGTTAACTCGCCCAACTCGGCAGAGTTAGCCAAGTTAATTCAAGCGAGTCGGCTTTGTTAATTTTATTATTACATTTATATATATTTAAATTTATTTATTTATATAAGTAAGATATATATATATATATATATATATATATATATATATATATATATATATATATATATATATATAATATGTAATATAATATATGACATACACCCACACACATGAATTAATTTTTTGTTTTTATAGGTTGCCGCCTAGAACCGCCTAGACCGCTTAGGCGCTAAGCGCTAGTCTATCGCCCGACTAGCGCCTAGCGCCTACTGCAACCATGCGCTGCAGTAGGTTCAAAAAAGAATGAGAAGTCTCACTTCAAATTTATTATTTTGGTGTGTGGCGTATTGATGCATCCCATTATGGTGCATTTATGGATACTATGCGGTGTATTTTTGCTTCGCTTACCTAATGGTGAACCGTACCGACCACACAGGAAACACTGCTCAAGTAAGATCAACTGTTTTAAAGTAAGGAAAAAATGAAATAACATTTTGGTAATTATCTCAAAATTTTTAAATACACTCTATAATTAAGTGCAATCTTGCACTTTACATATCATCAAATGCATTTGTTGTTTTACAATGTGCTCTTATAGAGTTATAGATCAAAAGTGCACCTGTATAGGTCAAAAAATGCATTTGGTAGTATTGAAAAGTTCACCTAAAGTCCTAAACATCAACTTTTACTTGATATATATGATAAAAATTTGATTAATCAAATTAAGTAAAACATAATTCAGAAAGATATATTTTTTAATTTGATAAATGGTTTCATCAAAATAAAAACTCGATTAATACAGTTAAAGTTAACCGAATAATCACTCATAGACCTTAACTTCATCTAGTATCTTCACACTATAAAGAAAATCATAGCTTTTCTCTTTCTACTTTTTATATCAAAGTAATTAAATATTACACTTTCTCCCGTCATCACCACTCAATTGATTAACATTTAAAATCTCCGAACGCCCAACTAATTAAGTCCGTCTTGTATGGCTATACTCTCAACTAAAGTAGGGTATTGACTACCCACCAAAAGAAAAAAAATCCAAAAAAAAAATTATTATTAATTAACATTACAACTCATATAAATATCAATTCAAATGAGGCTTAACCACAAATCAGGTTGACAGATGAGATAATGACCTGCAAAATTTGTGTAGGAAAGAAGGTGATGGTTGTGGGCCCAAATTGGATTTAAGAAATCTGTGGCTTATGACATGATTAAGCTCAGGTGGCCCAATGGAATTATTCAATGGCCCAGTAGATGATAAGGAAGCACACAGTGCTTTAATTTGGGTACAGCACAAGGCTAGGTTTAGGTAGGGTACAATGTTGTTGTCCATGATTTGATGGATAATGTGGAACCTATTCCATAATGTCCCTTTTATTCTTTTTCAACAAATCTATCTATCAATCTAAATGACAGCTGACAAACTGTTTTTCCTAGTTCATGTGTGAAAGATAGGGTAATTTTGAAAATTAAATTTAATAATACTTGTTATATATTACTCTCTTCGTCCCGTTTTGTTTGTTTGGTTCGATTAAGGAGATTTAGTTTAGGTTATTTTTAATTTAATTTTTCATAATATTAAATTTAGTATTAACATATAAAATTTATATATTTAGAAACTATATCAAAAGTACTATTAAACACAAAAAATAATTAAATTTAAAAATAATTAAAAAATTACTAGAGAAAATCAGCAACGAAGAAAGAGTTGGTTTGACCAAAGTATAGTAAATAGGACAAGCAAAATGTGAGAGAAGGTGTGTATTATTGTGGGATAAAAATATTATTTACGTTACAATTAAATTTTATATTAAAAATATTACAGTAAAAAAATAAAATTTTAATTTATGAGAAACAAATTATTTTATTATAGGAATGAAATTTGGTATAATGGGTTGGAGATAAATAAAATTTGATGTAAGAATATGCTAAGAATATTTCTTTTGGTGTAAAATTTGGTGCAGAATTTGGCATTTTGGGCTGGAGATGGCCTTAAGATTAATTCTATGAAGTTTCTCCCTCATTTAATTGGTTTTATTTTTTCTCTTTGTTTGAAACATTGGCAAAATTATACCGATTAAAACGGTGTCTCCAACTATGCTATTTTCAATTCATAAGAACCTTATGATTCATCTATTTTTTTTTTTTTGGAATACTATTGACCCTATTAG
This sequence comes from Ipomoea trifida, assembly GCA_003576665.1. Lineage (NCBI taxonomy): Eukaryota > Viridiplantae > Streptophyta > Magnoliopsida > Solanales > Convolvulaceae > Ipomoea > Ipomoea trifida. The sequence continues at coordinate 15,588,788 of CP025651.1, forward strand.
ATGTAGTATCTGTTCATATACTCTCTCAACCTACTGAAGTCCGCTATTTTCATTACCTCATTTAATTGGTTTTATTTTATTTTCTTTTTGATGTTTTTAAAACCTTTATTTATTCTAATTATAAGATCATACATAACCAAACATCAATATGGCAATCATTTCAATTCCACTCTACTACCAAACATATAAAATAGTTTCACTAAAATCTATTTCTAATTACCAAGTATTTAATTCCCTTTTCAATTCCGATTCCTATGTTCCAATCAAACGCACCCTTAATTTGAACTTGGTGACTGGCAATTCCTTAAACAAACACATCTTTCTTATAAACTCTTTTATGATTATGGTATTATTTTATTTGAATAACCTCACTAGTCTATATATGAATATGTGCACAATAATAGAAGGCCATAATTAGGATATTGTGTTTTTTTCCCCTCAATAAAGAAAAATCTTAACTTTGCAACGTGGTTGTTGATGAGGAAATATCTTATAGCCTTATAAGTTATGAAAATGACACATGCCAGATAGGACAAAGGCATTGAAGGTTACTTTTCTCCTACTTTAATTTGGGGATGTTTAAGTAAATAGTTGTTAGCGGTGAGTACGTTAGTAGGTTTGACTAGTTGATAATATTAGATGATGGTAGAAAGGTGTTTAGTTGTTAGTTATCGATTACATATAAAATGATTTTCTTAAAAAGTTGATCGAAAAAGCTGATTTGAGCAGTTTTTAACGTTTTGAAACAATAAGCTGGTTAGTTATATATTACAATATTCAAATATCAGTCAATGTATTAAAAGAAAAATAAATATTTAATTTACAATTTGTTATGTTATTTGAAATTACATATTTATACTATTAAAGTATACTATGTTTAATAAGTTATTAGAATATACACATGAACAAAGTAAAGAACATATTTTTGCTTTTTTATCGGCCTTAACTAGTTGATCAATTCAAAGAAGAATTAAAGTCATAGTCAAATACTTCGATAATAGGTGTAGGCCGGCCAAATATATAATTCAAGCGTTTTCAGTAATTTATAAACCGTTGAGTCACGTCACTGAATTTATTTCTTTAACATATACTAGAACTTAAAGAATTAACAAATTAAATTGTTAGAATTGGAGTTCAATCTTTTTAGATATAATTTTAATTTTAAGATCGAGTAAACTACTATGACAATGTAATAATTATAGTAGGCATAAAGTAGTAACCAAAAAAGTATATTTTTTTTTGAAAAAAAAATTATATAATATATATATATAATTTGAGAAAGGAGCTATGACGAAGCATTTCACCTTATGATGATAAAACGTGGAGGCCAATTTCATGGCCTCTTTACTAAAGAGGTTATCAAATCAATTCAACTTTTGTTTTGTTTTTACATAGTAATCAATATATAAGAAAAAAGTAATTAATAAACCTATAAAAAGAAAATGATGATATACAGAAATAATTAATATATTATCGAAATATAAAATTAAAAAGAATTTGTAAGGATATAAGAAAGTAAGTACGATTAGAGTTGTCAAAACGAGTTTAGCTTGACGGCTCAACTTGTCTTCTACATAATAAAGTACGACGTGGGACTCCTTTGATCTGCTACATAGGGAAATAGATATAAAATTAAATAAAGAGTAAAAAGATAAAATAAAGATACTACATGTAACAGGGTCAATAGTATTCAAAAAAAAAAAGATAAAATAAAAATTTACGTGATTAAACCAAAATATTGTATATTCATGTTAAAACTTCAATTACTATCATTGACTTTTATATAATTTTAGTTATTAGATAGATAAAACATATTTAATTGTCATTTGTTTTAAATTATTATCACTTAATTAATAATTATAATTGAGATATAGTTATTATTACCTTAATATATATCCTATCTTATGGTATTATATATTGAGCATCCAAAGCTCCATATCTTTACCTTAATATATATCCGATTTTATGGTATTATTATTGAGCATCCAAAGCTCCAAGTCATAATCAAATTGTTACCCTACAATATACATTCTTAGTTTTTCTTTATCTCTATTCTATCTTAAGAATCCTACCCCCAAAAAAAATTATTAATAATACAATTTTCTCATGGTCATGATATTAAACCACTATCTGAAGTTTTGGAATCGCAATATCAATCAGCTCACCATATTTCCTTTATCCCTACTCTACAAGTAGCAGTTGGTATATATATGATATGAATTTTGAATATTTCCATAGCTTTATCCCTACTCTAGTAGTAGTTGATGATATGAATTTTGAATATTTTGATGCTTTTGGGAATTGGGACCGGGTTTAGAGATTAAAAAAATTTGCACTCTAATTTCAAAATTTTCATCCATTTCTATTTTAATTCTTCAAAGTATTTGTATACTAATATTCGCAATGAGACAGATTTTTAGCTTACCGCTCCTTGGTAAAAATAATCAAATCTTACACCATGTAGTTACAAACAAAGTAAAGTTATTAATTTCTTTTTTTTTTTTATAGATATTTTAAACTAATTGAACAATACTTTGAGGAAGGGTTTGAAGAATTGAAGGGATTAAAAGAGAACACAACAGGATCGAGTCTTAACCGTAGTGTGTGATGAGTTTCACCCAATGTAATGAGTTCTTTGTGAGCACTAAACACTAACCCTCTTACTTAATGGGCCGATCAGTTACTATAAATCACTTCTTTACTATCCTATCGGGAGGGGTTTAGGGAGCCTTGGAGGTGAGAGAATTTCATCATATGTGAAAAAGAAACACAAAATTAGAGTAAAAAGAGTCAACCATGTTTCTACATAACTTCCATTGTTTACTTTGAGGTCCTAAAAGTTGCTGAAAAGCACAGAAACGACGAATTGAAGGTTGTCCCAAACAACTCATTTCTTATGTGGAAAACTTTTATGTTGACATCATGCTTAGAACAAATATATATGGAGCTTTAATTTGCTTATGGTGGCCTGCAGGTGTGCTTCTTTTCTTTTGGGCTTAATGGGAATCATGATTGAAGCTACATGCAGGTTTTTCTTTGCCTAGCTTTCTTAAATGTTTGTAATAATTTGAGGAAAAGAAGACAAACCATATAATTAATACTATATAACTTTTTAGGCATAATGCTCAAATATGTCGATTTAGTACTCACGAGTGTTTAATTCATATCTTGAATTAAAATAAGATCTAATTTGACATATTAACTCTTAAAATTATATTTCTTTCACTTAGCATTTTTTTCGAGATTTTCCCTAGGTAATCCTTCTACAATGCTGACATTGATTTAAATAAAAATAACTTTGCTTGACTTGGTAATTTGTCACCTTTATTGTTGACTTTTAAACCCACTTTTCTACAGTAATGAGATTCATATGTGGCAATGATAGAGTAGTGCAGTGCTCACTTTGGCGGTGATAGAGTAGTGCAGCACTCACTTTTCTCATTTTAGTTGAAACATTACAGTTGCAAGTGCCAGCAATAAAGAGAGTGTGTTGTGCGAAGGTTGAAGATGAATATGGAGTTTGAAGGGAGAGAATTGGTTGTAAACTATTTTGCATTTAAAATACATAAATATCACTTGCTACATCATCTTAATTGAAACCAAATCATCAAAACCGAAGAGAAGCCTAGTGAAAATGCCAAGTGAAAGAAATATTGGGAGTTAATGTATCAAATTAGGTCTTGGCCTTGTTTGGTAAATAATCAGCCTATCAGCCAATTTTGGCTTATTTGATCACTATTAGTTATTTGGTTGATAAGCTTTTTGTAACTCCAAAATGCTAAAATTCAAAAGGCTACTCAAAGCGCGCAGCCTTTTCAATTAGCTTTTTGAGAAAAGAAATTATACCAAACAGCTAACAGCTAATTTATCAAACAACTTTCTACAATCAGCTAATATTATACCTTCTAACCCAAACAGCCAACCCAATCAGCCAACAACCATTTACCAAACAGGGCCCTTATTTTAGTCTAATGTATGAATTAAACACTCTTGAGTAGTAAATGAATCTATTTGATCCTTCTACCAACTTTTTATTATACTGCACTTCTTAGTGTATATATATTACTCCATGTCATTAAAAAAAAAAAAAACAAAGAAAAAAGTAATTGAGCATGCGATACACGAATTCTAGTGCATACTTTTATAATAGTAATATGAAATGAGTTAATATTCAATTTAGTCATCAATTATAGTGATTTTTTATTTAGTCATAAATGTCTTTTTGTGCTGAATTGGACCCTCAACTTTGATAATTTTTCCTAATTGGGTCCTCATATGTTAGAATCAATGACTAAATCTAGATAAATTATTATAGTCGATGACTAAATTTATATTATCCACTATATAGTCAATGACTATTTGAGTAAAACATTATATATAGTCGAAAATTAAATTGAGTATTAATAGATGAAAAAATTACAAAACTACAATTATAGAGGACTCAACTAAAAAAAATCATCAAAATCGATGACCTAATTAAACCTAAAAAGACATTTAAGATTAAATTAAGAAAAATCACACTAAATTGTGTACTAACTGAATATGAAATATACTTTCAAAGAAAAAGCTAAAAACTTAATTGGTTGAAATAAGTATAAACCTTTCTTGTACAAACAGTAGTGTTTACGAAAACGACACAATTTTTTTCTCGAAATGATCGAATATTATTCTTTAATCAAAATGCTACAATTTTATCTCAGTGAAAAAACAGCCGATCTTTTTTATTTAAGTCGATCAACTATAAATAATTTATGTTAGTTTATCTCTTTGTGATCCTTTGAAAAATAAAATCACAAAATAGAGTTTACCCAATTTACACCCTCAAATATTGACCGCATATTTTTCTTATTACTTAGAAAAAAAAAATCATGAAATGATACATCTAGACCAATAAATACAATATACAACCAAAGAAACACAACGCCCAATCATTATTGCATGGACCATGGTCCACATAGCTGTGTGGACCAAAAATAAAAAGTACATTATTTTTATACTGTAGGTATATTATTTTAGGGTACATTTTTTTTGTACTGAAGGTACATTATTTGATATATAAGTATATATCAAATAATGTACCTTCAGTACAAAAAAAATGTACCCTAAAATAATATACCTACAGTATAAAAATAATGTACTTTTTATTTTTGGTCCACACAGCTATGTGGACCATGGTCCATGCAATAATTTGCCCACAACCGCCTACCCCTACCACCAAAGAAATACAATAAGGGGCCGTTTGGTTCGGGTCATCTGAGATTACCTAGGTAATCTGAGTCTGGTAATGTTATATTACCTTGTTTGTTTCAAGTTATGAGATTACCTGGTAATGTTATATTACCTCAAAGCTGATGTGGCGGTAATGTTTCAAGGTAATGTGATTACCCCCGCTTTTTTAGGTAATTTAAGATTACCTTCGATTATTCCAACTTTGCCCTTGTTAACTAATCTTTATAATAATAATAATAATAATAATAATAATAATAATAATAATAATAATAATAACACAATAACATATATAAAATAAATATATGTTTATATAACCAAATATACATGTGTGTATATTTATATATATTTTTTTAATATTAAGCATCAATACATTCATACATATAAATAAATAAAAATACTCACAATAAAGGCACACAAGTAAATAAATAAATAAACATATATATATATATATATATATATATATATATATATATATATATATATATATATATATATATAAAAGGACATTATAATAAATTGTCCCATATAACCTAAAATATAACCCTTAACCAAACAAAGTAATATTATATTCCACAATCCAAACCAAACATATCAGATAATTTTACATTTCTAAAATCTCACATTAAGGTAATTCTATTACCTGGGGTAATACAAGATTCCGTGAACCAAACGCCCCTAAAAGAATATAGAACTTTAGCCCAACATTTTCAAAATAAATAAATAAAATAGAAGAAGAAAGAAGTTTAGCCCAACATAACCCATTAAACAAAGTAGCATCAGCCCCAAAAGCCCAAATAACATAAGAAATCCTAACTTTGCAACCATTAGTATTGTGCAGTGCATCACCATCTTCAAAACTCAATGTAACTCCAAACTTCTACTGCTGTATTGCCAGAAAATCCTCATCACCACCTCAGATCTACTTTAAATAGTAGATTCACGTCTAAAATCCACCATTTACATATTAATTATTCACAATTCATATTGAATGTTTATAATTTATATACTGAATATAAATTGTGAACATTCACTTAACTATTGCAAAAGGGCTACGTGTATATAAATTTAGTTCGGATTGCCCTTTAATATTATGGGGACACACATATATAAATATATAATAATAGATGAAGACTAATTAGGATTAATAAAGTTTAGAAAGTTTATCCTTATCATTGTCATTATCCTTTTGAGAAATTATTTAATTCTCCAAAATCAATTTTTTTATAATGAGTAATAGATTAATTGCTAAGTAGCTTGTTACTCAATGACACCTCTATATCTCTACTAAATGATGAACTTAATATATCTTAGAAAATAAATGTAATTTTGTAAGTCTTTCTAGTCCCATCCCGTTGACATGTATGTTTTAGAAAGTACTCCGTAACATTTATTATTTAGGGCATGATATTCTAATACAAATATACAATTAATATAATAAATAAATATTTTATTTATTTTATTATGACTTTATTAATATTTGATATTATTTCATACCATTTTCATAATTCTTCTATCTTAAGAATTAAGAATATGAGTGACGAATAATTTATTAATGAATTATTGTAAAAATGTTTCTAGTAATAAGAATTTTAATTGGACATTAGAATTCCAATAAAACTAGCACATTATCTAACTTATATATGGTGAGTCCCATATCATTTCGTATGAGATACAGAGAGTTGATATGTAGATGCTTGTTAAATAATAAGTCATTAAATAATGACTAACTACAACGTACCGTATTACGTTTATCTACGTGTTATCGGTGTGTTAACAGTTACAAGTATGCAATAATCCTTTGACTTAAAACGACATAATTGTTTCATATGTAAGGTGGACTAGTATTTGTCAATATATGTCTTTTGTTCCCTTATAGATCAATAAGTATACTTGGGGCTCAATTTTAATACATTTAATAATCCTAAAACAAGAATCCCTATAGTTATAAACATATATTAAATTGTAACAGAGTCAGTAGTACTAAAAAAACAAGAATCCCCAAAGTTGGATTTCAAGTTTTTTTCCAAACGGGGGGTTATGGGTTCAAGCCTCAATGGGTGGTATTAACTCTTTATATTTAAGTAAGTTGAGAAAGTAGTTGATAGAGAAAATATGCATATACGATCAAAAATACTCTTTATTAATGTATAAGTCGGGTACAAGGTTGCTATATCCAGGAGAGTTCGGTCAATATGACAGTGGGTCAGAGGTTTCCTTGACTATTATATATATAAAATAGCCAAAAAGTCCTCTTCGCAACATTTAATGCGGTATAAATAGACTGCTAGGGGATAGGTACCGGGTCAGCAGCATGGCAGACGCGTGATGAGCATGTACCGATCCAAAAGCGGGCAGACGCGTGATGAGCATACACCGATCCAAAAGCGGATCCCGTACTCGGAGGCCAGTAGGGCATCCGGTCAATTCGAGCTCTAAGCGGTTGATCGGGATTGGTCCTCAAGCAACTACAGGCAGACCAGGAAGGTCAGTGGGACCGCTTAGGTGATAAAAAACTGGGGAGCGAAATAGACCAGGAAGTAGAGTACGATGACTGGGAAATAATCTCTATCAGTAGTTCTGAACATATAGTGCATGGTAAAGAGTCAATAGTACTAAAAAATAATAATTTTAAATTTTAAGATTATAATTATTAAATTTTAAAATTAAACAAAAAAAAAAAATTCAGCTAGCAAAACGAATGGGTAGATATGGATGAAGAAGGATGGCTCACACAATGTAGAGGAGCAAGTATGAGTTTTCCGGCGACAATCCCAGCAGCATTCTGCCCCACCGCCACCACTAACGCAACCGACCACCGCCACCGTCTCCTCCACATCTTATCACAATGCACCACCATGTCTCAACTCAAACAACTACACGCCTACGCTCTCCGCACCACGCCGGACCCCCAACACCCATACACCGTCTTCCTCTACACTCGCCTCTTCAACCTAGCCTCCTCCATAGGCGACCTCAACTACACCTTTCGCCTCTTCAACAAGATTCCACACACCGGCTCCTTCATCTGGAACACCCTTATCCACGCTTCCGCCCGTAGTCACGACCGTAAAGACAAAGCCTTCTTGATTTTCCGGCAGATGTTAGCCACAGCAAATGTCCCCCCTGATAAGCACACTTTCCCTTTCGTGCTCAAGGCCTGCTCCTACTTGTTTGCTTTCTTTGAAGGCCAACAAGCACACGCGCAAGCTTTGAAACATGGATTGGGGTCCGATGTATATGTGGGGAATAGTTTGATTCATTTTTATTCTTCGTGCGGTTACTTAGAGGATGCGCGGAGGGTGTTTGATAAAATGACTGAGAGAAGTTTGGTTTCATGGAATGTCATGATTGATGCGCTGGTGGAGTTTGGGAACTTTGAGGAAGCGTTGGGGATGTTTAGGAAGGTGCAGATAGAGTTTGAGCCGGATGGGTTTACAATGCAGAGTGTGTTAGGTGCTTGCTCGAGCTTGGGGTCTTTGTATTTAGGGATGTGGGCTCATGGATATATTGTGAGAAACTATAAAGGTGATGTGAACACTGATGTTCTTCTAAACAATTGTTTGGTTAATATGTATTGCAAGTGTGGGTCATTAAGACTGGCTGTTCAAGTATTTGATAGGATGAGTAAACATGATTTGCATTCTTGGAATTCAATGATATTAGGGTTTGCAATGTATGGGGAGGTTGATGAGGCCCTGGAGTGCTTTGACAAAATGGTCAGTGGTGGGATAATGCCCAATTCCATCACATTTGTTGGTGTGTTGAGTGCCTGTAACCACAGAGGTTTGGTCAGCCAAGGTCGTAAATATTTTGATAGGATGGTCGGTGAGTTCAAGATCAAACCTGTTTTGGAGCACTACGGTTGCCTCGTTGATCTCCTAGCTCGCAAGGGATGCATCGATGAAGCCCTCGATGTTGTGTCGAACATGCCAATGCAACCCGATGCTGTAATTTGGAGGAGCCTGCTTGATGGTTGTTGCAAGAAAAATTTGGACATAAGACTGAGTGAAGAAGTAGCCAAGAAAGTTATGGAGTCCAATGACAGTGTTTCCAGTAGTGGTGTGTATGTTCTCTTGTCAAGAGTATATGCAGCAGCTAAGAAGTGGAATGAGGTTGGGTTGATTAGGCAACTTATGACTGATAAGGGCGTTTCAAAAGAACCGGGATGTAGTCAAATTGAAATCGATGGCGTTTCCCATGAGTTTTTCGCTGGAGATACCTCACATCCTGTGAGGAACGAAATTTACGAATTTTTGGATGTTATCGAAGAGAAACTGAAGTCTGTAGGGTATGCTCCTGACTTTTCACAAGCACCTCTGGTTGATGAATTTGATGGTGGAAAGGATAACTCACTCAGACTGCATAGCGAGAGACTAGCTGTAGCATATGGACTATTGAACTCGAAACCAGGTATGCCCATTCGTGTATTTAAAAATTTGCGCATCTGCAACGATTGCCATAATGTCATCAAACTAATATCCAGAATCTTCGATGTCGAAATTATTATTCGAGATCGTATCAGATTCCATCATTTTAGAGATGGCTCCTGTTCTTGCATGGATTATTGGTGAATTAGGTTGCAGATTGTATCAATCAATGTTGTAAATAGATTCTATATACATTTTTAGGCAGGATTATGTGCTCTACTCATTTTGTTTGCTAACATTAGTGCCATAAGACACTTTTAAGTGATAAAATATTGTTGCAGATATTCATCATACTGGTTTTGGAATGATTACAATATCTGTTTATCTGTTCTATACATGAATGGTAACAGAGGTATAATCACACTACATAGTAGTTGGCATCAAATTTGCTATAAATATTTGTGACTAGTATACAACTATGAAAAAGCTTGAATTTATGCCATTATCACTTACTTTGGAGTATGATATTTCTACTTTTGCTACGAAGAAATATTTTAGTCTGAAAGATGTGTTTCAGATATATTAACTTCAAGATTACTACAAGTAATACAATTTAGCAAAAAATATAGTCTCTAAGGAGATGATTGCAGTATTGCACATCAAACTTTCATTACAAAATCTCTTCCAAGAACCAAAATCCCCTACCTCCATCCATAAAGTTTTTCTTTCTTTCACCTCTTTTTCTTGCCTTCTCTTTCTCAGTTTCCCTACCAGGGGAGGGAGATACAAGTCCGAGTAGATAAAATCACTGTTCTGATTGATCTTCCATTATACTCTGAATTACTCTGAGCCACAGTAACAGAACCAAAAATAAAGCATGCATTCTTCTTGTGTATCCACATCTAGGATGCTGAAGTTTCTTTACAATGGGATTCTTGCTTCTGTGAAGTCTCTTCCCACTGAAACAACAAATCAACAAATCAATACTAGGCAAATAAGAACTGATAGAACATTGTCATGCCTGTTGTTCAATTAATCCTTCTTCTCCCAAACGGTTGAATCTCCAACCCCAGCCCGACAGGGCATATGAGAGGATGTAAATCACAGTAACTCATTGACTGACAGGGCCAAATGCCGGGATCTGCCAACTTTGGGCATAATCCCAACCTGCTGCTGCCGAGTTTCGAACATTAGTCTCTTATCCCAAATACTGTCTACTGAACTAGTGAGCTAAGACCGTGGGGGACTTGTTCAATTAAATCCTAGGCAAATAAGAACTCACCCTTGGATGATGATGGAACTAAGCAAACATGCATATCTGCATTTTTTGGGGGAAGCTGCAGTCGAAGAGGATATAGCTTCCCATTCAACACACTTCTTGTACACACAATAATATCCCCGAGCCCTGTCTCTTCCTCCAATATCTTCTTCAATTCCTCAACACCATTCCCTTTGAACGATATGCAAAGCTCCTCTACTGCTTCATCAATTTCCCCATAGTCATCAGTAATACGATAATAGATCAGCCTCCCTTCACTGGTCTTCTTTGGAAAAACATCCAAAGAATCACCAGACTGCAAAGAGGAATCAGAAAAAAATAAAAATCAATATCAACAGATCAGATGACAAGTTCCAAGAATGTTTTGATGCAATTAATTTAAAAGACTAACCTCTTGTCTGGAAAAGCTGGAAGATTTATATGAAACAGGTGAAGATGGGCTCGATTCAGGAGCTGGCGAATGGGATTGAGGAGGCGGGTTGGGGTTGGGGTTGGCAACCGGGGATTGGATCACCAGAATATCAACAACATGGACATCCCAAAGGATCCAATCCTGAGAGCTGGTCCGATGTGGGATATCATGAGTAACCGAGTTTCTCCAAGGCGGCAAGCCTCCATTCGCCCTCAAGAACTGGCCGTATCGCGTCCTGAGCTTCACCTGTTGCCCATCTCTAACAGGCTCCCACTCCACAGAAGAATCAAGGCGGCGGGGCAGAGACTGAACAACTTTCTGGCCTGTCATCCCCAGCAGAAAAGGCTGGTTTGATGCAGTCAAATACTTCCCATAGCAGCTCTTAAGCCTAATCACATTATCAGCATTCTCCAAGAACTCGACTGTCCATCGAGCAGACTTTGCAGCTCCATTCCGATCTTGAGTCACCGACTCCTCGTCTTCCTCGGCCGTTAAGTACTTGTCATGGTTGCTCCGGAGACGCACCGTCTTGGCGCGGTGGAACTGGTCCATTAATCCTTGAATTGGCAAGAAAAGTTGAGAGTTGAAAGTTGAAAGTTGAAAGTGAAGAATGGAAAATGTTGGAGGTCTTTGGTATGGCTGTGTTGTGTGTTTTTATGTTGGAATTTTCTGAAATGTTAAGGTGGGCAATGGATTGAATATTAATGTCTGTATTTGAGATTTTTTTTTTTAAGGTTATGGAGTTGGTAGGCGGCAGCCAGGCATTGATGAGGTTGATTAGGTACTCAACGCGGTTAATCAACCGCGTGCCATTATTAAGGCATGATTAATGTGGCTGTCCCGTGCAACAGGTTGGGTCGTTGATTTCCGATTAATGACACCAATAATATTAGGTAACATTTCCACTTTTATTCCTTGATTTTTATTTGTAAAAGACTTAATTCTAGGAACGGTCCCTTGAGTGTAGATATTTATCAATTTTTTTTCATTTAACTTTCAATTGAACTATAAATAGTTTTTTGACAATTGATCTTTACCAATTTCCATAATTTGACTTTTAATGTGACTATAAATGGTCCCTTGAATGAATATTGATTTGATTCTAAATTTGTTTAAATATCCATTTAGTATATTAGATTGGGATTCACAATGCACTGTGGACCATAGATTCTGTTCACGATATAAATTGTCCAAAAGTACTACAATATCATTTTTAATGTTATCTATTAATTTCTTACCAAAAAATAATTATATATATATATATATATATATATATATATATATATATATATATATATATATATATATATATATATATATGCACTGTGGACCATAGATTCTGTTCACGATATAAATTGTCCAAAAGTACTACAATATCATTTTTAATGTTATCTATTAATTTCTTACCAAGGGGGGGGGGGGGGGCAATTGTTATGCCGTGGACCCGGGTGCACCTTGCAAGGTGCACCCGGGTCCTTAAACGGCGTCGTTTTACAGGCTGGGTGTAACGGTGTTAGTGGCACCGTTACACCCAGCCAATCACATTATTATTATTTTTTTTTTTAAATATAAAATCAATCTTCTCAAGCAAGTTACAACCTTTCTGCTTCCTCCCTTCGCCGTTACCATCGCCATCGCCATACACTCTGCAAGCTACCATCGCCATACACTCTGCAAGCTACCATCGCGATACACTCTGCAAACCCATTTTCGCCGCCGATACACTCTCCATTCCGACGATACACTCTCCTTCTTCGCCATCACGTTCGCCGGAAGTTCACTGCAGCAGTTTTCGGATTTCAACGCCGACGAGCATTTCGCCGACGATCAGCAATCGTTCACGCAGCACTAGAGCACTCGTCCACTACAAGCACTACAGCACCGAGCATTTCGCCGACGATCAAGCAAGCAACAGGTATTTCTTCACATTTTGGGATTTTAGTTCAAAAATTTTACGATATATTCAATGTTTTGTGATTCTTAATAGTTTAATGAGTTTCTCTGTGAATGTGAGGTTTTCAAAATGTGAATATGTCGAATATGAAGCGTGAAAATGGAGTTTCGAATGTCTAAATGCATAACATTGATAAATATAATTACAAAACATATTGCCATTGAAAATGTGTGAATGTAGGGTGTTAAAACTGTGAATATAGAGCATTGCTTCTGTGAATGTAGTGATTTGAGTGTGTGAAAGCATACCAGTGTTGATATAGGTACTAAACATATTGCCCGTTAATGTGTGAATCTAGGGTTTTCAAAATGTGAATACACAATATACGGTATGTGAATCTACTGTATTGAATGTGTGAATATGAACCTTTAAGAATGAAAATCTATGAATCCGTAGTTTACAATTTGTGAATCTGTAGTTTCTAATGTGTGAATCTAATGTATTGAATGTGTGAATCTATAGTATTGAATGTGTGAATCTATAACAGGTAGTAATATAATTAAGGATATGTGTGGATATATAACTTTCAGAATATGAATCTAATGTATTGAATCTGTGAATATATGGATATGAATGTGTGAATCTATAACAGATAGTAATATAATGTATGAATATGAACCTTTCAGAATGTGAATCTAATGTATTGAATCTGTGAATCTATAGTATTGAATGTGTGAATCTATAGTATTGAAGGTGTGAATATAATTCTAACTCCATGTCTTGTGCAGCTTGTGGTGTTCTGTTTTTTATTTCTAAATTATTTAATGTTACAATTGGCAGCAATGGTGAAAACAAGAGCTATACAATTGTTATGCCGTGGACCCGGGTGCACCTTGCAAGGTGCACCCGGGTCCTTAAACGGCGTCGTTTTACAGGCTGGGTGTAACGGTGTTAGTGGCACCGTTACACCCAGCCAATCACATTATTTTTTTTTTTTTTAAATATAAAATCAATCTTCTCAAGCAAGTTACAACCTTTCTGCTTCCTCCCTTCGCCGTTACCATCGCCATACACTCTGCAAGCTACCATCGCATACACTCTGCAAGCTACCATCGCGATACACTCTGCAAACCCCATTTTCGCCGCCGATACACTCTCCATTCCGACGATACACTCTCCTTCTTCGCCATCACGTTCGCCGGAAGTTCACTGCAGCAGTTTTCGGATTTCAACGCCGACGAGCATTTCGCCGACGATCAGCAGTCGTTCACTGCAGCACTAGAGCACTCGTCCACTACAAGCACTACAGCACCGAGCATTTCGCCGACGATCAAGCAAGCAACAGGTATTTCTTCACATTTTGGGATTTTAGTTCAAAAATTTTACGATATATTCAATGTTTTGTGATTCTTAATAGTTTAATGAGTTTCTCTGTGAATGTGAGGTTTTCAAAATGTGAATATGTCGAATATGAAGCGTGAAAATGGAGTTTCGAAATGTCTAAATGCATAACATTGATAAATATAATTACAAAACATATTGCCATTGAAAATGTGTGAATGTAGGGTGTTAAAACTGTGAATATAGAGCATTGCTTCTGTGAATGTAGTGATTTGAGTGTGTGAAAGCATACCAGTGTTGATATAGGTACTAAACATATTGCCCGTTAATGTGTGAATCTAGGGTTTTCAAAATGTGAATACACAATATACGGTATGTGAATCTACTGTATTGAATGTGTGAATATGAACCTTTAAGAATGAAAATCTATGAATCCGTAGTTTACAATTTGTGAATCTGTAGTTTCTAATGTGTGAATCTAATGTATTGAATGTGTGAATCTATAGTATTGAATGTGTGAATCTATAACAGGTAGTAATATAATTAAGGATATGTGTGGATATATAACTTTCAGAATATGAATCTAATGTATTGAATCTGTGAATATATGGATATGAATGTGTGAATCTATAACAGATAGTAATATAATGTATGAATATGAACCTTTCAGAATGTGAATCTAATGTATTGAATCTGTGAATCTATAGTATTGAATGTGTGAATCTATAGTATTGAAGGTGTGAATATAATTCTAACTCCATGTCTTGTGCAGCTTGTGGTGTTCTGTTTTTTATTTCTAAATTATTTAATGTTACAATTGGCAGCAATGGTGAAAACAAGAGCTATACAATTGTTATGCCGTGGACCCGGGTGCACCTTGCAAGGTGCACCCGGGTCCTTAA
>CP025651.1:15612502-15785538 GCA_003576665.1 Ipomoea trifida
ACGGCGTCGTTTTACAGGCTGGGTGTAACGGTGTTAGTGGCACCGTTACACCCAGCCAATCACATTATTTTTTTTTTTTTTTAAATATAAAATCAATCTTCTCAAGCAAGTTACAACCTTTCTGCTTCCTCCCTTCGCCGTTACCATCGCCATACACTCTGCAAGCTACCATCGCGATCACTCTGCAAACCATTTTCGATACACTCTCCATTCCGACGATACCTCTCCTTCTTTGCCATCACGTTCGCCGGAAGTTCACTGCAGCAGTTTTCGGATTTCAACGCCGACGAGCATTTCGGCCGACGATCAGCCAGTCGTTCACTGCAGCACTAGAGCACTCGTCCACTACAAGCACTACAGCACCGAGCATTTCGCCGACGATCAAGCAAGCAACAGGTATTTCTTCCACATTTTGGGATTTTAGTTCAAAATTTTACGATTATATTCAATGTTTTTGTGATTCTTAATAGTTTTTAATGAGTTTCTCTGTGAATGTGAGGTTTTCAAAATGTGAATATGTCGAATATGAAGCGTGAAAATGGAGTTTCGAATGTCTAAATGCATAAACAATTCCGAGAATTGCGACGATGATGAATGACTGTAATGCGATGAATTGGCTTAGCAATGGTGAATGAGGCGATGATGAATTGCGGCGATGGTGAATTCCGAGAATTGCGACGATGATGAATGACTGGATTGCGATGAATTGGCTTAACAATGGTGAATGACTGGAGCGGCGATGATGAGTGACTGGAGCGGCAATGACGAATTGCTTAGCAATGGTGAAGGACTGGAGCGGCGATGATGAATGACTGGAGCGGCAATCGTGAAGGACTGGAGAGCGATGATGAACGGGAGCGGCGATGATGAATGACTGGAGCGGCAATCGTGAAGGACTGGAGAGCGATGATGAACGGGACGACAACCGCCGTTAACGCCGTTAATGAACAATTTTTTTTTTTTTAAAATAGTAAAACGACGCCGTTTAAGGACCCAGGTGCACCTTGCAAGGTGCACCCGGGTCCACGGCATAAATTGGGGGGGGGGGGGGGCATTTGGCCCTTTCAGCCTGCACATAAATGGGTTGGGTTAGGATAGAAATCCCAACCAGTGACGGGCTAGCCCATAAAACTAATAATAAATTAATAATGTTTAAGCAACTCTCAACGAGATTATTCTAGTTCTAGATGAAATAAAACTCTAACCTATTTCTAATTGGGCAAAAAAAAGATCAAAATCAGTAATAGGCAAAGGACACATGTTAAACTAAATTATAAATATATACAAATTTTATATTGTCATACCTACTACTTATTGATCCAAATACTTTTTCCTTTCGTGCTTATTTATATTAGCATTTTTTGTTATATTTTTTAAAATTTAATTGTGTGTTTAATAACTTAAAATATTTTTTAAATTTAATATTATAAAAAATTAAATTATAAATAATTTCAGTCAAGCTTAACGAATCAGACATAAAAAACAATAATTAAGACATAGAGAATATTAAAAAGCATCGGACAATCTACGGAGGGGCAATAACACAGTGTATGTTAACTACGCAACCTTAGATTCTACCATGTAATTTGCAACAGTTCCATACCCCAAACATATGATTAATTAAATAATCATCGCTCTCAGTTTTTCGCCTTCTAAGATTTCTTCCAATTTCAAGCAAAGCAAGCCATGGCGGACCAGCCTAGCAGAGCTCTGGTACTGTATGGTGATAACATGGCGCGATTTCTCAATCCATCTCATACCCATCTCCATTCTCTCGCTTCTCGGGCCTGCTGCGGCTTTTTGTCTCTCCCTCACTCACCTCCTTCAGGTTTCCCTATTTTCTTTTTCATAAAGATTCGATTTTTGGATTGTTTTGCGATTCTAGTTCATTGTATCACTATTAGGTAGATAATTAAGTCGAATTTTTATTTCTTTTTCTTGATTTCTGTTGGATTAAGGCTAAAATAGGCCAAAAACCTTAGGGAGGTCATGAGATCGAGCCTTAGTGGATACAATATTTTGATTGACTCTTTGTGTTTCAACGGGTTGAGAAAGTATGTATGAACAGATACTATAATGTAATAATGTAATAGAGTCAGTTGTATTAAAAAAAAAAAAAAAAGAATGCTAAAATGGTTGCATTTATTTATGCATTGAAAGGAATAATAGAAAATGTGGTGCCTTTTTATAATTTTCTAATCCAATTTTATTGAGATTGATCATATCAAACAAAATGGAGTTGGATTATGTTTTTAGTTAGGGAGACTTGCAGATGTGGGTGGACTGCAAACTGCAAAGTTGTCTATGGGGTTGTATTATGAAGCTAGGCTAGATAAATTTTGATTTTGATTCTTTTAGGGTTTCTCTAGACTGATTCCTTATTACATTTGTATGCCTATCTTTGTTACTTTTGAAATTTAGTTGGGGATTAGTTTGCAGAAAATGAGGATGGAAGAACAGTGAGAGAATTTGCAGAGCTACTTGATGCCAGTGAAGCTTATAATGAAATGGTGAGATGTATTTGTTTGGTTTGTAATTTAGTTAATTGTGTGGGTGTAGAGGGTTTTGATTTTTCCCTTTCTTTTGGTTTGATGAAGAGATGGTATTAAAGCTTATCGTTTTGGCCTTTAGAATAAGCAAGATCTTTCAGAAGCAAAATTTCAAGAGAAGTTTGTAATACCAACTGTATCACAGAGGTAAACTTTCTACGATTGGCGATCGTGTTGTGTTGTGATTGATGCTTATGTCTAATTATATGCATATGCTAATAATTTGGGAGTTTTGTGTAATGGATGTGACCTAGGATGACCTTTTCTTTTTATGAATTTAGGTTTATGGGTATGAAAGCTGCTATTATCACTGATAATTCAAGCTTGAACGGTTTTTGTGGTCATCTTGGCTTCACCGTGTTGCAGCTGGAAGATTTAGTTCATAGCAGCCTCGATGTGGTCAAGTCATCTCTCTTGGCTTGCGAGTTACTGAAATTACTAGGGTTTCAAGATGGAAAAGTTTTGGAGACGAGACAGTTTGATTTAGTGATTCTTCATGTTGGTAGTAGCAAAACGAGTACTCTTGAAGACATAGAACATGTCAATGGTTTGGTCGGTGAGTTAATAAACGAGGCACAACCTGGGACTGGAGTTGGTTCTCAGCTGCACCTCTCTGTCTTATTGAGCTTCGGGGCTGTGTTAGAAAATGAAAATTCTAGCTTTTCTGTTGCTAGCAATAGACATGAGAATAATCCCGAGCTTTCTGCACTCTTTCCTCGCCAAAGTTATACATTGAAAGGAGGAAAACCTCGAGAGAATGTTAGGTAACTAGACTTTTTTTTTTTTTTTTTTTTTTTTTTTTGCTTTTTAAACGCATTGATCATATAGCATAACATAGAATTCATCTTTGTTGACAGAAAACATTGTCCAATGTTATTTGCTCAATGGCAAGATGCTGTAACTCGCAAGGATATGGTAAAATCATATTCTTTTGAAGATTTTAAAGAGGTATGTTTGAGAAAATGCTAATGATTATCGGTCAGCTTTGGTTATATGTTCTTTTATTATACATAAATGTTTTTATTTTCTAGACTATTTTTAGAATTTAAACTTGAATACATGTAAATCTAGCTTATTTATATATCTATTTATCCTTGACTTGGGTTCTCTAAAATCTAAATTCTCTATGAACTTTTTGTTTGGAGAACTGTACATGGCTTAAATGTTGTCTTTGTCGATTGGCAATTCTACTCTTATTTATACTTGTGCATGTAATGCAGAATGGCGGAAATCTTGTAATTCCAACGGACAGATGCCTACATGAAATAGCATTTAAGCTATGGAAAGCTCCAAAATATGGAGCATGATGTATATCTACTTAGAAACATCATTTGACTTCATCAGTATTTGTGAAGCCAGGAATTTGAATCTTATTTTGCAGAATAAGGCATAATGATCGTGATGTTTTGGTTTCTTGTTATTCCAGAACTGAATTTGTTGGGTTTAATGTTTAATGGTAAAAGTTGCGCATTGCTAGTATTAAATGTATGCGTTTTGTGGGGTAGTGTTGTGTATTCTGTGTTAGTGTGATGGTGGTCAATTTTGTGTGCACTGAGGCAGTGGTTGCAGTTTGCCGGTTTGTTAATGTAGTATTTGTGCATCTAGGCATTGGTGTTAATATTAGTAATTAAAAATAGTTGTTTTCATCAATATTGTTAGGAGTTTATTACCGAAATGGTCCCTCGACTATTGCGAAATTACTAATTTGGTCCTCGACAATTTTTCGTGTCCAATTAAGTCCATCGACTTTGAAAAATTTAATCAATTTGGTCCTCCGTTTATTTTGCCGTTAAATATTCGTTAAATCAGGACCAAATTGGTAATTTTGTTATAGTCGAGGGATCATTTCAGTGAAAAATTAATTACCAATTTGGTCCCTTGACTATAGCAAAATTATCAATTTGGTCCCGATTTTTTAACAGAAAAATAAAAGGAGGACTAAATTGGTTAAATTTTTCAAAGTTGAGGGACTTAATTGGTCACGAAAAATTATTGAGGACCAAATTAATAATTTCGCAATAGTCGAGGGACCATTTTGATAATAAACTCTACTGTTAGAGAAGAAACAAGTTTTGAAATCGCACCCGTGGAATGATTGTTTTTCTTTTTTGACGCTGTTGACTGTTTCTTGGAAGATTAATTTGTCCTTGCAAATATTCTTTATTATTTTGTTCTCCTATTTTTTTTAACCTAAGCAAATTTGTTGGTTTATCATATGTTCATTTTTGTTAGGTAAATAAAAAATATGTTCATTTGTATATTTTAAAATAATTTTTTTTTTTGAAAAGGAAATATCATAAATTTCTAATAATCAAATGTTCAATACAAGTAAGAATAATAGAAAACCAACTAGAAGAACTAGACTGAAAACTAGCAGCTCTAGCTAATGCGTGAGCAAGCATGTTCGCTGATCTACGAATAAACTGAATAGACACTGATTCAAAGTGTCGTTGAAGTAACCGGCGAGCTCCAATAACTCTTCCCGCAAATAGAGAGAAGAAAAAACAATGGTAGTAAATGCAGTCCACATTTGAATCCCATTGGTATAAAGTATAGATTTTGGATATATTAAACTCCCACCAAGTTCGGGTGGGTGAATGGTTAAAGCAATCATTATTGTGCGGTTGCATCATAGTCAAAAAACACATAAAATATATTATTTAATACATAAAAGTATATTATTTTAATTCATAAAATACATAATCTTATCCCAAAAATGTCATTATTCAAACATATAAAGTTCATTATATATTATTATAACTTATAAAATACATTATTCTAAGAGTTAATACCACAAATGGTCCTCTGACTATTGGGGTAGTACTCATTTTAGTCCTCGACTTTCAATTCGACCACAAATGGTCCTTTGACTTTCATTTTTGACCACAAATAGTCCTCTGTTAAAATTTTTGTTAAATGGATGTTAAATCTAAGGGTAATATCGTCAAATTGATTAATATTATTATGATTACTTCTTTTTTAGAATTATATGACAACATAATTAATTTCAAACATTAATAAACATTAAGTTAATAAATATAAAAACAAAATGAACGTGACAAATTACATAAATGAACAAATTAAATAAAAATCCATGATTAATGTTCGCAATTTGTACTTGATTAATTATAGTAGTTCAATGGTGGCAACCTTCAGTAATGTCCCAAATAAAATGTTTGATCGATTAATGAAAAGTGAAAACTATTAATTGGCCATGTATGAACAACCATGAAAATGATGGAAGCAAGGTTTTTTTAAAAAAATTCTTCTATTTTAATCTGTTGGTTAAATTAAAACAGATGGCTCTAATATTAAATCTTCATTTTGTACGCATAATTACGAGAATAAGGTGTATTGTCTTTTTATTTAGGAGTATTTATATTTGTTAATTGTTTCAATTATGCTTGTTGGTGAAAAATTCTAAACATTTTTATTTTATGACCATTATATATATTAATTTGACGATAATACCCCTAAATTTAACACCTATTTAACAGAAATTTTAACAGATGACTATTTGTGGTCAAAAATGAAAGTCAGAGGACCATTTGTGGTCAAATTGAAAGTCGAGGACTAAAATGAGTACTACCCCAATAGTCAGAGGACCATTTGTGGTATTAACTCTTATTCTAACTAATAAAATACATTACTTTATACCAAAAATTTCATTATTCTAAACACATAAAGTACATTATTATAATTCATAAATTGCATTATTTTATCCTAGAATGTTCATTAATTTAACACGCGCATGGAGCAAAGAATTTTTGTTTTAAACTTTAAAATGACATTATTTTGAACCGTGATCTATACAATGATTTATCTACTTAAAGAAAACAAATTATCATGTAAATGGTCTACACAATGTTATACTAAATATACATTATTTGCTAAATACCTTGTGGTCCAGTGGCACCCGGTGTCCCAGTTAACACTCCCACATGGATGATGGGAGTGGGTTAGAGCCTCAATGGAGGATGATGAGAGTGAGTTAGAGCCTCAATGGAGACAACTCTTAACTCTTTGTACTTCAGTAGGTTAAGAAAGTAGCTATAAACAGATACTATATTGTAATAGAGTCAATAATACTCAATAAAAAATATACATTATTTGATAATATATAAAATAATGTACTTTCATACGAAATAGGCTATGTTTGGTAAACCTAGCTGAATAGGTAGCTGAAAGCTGAAAAGTAGCTGAAAACTGAAAAGCTATAAGTTCGAAGCTGAAATCTGAAGAGCTGTTATGCTTAAAAGTGTTTGGTAAAATTAGCTTTTTGATAAGTTGATAAATGTAAAAAGACTAAAAAGGACATCTTCATACAATTTAAATAATTTTAAATTTAAATAGGTTTGTTTATATATTAATATAAAATAATGAAATCAATATATTTAAATAAAATATAAAGTAAGAACATATATTTGAAAATATATAAAGTAAAAAAAAATATTTATAATTTTTAAGATTAGTTCATACAAAAATTAATGTTCAAATATAAATATCAAACTGAAATTACAACCAAACATAATGAAAATAAAATGTCAAAAGGGTTTTAATTGAGAGGGGTAAATGATGTCATTTATTTAAAATAATAAGGATAAAGATGGAAAAAAGTTAAAAAAACTACTAGCTTATTTTGAAAAGCTACCCCAAGTAGCGTTTCAAAATAAGCTCTTATTTTAAGCTACTAGCTTATTTTGAGAACATTACCAAACAGAGCTTATAGCTTATTAGTAGCTTAAAATAAGCTATAAGCTCCTAAATAAGCTCTGCCAAACAGAGTCATAATGTATTTAATGAAGTAAACCAAAAAAATCGGTTCAGGCCAAGTTCAAATAACAAGACAAAGGTGGGCCCACGAGGGAATCATGGCTTTGAATTTTGAACACCTTTGAGTTTGATGGAATTCGTTTCGTAAATGGTTGTGGGACCCAACCAAAAAATGAACAATGCTAAAAATAATGTGTTGGGTCCCCACCTTGTCCACTTCGCCCGCCCCTTGTTACCTCATTTTTTTTCAAATCCATCGAGTTTTCACGTCAACTGTGATTCGGACGTAAGTCAACTAAAGATTCACTGAGGTAACTTCCTCTGTCCATTTTTGTCATTTTACCAACACTTTCTTCCTTTATTTATTTTCTTTACTATTTAAAATTAATTTTCTTTACTAATACTATTAATATAATTTTTAAATATATAAAATTTATATATTAATACTAAACTTAATATTATAAAAAATTAATTTGTAAATAACTTCAGTCAATTCTTGTAACTGAATTAGATATATAAAGTTAGATGAAAGACATAATTTTTTTTAATTTTATTTTTATCATAGTTGAATAGGTATTTAGTAAATAAGTGATCAACTAATATTTTTCACCCTAAGGGAGGAAAAACTCGACACTTAGCATTGGCTCTCTCACATTGCAACTTTTCTTGCCCTCAATATCTAGAGGTAATCATCTGAGCACATCTTAATCAGGTCTTGCGGGATCATTACTAGATTATTCCACTCATCTTTACACTTGAATGCCATGTTGGCCAATTGGCTCATCGATCGCCTGGTTCTACCCATAGTAAACATGAAGTACGGAAACTTCCCAGGGTTTTTCAATCCAACCCCAACATTGTTGAATAATGATTTTATGATCGACTCTAGGATACGGTGAGACTTGTCCCTAAATCCACCACACTGCCCAATCTCCTTGGAATCGCTCGGATCATCATATCATGATAAAAACTTTATCAAATAGATAGTTAAAAACCCAATGGAGTAGTTCAAGTGGCAAGTGAGCTCTCTTTGTGAAGAAGAATTTCGTGAGAACCCGAGTTTGATAATTTATTATTTAACTTAACTTATTGATTTCAATAAGAAAAAAAAAGTAATAACGCTACTTCTAGCATTTTTCTTATATCAACTTACTACAATTTATTTTCAAAAAATTAATTTACTTCTAGAAAATTTTAAAATGCCTTTTTAAATATAATTATGACATTAATAATAATAATAGTAGTTTTTTTTTTTTGAATGCTACTGACTCTATTACAGTGTAGTATCTGTTCATAAACTACTTTCTCAACCTACTGAAGAACAAAGAGACAACAACACCTCCACTGAGGCTCGAACCCACCACCTCCCTTATACAGGGAAGGTTTTGATACCACTGGACCACAAGGCCCTTGGCAATAATAATAGTAGTTAAAACAATAATAATAATTTTTTAAAATTTATATGTAAAACAAGTAATAGTTTAGTGATGGTTAAATAAATAAAACAATAAATCCATATCTTTATAAGTTATTTTAAATTTTATAAAACACCTTTAATTTCTACAAACCACGAATATTACCCACTAATTAAAATAGCTAATATAATCTACTATTAATTATTCGCTAATTGTGGGATACTTATACCTTTTAATATACTATAATTATATTAAATTTAAAATTAGATTATCATTGCATTGACAGGGTGACGATATGATACTTTGGGAATTGCTTGGGCTTGCATGTTTTTCATATTGTTTCTCCTAATGATATTTGTTCTTTGCTCAATAGACAATAGTTAAAAGCAAATATAGTTTGACCTATAAGTTCTTTTAATTCTTGGATGCTAAAGTTATGCCTCCCAAGGTACAAGATCTCTTTGTTGGATAAACTTTATAGATTCTAATGATAGTCTCGTGTTAGTGCTTCATTTTTGCATGAACATAGTAATAAATGGATATTGAAAATCAAAAGCATATAATTGAAT
The DNA here is from genome assembly GCA_003576665.1 of Ipomoea trifida. Classification (NCBI taxonomy): domain Eukaryota; kingdom Viridiplantae; phylum Streptophyta; class Magnoliopsida; order Solanales; family Convolvulaceae; genus Ipomoea; species Ipomoea trifida. Next base: position 15,621,809 of record CP025651.1, read on the forward strand.
GGATGTATTCATTGGAATTATAAATGGGATCATCTTAAAAATCTAATCATATCATGCATAACAATGTTATAAATAAAGGAAAAGCTATGGTGTCGATTAGCACATTACCTCTTTATATCAAAATATCCAATGTAAAGTTTTAAGTTTGTATCAAGTTCTACAGTACAAGTGTACAACAACATCACTTACTTTGTGGTGATACAATATGAAAAGTTATCATGGCAATAAGTATGATAGGATTTTCTTATGATTATATTTTTTTTTTGGAAAAATTTTCATTGTTAGTCTATGAGGTATACTCAAGTTTTAACTTAGTGCGAGCAAAGTGGCAAGCTTAGTCATCAAGGTTAGATTTTCATTAAAAAGAAAATCCAAAAACCTCATATGATTAGAGGGTAAAGTACGAAATTCACATCTTATTCTCCTTCTTATATTGAAATCACTTTCACAGTATTATTTTTCACTTCCCATGCACCCTTCTTATTGCAACGTTCTTCAACTCAAAAAACATGTCAAATAATCATCGTATGACTTGTTAGGAACCTAGGTATCGTATAATAAGGAACCTAAGAAACCTAAGACTCAGTATAAAGAAGGAAACACTTGATCACCGTCTTCAAGAATGTAAAATATATTATCTTAAAAGTTTCTAATTTTCTTACTAAGCAATAAAGATAATCAAATCAGAACTTTTGATATACAAAAATATGTTAAATTCCTCATGTTACTTTTATGATAAATTCACCAAAGTGAATAACTTAGATTTTAGTATGTAAAAATTATTTTCTAAATTATGCATAACTCCTAGCAACATATAAAAATTCTTTATATATATATATATATATATATATATATATATCATATGACATCATCTCCTTGTCCTTAGAACATCTCAAATAGTTGTAATTTTTACAAGTGTGAGTAGGAAAGAGAAATGCGAGAAAGAGAAAAAGAGAGAAAAAAAAAAAAGAAGAAGAAGAAGCTAAGTTTGACAAAAAAAAAAATTAAAACAGAAGCTTTTATGGGCACGCAAGGTGCTTTGAACGCGTGAATTTGTGCTTTTCTCTCTTCCCGTGAGCCCCACTTGCTCAGTCCAAAAACCTCTCTTCATGCAAAGATTCAAAAGCTTGTCTCTCCTCCCCCTCTTGCCTCTAGATCATCCCTACTTGTTAAAAATTCACGCTAAAATCTACTAACCGGAATGCCCTTGATTACCAAAATTCTAAATTCTTTTCTAACTTTTATAACTGAGTATTCATTTATATTTTCTCAAAAAAAAATGTTATTTATATGACACTCACGTTCCTCATTCATCACTGATGGAAATAAGAATAATGCTTCTTTTTTTAAAGGATGAATGAAATGATGAGGGTTGAGTATGTAGAGGTTGTTTGTTCAAAAATTTCACAGCCTTGGTCTCCCAACTCCCAAGTCCACCTTTTTATACAGTTTTGTCTTCATCCCATTCTCTTCACGTGACCTCTCTTCTACTATTCTTCCATCTTCCCACTTCCCACTTCCTCGTCCTCCACAACACCCACCCACCCACCTCTCTCCCAACATCCTAGATTCCTAAGCATAATCAATCCATGAATCAATGATCTCAAAACCAAATCTACATTATTTTCCCGGCCAGATTCCTACTTCCTTCTTTCCTCATTCATGATTCACTTTTAAATCACATTAAAGATTAAAGATTCCCACTTTTTTGCTCCGCCATGCCGTCACCGCATTCCGCCGCCACGCTCTCCCTAATATTTCTCATCGCCGCGCTAGCTCACGGTTGCTCGCCGCCGTCCTCCGCCGTCAACGCCACCTCATGCCCGCCCTTCACCGCCGCTCCTCCTCCTTACCCCTTCTCCGCCTCGCCCGGCTGCGGCCACCCGTCATTCCAAATCCACTGCTCCTCCCCTCGCCCCGCTCTCATCTCCATTAACAATCTCTCCTTCTCTCTCCGCCACTACGACCCGGCCTCCACCTCCCTGCTCCTCTCTCCTATCTACCCGTCTCGCAAGACCTGCTCCTCCGGGTCGGTTCCGGGGAGACCCATTTCGCTCTCCGGGTCGCCCTTCCGGGTCTCCGACTCGGCCTGCGCCCGCTTATCGGGGCTCCGACCTTGCCGAGCTGTTAGTCTCCCTAACTGCAGTTACTGCCCCTGGGAATGTAAGCTTACTAAGAACCCAGCTCGGCTCCTCCGCGAGTGTGGATCCACGCGCCCGGATTCTCAGCAGGGCTGCCACGACGATATCCTCGGATTCCTCGACGGGTTCCTGAAAATGGGGGTTGAGGTTGAGTGGGACCAAGATGAAGACCGAGACCCTTATTTTTCCGGCTGTAAATCTTGTAGAGCTAAGAATGGCGTTTGTGGGTTTAATTCATCACATCCGTTGAAACCTTTTCTGTGTTTCCCATCTCTCTCGCTATCGCCTCCATTGATTAAGGAAACAAGCCCTAATCGAATCGCAATGCTGAGCTTAGTGTTCCTTTTCATGTGTTTTCTCATCGTTTTCTCCGTCGGAGCTGTGATTTTCCGGGCGAGAAACAAAGCCCTAGATTCCTCTTCCGAAGATCCCACCGTCGTTTACCTCCGCCGCCACCGCTCCGCCACTCATCTCCCGCCGGAATTCACCTACGAAGAGCTCGAATCCTCCACCAATCGCTTCGATCCGAAACGCAAGATCGGAGATGGCGGCTTCGGCTCCGTCTATTTGGGGCAGCTCCACGATGGCCGAATCGTGGCCGTTAAATATCTCCACAAGCATCAAGGGGCGAAAGGCTTTTCCACCAAATCTTTCTGTAATGAGATTCTGATTTTGTCCTCTATTACTCATCCGAATTTAGTGAAGCTCCATGGGTTTTGCAGTGACCCTAGGGGGCTTCTTTTGGTGTTCGATTATGTCCCCAATGGAACCCTAGCGGATCATCTTCACGGGACCAAGAATTTGTTCAGGAAAGGGTCGTTATCGTGGAGTCTTAGAGTGGATATTGCAATGCAGATAGCTATGGCTATGGAGTACCTCCATTTTTGTGTGGTTCCGCCTGTGGTTCATAGGGATATCACTACCTCGAATATTTTTGTGGAGAAAGATATGAGGGTGAAAGTTGGGGATTTCGGGCTGTCCCGGCTGTTGGTTTGCTCGGATCCCGGGGTTCAATCCGGGCATTCGTCCGGGGAAGTTTGGACCGGTCCACAGGGGACTCCGGGCTACTTGGATCCCGATTACTACAGGTCGTTCCGGCTGAACGAGAAGAGCGATGTGTATAGCTTCGGGGTGGTTTTGTTGGAGCTGATAACGGGGATGAAAGCTGTGGATCAGACGAGGGAGAAGAGCGAGATGACATTGGCTGATATGGTGGTTCCCAAGATTCAAATGGGGGCGTTGCACCAGGTGCTGGACCCCGTCCTGGTGGTCGACGGGGAGGCCAAGGAAGGCGTTGGCGCTGTGGCCGAGCTTGCGTTCCGGTGTGTGGCTGCGGACAAGGATGATCGGCCTGATGCCAGAGAAGTGGCGGCTGAGCTGCGGCGGATTAGGAGCCGTGCCCGGGGGAGTGGCGTTTTGAGGACTTCCAATTCCAGCAATGCTGTGGTTCCTGATGGAGTTGGGCTAATAATTGACTGAGAGTGAAAATTTGCATCTGTTTGTCGTTCTCTGATCGGTCAAGGTCTCCGATTAACTTCGGTTCTCAGTGGGATTCAAGGTCAAGGTCTCCTACTTATTCCCCGTTCTTAGTAGAATTCAAACTCGGTCAAGGTCTCCCATTAACTCCGGTTCTCAGTGGGATTCAAGGTCAAGGTCTCCTACTTATCCCCGGTTCTTAGTAGAATTCAAACTCCCACACCTTGACTGGAGCAGGTCAAGGTCTCCTACTGACCCTCGATTCTCAGTGGGATTCAAACTCTCACATTGTAACTAGAGCAGGTCAAGGTCTCCCCGTTCTCAATGGGATTTGTACCCCATACTATAACTGGAGCAAGGCTTTAGGCTGATCGGTCGAACTAATTAAGCTGCTAGCCCCTCGGGGCATTGCATATGTTTCTTTGCACTATTATAGAATGTAAATTCATAAATTCTTGTGTTTCCTTGAACTACTTTCATTTTATGTATCATTGCAAATGGTCTATTCTGCAAAAACAATAAGACACAAAATCTATCAACCAAACATTGATCTATTATTATGCTCCCATATTTCTTATTCGGATTTCGGAGTGTCCAACGTTCTTACAACCAGAAGACAGTACATTTTATTCTAAGATGCTTGAGATTGCTACTAAGATTGATCATTTTTAAACCTCACATGAAGCAGTAGCTGTAGATTTATTCACTTGGCCGGGCTAACTGAAGTAAGTGTTCTGCAATGCTCTCGCCTTTTCGCCTATACTCGTGGCTTCTTTTCGCCCTAACATTGTGTGGGCTCGCTCCTGGACAATCAATGCGATGGTGTGAACTCGGGTTGTAAAAGTTCAGTAAAGAAAAGCTTAGAAGCGAGAAACTTACGAGAAGGCGCCACAAGAATACAGCTCCTTCCCTTTTCTTTAGCTGCTTCTCAATGGCTTCTATAGCTGCAAATGCCAAATCTCGAGATAAGAGGGCTAAGCAACTAAAAATGTCAAGTTGAAACCATAATATGGTTAAGGAAAACGTAAACGGGTACCTCTTGTGGCATGTCCATTGTTCAGCAACAAGATGATCCAAACTTCATTAAAAACATCAGCTTGTTCATCAGATGCTCCAATTATCTACAGTAGAGTTGTATTACTCAATAATTGATGTTGAACAGATGAAAATAACACCAAAAGAGGAATGTCTTCCCAAACACACCTTATAATTTACTGCATCGAACTCGGGTTCAAGCAATTCCAATGCTGCTTTATCGTCACCCTTTCCATACTGAAAGAGAGCTTCTGCGAGCTAATTTATAAAAAAAATATAAGGAATAGTATTGGAAGAACAAAATGCAATGGGTAGATAGAAGCTTGCATTTCCAAATGAAAACATCGACCGATCCCCGAAGCAATAATGATCCTTTGATCAATTGATCATGAAGCATCGGAGGTGTTGGGCGGAGACTGGTGACAGGCTAGGTCCAACATTAGGTGTCTAGGGGATTGTTGGGTGGAAATCCAATACTGCCTCTCCAGAAAGTGACGGTGTAAGGAAATAAAGTTGCGTCTTCGCAACTAACTATAACTTTTGATATAGTGGTAAACGTTTGATCCTAACAAGTGGTGTAAGTGCCAGGTTACGGGTTTCAACAAGAGTAAAAACAATGCAGTTAAGAATGACAGGTGCTGAGGAGAAATCGGAAACAGTAAGAGATAACATTGAGTATTTCACACTGAAACTCATGGATATATCCCTTTACCCTTAACCAGCCTCTCAAGAAAATTAAGAACTCAGAAAACCCAAAAATAAAAAATAAAAATTCTTACATATAACAAAACAAAAATGAAATAGTAATAATTAGTTAAATTTAAGATTTGCTAAACCAAATAATGAAAAAAGTATCCCGAACAAACCTGCATTCCTCTCTGCATTAGTCCTCGTTTTTTCTTGCTCATTTTAGATAGTCTACAGAAAAAGAAATTCTGCTTAGTTTGGAACATCTAAACTGAAGATTAGGATGAAAAGAAAGAAATCTTTCCAACCTCGCCTTCAAACCTTCGAGTAAATCTTCTGCCTTAGAGACTTCGCCCGTGCAAGCTAAGGCCCACAGTGTCAACACGTCAAGGTGCCACTCGAGATACCAAAAACTCTAAGATCACAATGGACATCACAAATGAAGAATATTTAGTTGAGTAACATAATGAATCATATTATACCAAAGGACAAGGCACCATTAAACAAAAAATTCCAACTTACTTTATCTGTAAGGCGATTAGCTAGTATCTTTAAACGGTCCTCAAAGACATCAATAGCATCACGTATATAAACTCGTAGTAATAAAGCAACGGCGTTCAAGTATACCTGCGTGCACAAAAGAGATGAAACATGACAAAATATAAGAGTATGAGAGCTTCAAGTAAACGCTTTGAAATATACTTCTGGTGGTGTAGAATCACTTCTTTCCAACTCTTTCCAAATGTGTAGATCATATACTTCTCGTACTCTTTCCAAAGAAGAATGACCTTCCAAATAACAAAGGGCAACATGCCACCAATTATGCGTAAACCTGATTAAGGGCACCGTTAAGACATAACTTTTAAATAATCAATATATAGTATATGTGAAATATATGGAAAATATTCTGTAAATTGTATGCATACATAAACGATGACAAAGAGCCCCATGAACTTGAGCACTTCTCCATAAATTGCACTGCTTCCTTGAAACAACACTGGTACTGATAAATATGGCAAAGCTGCAATTAAATTTCAATATTCAGCTGAATTAGTTTGAAAGAAGAGAGAATAACCACTTACAATGATAATAATAAAAATTCGACTCCCAGCCTTCTTGGTTTGAGCCAGTCAGCTATGGGCAACCTAGGCTGGTTTATCTTTTGCCAGTTAGGGTCACAAGGCAGGGTTTACCCAGTGCACACCATCGAGTGGTAATTGTGGCCTGCGGGTTTCCCTTGTCACCCCAAAAGAATAAAAATTCTAAAAAAATGATACAGAATTATGCAAAGCAAAGGATCCAAGGTTGGGTATAATACTATAATCCACCAAATGACTGATTTGAATATTGTGACGGGAATTCATAAAGAGGGACTCGCTTGCAAAATAACTCACTGCGTGTTGAGTCCATGGATCTGCACTGTTGATCTCAAACCCCTTCTTTGCAGCTTTCTCTGCATCAGCATATCGACCAAGCTCTAGTAAAGGAAATGCGAGCATTCCATATATGTAATTTTCTTCTTCATTTGCAGGTAGGACCTGTTGGGCATAAATCAAATCAGACAGATAATACTACTATAAACGTGAATTCCATGAAACGTAAATGTGAAATATTTAAACTTGTGCATATTTTCTTATCGAAACAGACCTTTTCAACAAGTTCCAAAGACAGATCAGGTCGTGCCATATAAAAACATAGCACTTGAGCCCTTTTCAGAGACGCCAAATCTTTTGGAAAATCTCTCAGCAACTGCAGGTGTAAAAGAAAACATCTACCGTTAAAAGCCGGATCAAAATGCATACTTAAGTCTAGAGGAAAGAATTAATTCAAATGCTATGAACCCCCGGATTGCACTAAAGTTTGCTTATCATTCACAAATCATCATTTCTCATATCAATCCTCTCGGTTATGTTTACAGTGTAGTCAAACTTTAAATTGACTATTTGACTAATAATGCAAAATAACCTGTTAGAACAACTCTACTTCATAAGATACACATTACAAACATGACCTACCTATAATACGAACGAAACCTAATAATTTTGAAAAAGTGTATCTTTTTCCCCTTTTCCCTTTTCTTTTTTTTCTTGTCCAGAGTCCGGGATGCATTCTCTCCATTGTGTTCAAAGCAATTAGTAGCCCTGGCTTTTTTTTTTTCTTTTTCCAGGACCATAGATATTTTAGTTCCCACATAAAAACAGGAAAAATTGCTGGATATCTTATCTAGTAGAGAACGATATTTGATTTGTACAAGTTACTAATTTCTAACAATGTTAGAAAGAAACCCCACAAATATAGAAAATTTAAGCATACCAAGGATAGTTCACCTGAGAATGTAACTCTACAGCCAAGTCATCATCTCTGTTTGGGGAAATCAAGTAATTGACAGCCTCAAAAACTGATTTTTCATACAAGCTAGCATTTTCCTAAAACGCATAAAAAGAAAAAATTTCATGAAAACATGGACAAACAATCAAAGAAGTAAAAAGGACCCAATGAAGAAAGGGAAAGAAGAAAGAAATACAAGATTAGACTTGGCAGCCTCAAGGAGCGGCGGGGCACGAGAAGGATCACTGGAGGAAATGTAGTGGGCAGCTAAAATGTTACCCAAAACACAACATGGGTCATGCTTAGGAGCTTCCATTATCACTGACCTCTCTCGTCCATAGCCAAGTACCTGAGTTTCAACCATCTCTGTTAGAACCAAACCCTTATCTTTGCGTCAAAAGCTATAACTTATAGTAAAGGCGCAAGTTCATTTCCTTATACGGTCACATTTTTTGAGAGGCCAGCATGGACTTGCCCTTCAAGCTTCCGCCCAACTATGCCTAGGTACATGGTACTGAACTTGGCCTTTCAGGCCTCCACCCAACCATCTTTAGCCCCATGGCATTAGACTTGGTCCTTCGGGCCTCCGGCCTACCATCCTAAGACACGTAGTACTGAAATGTGCTTACCACTAAACTAAAAGTTATAGCAAATAGCCCAACCATGCCACATGGTACTGGACTTGCCTTTCAGGCCTCCGCCCAACCATCTCTAGCCCCGTGGTATTAGACTTGGCCCTTCAGCTTCTGCCCAACCATCGCTAGCCACATAATACTGGACTTGGCCCATCATCATCATGCACTTACCACTAATCTAAAAACTAATCTAAAAACTATAGCTCATAGCAAATGATAACTTTATTTCTTTATATCGTCACATTTTCGATTTGCAGCTAGGGGAATTGACCGTTCAGGCCTCCTCCCAAAAATCCCTACCCACCTGATTCCAGACTTGCCCTTCACCGGCTCTGCCCAGCAATCTCAAACCCCAATAATCAGTACAGAAAAGGAAGAAACAAATTTTGAGCCAATAACTGCTGAATGAAACTGGATTACAACTTTACATGAAGCATTTCACAGCAAATAAACCCAAAAATCAGTTTTTTAATCCCTCAACACAAAATAATTGGGGCAGAGAAGGGAGAAATGAAAGAACCTGGTCATAATAGGAGTTGATTGCAGCAATACAAGAATCTGAGTGGGTCTTGACTCCATATCCCCATTTATCAACCTTGAAACTTCTATTCTCCATATCTTTCTGTCTGGGTTGAGACTACGATCTCTCTCTCTCTCTCTCTCTGAGTGGGCAAGAAATGAATACCGTATCCTGGATTCCTGGGTTTTGTTGCTAGATTGGACAAACATTTAACACACACAAAGTCTTGTAAAGAGAATATCTGTATAGTATACGTGTTGCTGTGTAGGCTTACATTGAAAATTTGGTAGGATATCTTAAGTATCCTACCTAGTACCTTGCTCACATTGAAAAATAATTGAGATACTTTGTAGGTATACTTTCAACAAATTCAATCTAAATTAATGCATCTTAGTTGATTAATTGTTTAATTAAAAAGCAATTACTTCAATTCATTGATTACAATAATAAATTGTCCCGTGAAGAATGATTTTAGTACAGAAAAAAAAAAATTTAAAATGTACTCCCTCCGTCCCAATTTATGTGTCGGGTTCGGTTAACGAGGCTTGACTGAAGTTATTTTTAATTCAATTTTTTATAATATTAAGTTTAATATTAGTATACAAAATTTATATATTTAAAAACTATACTAAAAGTACTATTAAACACAAAAAATCAAATTTAAAAATAAGTAAAATATACTAAAGAAAATAAGCAAAAAAGAAAGTGTTGGTTTGACCAATGAATAGTAAGTATGACAGATAAAATGGGACAGAGGGAGTAGTTATATTATTATGTAGTATAAATATTCAAAGAATGTCGGACAGTTAACTAATAATTATAAGGTCCAAAATTTAACTCTCAGTGTAAATTGTCTATTTCTTTGTTTGAGCCCATTGTGGTCATTTGCTAGCAGAATGTACATTCGATTTCAATGACATCAATTGACACTAATATCTTTTTTGTATCGAGTACAACTATGTATGTTATTTGAATGTATCTACGTTGTCAACCTTTATCTTCGAAATACCTAATACAATCAGACCTATAGGCTAGGGGATTATACCTCATACATATATAGAGAGTACAAAAAACAATCATTAATTATATGATGCATCAAGATTGTGGAGGTGCTAAAACATCCACCTTTATTGGCGTAGATGCTTCTTCACTGGACTTGCAAGGTACTACACGTGGTAGGTGTATGGCATGTTTAGCATAACTTAACGTCATCTAATTTTACGTCAATAAAATTTAAATCTCATCATTTTGAAAATGTCTTTGTCAATATTAAGCTATCCGGTTAAAAGAATGTATACCAATGTTTCTTATTTCAAATCATGGGTACATTAGTGTTCAAATCTGATCTAAAACGATATCACTAGCGATAAGTATTATACCTCTTAAAATTTAGTATTATTATGAATTGACCGACCTAACTTGAATAATTACCACAAAAAGAATTACAATAACATGAGAAATTTGTTCTATTTTAATGCTTCGAGATACAGTAAGATATAATAGTCGAGATTCGATCTGTCCCGGAGTGAATTGCAAAAAGTGAAAAGCAACAAGCCAGAAGATCCATGAAGTTGTTGCTTAGTTTGCCTTAGCTGCTTGAAACCTCTGATAAATCTCAGCAAGTTTCTCAGGCTCCATGATCACATCCTTAACAGCTTTGTCCAACAAGAACCTCTCAGACCATCCCACCAGCCCGGCGGTTTTTTCTCCGTCGAGTATTTTCCGGCCGGCCAATATCTCCGTCGCCTTTATCCATCCCAAGAACCCTCCTAGAGCAATGTCAACATAGCCAATGCTATCCCCTCCAAAGAAAGCTTTCCCTTTGCTGCATTTTAGGAAAGCCTCTTCCAGTAATGCCATCCCTTGCCCTATTTTCTCCGTTACTTTTGCCTTTTCTTCTTCCCCTTCTGCCTTCCTAAGCTCTCCCAGTAATGGAGACCACTAAAAAGTAAAAACCATTCATGTTATTAGATCACAGCATAATCACTACACCATAACTACAAGAAACAGCTTTCTTTATCAGATGATCAGTCCTAAACATTCGGGTTAGTTGAATGAAGTAGTGAAGTGATGATATGCTTACCTTTTCCTCGATATAGGATGCCCAGAAAAGTGCAATGGCACGATCATAGGGATCGTAAGGGAGAATGGTGGTGCCATTAGTCCAGACCTCGTCAATGTATTGAACAACGATCAAGGATTCACAGACTGACTTCTCTTCATGGATCAAAACCGGGATTTTCTTGTGAACCGGGTTCAACTTCACAAGCATGTCTCGGTCAGTGTATGGATTCACCTCGATAAATTCATGTTCTACAGACTTCAGGTTGAGGGCGATTTGCGCCCGGTTCACATAAGGGCAAGGCCTTATACCTACAAGCTTGACATCACTTCCAGCCATGGCTTCACCTGCAGAATTTCTTGAAAATCAATGCACAAGATTAGTTATATATATAATATATATATTTAAGCTGATATGATATGGAGTTTGATAGAAGCATAACCATTCTTTTTTTATCATTGTGAAAAAGACAGATTTCTTTGATTACTCAGAAGATTTCTGTTTCCCAAACGTCAATGCAGAGGCTGACAGCTGAGTGACAGAATGTTTATAGCAACAGCTTGTTCTTGTTTTGCCCGACCTTCAAATGACAGATGCATAACCTGTTGGAAACGTCAAGAAAGATGCAACAATGAGAGTTTTGTTAGGATCAAACGCTTACCACTATGCCAAAAGCTATAGCTAGTAGCGAAGGCGCAACTTTATTTCCTTATACCGCTATATTTTCAAGAGGCAGGGTGCTGGACCTGGCCCTTCAGCCCTCCGCTCAACAAGTTTCCTTAATCAACCACCTGCAAACAACACAGACGAGGGAATTAAGAACATCCCTTGCTGCTAGATGCTTGTGTGTGATCCACAGAAAGAGGTTCAATTCAATTTAGCATTTTCATCATTTTAGGCTGACCAAATGCCTGATTTTGCCATTGAGTTTTGGGTCACAGGGGATTCTAACAGAAACTAAAATCCTCTCAAATTCGAGCATTAGATAGGTTTACAGGCACCTTTAAACAAAAACCGAGTTCATCAGTATTGAACATGTGTGTGCTTTCATGTCAGATCAGTGATGGCAAATAAAATTTGAAATTATTGGTGTCTGATATGGTTAGTTACATCAAAACCACAAGGTTGTTTTAGACATAAGCTAAAAGACTTTAGGATTCAACTAGAATGGAACAATGAATTTGCTGTCAAGATAGCTTGTCAAAATGTGAAATATTGATTTCATTTATTATGCTGGGAAGAAAAAAAAACACACTTTCACTCACTCTATGTGAGTATACTATTACATATGCATGTTATTGTTCACCAAACCAACTGAAAAAAAAAAATACAGATTGATTGCCCTGAGAATACTTATTACTCAACAATGAAGGAAAAAAGTACTCATTAGTTTGAAGCTGGCTTCTGTTGGGCTTGCATCATCATAAATAGCTCTATGAGTTTCTCGGGCGCCAAGATAACATCCTTAACAGCTTTGTCTGCCAAAAATGTGCCTGCCCATTGACACAAGGCAGGCGTTTTGGTTTCGTCAAGAATTTTGAAGTTGGCAATTTTCTCTACGGCTTTTACCCATCCCATGCAGGATCCAAATGCAATGTCAACATAACCAATGCTATCTCCGCCGAAGAAAGCTTTCCCTTTGCTACATTTGGCAAAAGCCTCTTCCAGCAGCACAACCCCCTCAGTTATTTTCCCCACTGTTGCAGCCTTCGCCTCCTCTCCTTCTGCATCTTGCAACTGCTTTAGCAGAGGAAACCACTGAAATCAAGCAAATCATTCTCTTAGTTTCCAATAAAATTCACAACATACAAAATAAAAGTTTCCAAATTTCAAAAAATGTTGTATGAAAGAATTCTTGAAATACTTTGTCATCTATATAGCTGGCCCAAAAGCGAGCTATGGCGCGATCATGGGGGTCAGATGGGAGAATGGAAGGGCTGCTGGTCCAGGTGTCATCTATGTATTGGACAATGATAAGTGACTCACAAATAGGTTTATCATCATGGACAAGAACTGGGATTTTCTTGTTAACAGGGTTGTATTTGAGGAGGAGCTCACTTTTGCAGTGTGGATTTTCTGGGATGAGTTCATAGTCAACTGACTTGAGGTTAAGGGATATCTGCACCCTGTTAACAAAAGGACTTGGTGGCACTCCTAGAAGCTTAACCCCGCTTGTAGCCATGGCCTGATATCAACAACTACTTGGGATGGGGGTAGGGGCTGATTCAATGTAATATAACACAGGGCAGAGAGGCCTTATAATGGCTAAGGTTTTGTATGGTAATGATAAAATAAAGAAACATTCTTTAAAGGTAACGGAAATTAGTACATATTTGCAGAGCAAGGAGGCATTTGTCTTGGAATCAATCAACACAACTTTAGACTCTTCTCATAAAGACAGGAAAAAACAAACAAACATTTACATAGTTTCCAATGCAATTATGGCAATATTACACCTAGATCTTCCATTCAATTTATCTAGATTAAATAAATCCTTCAATAGATATCATATGTTGCATTACAAGGATCGGTTAAATTGATGAATGGCAGAGTTAGAAGTTACCACTCACCTTCTAGTCAAAAAAATTATTTAAAAAAAAAACACACACACACACACACTGCAATTTTATCACTTTCATTACATTAGTATTTTGAAAAATTGTAGATTGCAATAATATGCAGAGATCTGCTAATGCAAAACCTGACTCTCATTCTGTTTTCTTAAAATCAACATATTGAACAAGAATCCACAAGGGTAAAACAAAGTAACACAGATCACCAAATAATAGAAAGTAAGAATATGAAACTGATGGGACCATCACAACTAGAAATGATGTGTCCCTAGCATAAACAGAGTAATTACTGGCTCATAAGGCTAAATGGGTTGAAACGGATTTTGCTTTGGCTTGAAAATCCTTGTGAAACTCCACAAGTTTCTGAGGCTCAGGCAAGGCATCTTTAGCAGAAGAAAACATCTCAGAGCATCTTGCAAGACCCGTATTCTGTGTTTCCTTCAAAATTTCGACTCAAGCCATTATCTCCACCAATCCCAGCCGCATTTTCCTAACCTCCTTGTGCTTTCCTTAGCTCCAGCAGTAACAGGAATCAAATCAACAATTAGTCAATTACATTGATCGTGCAAGGAATACTTGTGCAGCTGGCATCACTAGAATGTCAAGATGGATCTTACTTTGCAAGAGGCATCACTCAATTGTACTCTTTTAACTTCAAGAAACCCCTGGTGAGTGAGTGCATAAGAGGCAATTGGCATTTTATCTTTCTCCACCAAAAAGTATTATCTTATATTCTTGTTAAAAGTATATATGCTAAGATGCAAGCTTGTGGAATCTGTTGGGTACAGCCGGTTGGGTGTTCTCCTCAGCGTACAGCTGGTTCTGTGTCCTCCTCAAGGTGCTAGATGAATTTATGAACAAGCACACCAAGCAAGAAGCTTTCAAACATGTAGTTACTTTACATCATTTGCTGCAAATTTCTGGATCATCTTTAATACCGACTCCTGTCCAGTTCCAAGTGCAAGCAAGTCATTCATGAAGGACAATGTATAACCATCTGGAGAAATACCCTTACCAATCATTTCATCAAAAATAACATTCGCCTCATAACATTTTTTCGTTCTCACAAATTCTTGCAAAATAACAGTATAAGTTACAGTATTTGGCAGGCAACCATTCTCCTCCATTTTCCTGAACAAGTATAAGGCTTCATCTGTGAATCCTTCTCTACAAAGTCCATTTATCATTATATTGTATGTCTGCACATCTGGGTGTGGTCCTTTAGAAAGGAGATTATTGAATATACCACGTGCAATATGTAGCTGTCCAGTGTTGCACAATCCATCTATCATGATGTTACTAAAAACAAGAGGGCAATTTACATTTCTATCTAACTTATGATAGACAGACATTCCTTCTTCAATGTGTCCATTATCGCATAAACCTTTAAGTAAGACACAGAAAGTGTGAAAAGTAAGGTTGTGTCCAGAAACCTGCATATCCTGAAAAAGTTTTATTGCAGTAGAACATCTACCCACCAGAAATAACCCCTGCAAGATTGTGGTATATGTAACATCATCAGGACATATCCCTTTCTGAGGCATTTCATGAAAAAGATGCATGGCATCATCCATTTCTTTTCTTTTAAAGTATCCATTAATTAAAGTGTTATAGCTCCTAACATTAGGTTGGATGCATCTATCCACCATTTTACCAAAAGCTTTCCTTGCTTCATCCATCTGTCCTTGCAGACAATATCCCTCAATAAGAGTGTTGTATGTAACCACATCAGGATAAGTGTTTCTTTGAATCATGATTTGAATTATACTCTCTGCATCTTTCAACTTCCCCTCCTTGGAAAAGGCATCCACCAATATATTGAAGATATAGACACTGGGATATACATTATGAAGAACCATCTCATTCATTAACTTAGTAACCTCTTTCCATCGACTCAAATTGCAAAGCCCTAGGATTAGTGAAGTGTATGTGAAGATATCCGGGGGAACCCCACTTCCATTCATCTCAGAGAGAAGGTTGAGAGCTTCATCAACCATTCCCTCTTTACATAGAGCATCAATTACAATGTTATAGGCTCTAGTATTAGGCTTAGGACCCTCCTTTTGCATCACTCTGAGTAAATCAAGAGCGTTTTGTGTATAACCTGCCCTGCAAAGCATGCTTATAAGAGTACAATATGTAACTTCATCAATCTTGCACGCATTGTCCCTTACCAACTCCCTGAATAGCTGCACTGCTTCCACAAACTTATTATCTAGACACAGACCCTTGATCAGAGTATTATAGCCTATGGTGTTAGGCTTAGGCCCCTCGTTTGGCATTTGTGTGAGTAAATCAAGAGCAGTTTGTGCATGACCCGCCTTGCAAAGTCCAGATATAAGAGTTCCATAGGTAATATGATCGATTTCACACATGTTCTCCCTCACCAACTTCTTGAATAGCTCTACAGCCTCTGCAATCTTGTTATCTAGACAGAGACCATTGATGAGAGTGTTGAATGTGATCACATCAAACTCAATTCCACGCTTGAAGAGCATCCCGAGTACACAAAATCCACAATCCACTCGATTTGATCGGCAGCAGGCATCAATCAGAATGTTAAAGGTGTTAAGGGTATACAAATTTTCCCTCACCGACTTCCTGAATAGCTCCACAACCTCCACAATCTTGTGATCTTGACAGAGACCCTTGAGTAGGGTGTTGAATGTGATATCATCAAACTCAATTCCACACTTGAAGAACAGACCGAGCACACAAAATCCGCAATCCACTCGATTTGAGCAGCGGAATGCATCAATCAGAATGTTAAGGGTATACACGCCGATGGGGATACCCCTAATGCGCATTTCTTGAAACAAGGAAACAACAATCGAATAATGCTTCATTTTCATAACCCTACTAAGCAGTTTAGTGAAGTGGATAGTGGAAGGCAAGGGCCGGGTACGAGACATTTCACGGAACAAATTCAGAGCATCGTCTACATTGCTTACGTGATTGAAGTCTTTTCCGGACTCGGATAGGTTGGAATAAGGCGAGTAACTTTGATTTGACGAAGAAGAAACATTTTCAGGGCAAGAGTGAAATGAAAATGAACGCAGGGAAGAAGAAGAAAAAGAAGTACCTATTGCCGCTGCAATTCCTCTTCTTCTCGAACTGAAAAATGAAAACGCAGAAGACAAGGCACTTCTCTTGGTTTCCATTTTCGGCAAGGAGAAGCTATCGGAGAAGAAGGCATGGCGACATGGCGTCATGCCCAAAGTTTCTGGGTTTGAATGAAGAAAAAGTTAATGGGCCTACTTAATTAGGCTTAGCCCACAACAACTACGAGGGTTATCTCGACCCAATATGTTTATACCCGCAAATTTTACTGTGGACCGCGGCGGTCACATTGGATTGTGGACCAAGCATCAAAACGATGTCGTTTTGAATAATGAAAACAAACGGTTGAAACGGCTCTATACCGCTCAATCGTAGTTTTCTTTAAACACAATTGCAGTTCCCTTTCAACTGCAATTCCTTTTCGATATAATTGCAATTTCATTCGATATTATACACTCAAATATGTGAACTTGTTATTCAGTTTTCTTTCAACACATGTACAATTTCTTTTATAATACACTCTAGTTTCCTTTTAACACAACTATAATATCATTTCGATATAACTACAGTTTCATTTGACAATATATACCAAAAAATGTGAAACTGTTATTCAGTATCAGTTTATATACACTGCAGTTTTCTTTCAACACAACTACAGTTCCTTTTCGATATAACTACAGTTTTATTCGATAATATAAAAATAAATGTGAGGCAGTATCTTTTGAGATGGACTGTAGTATCAGTTACGGAGCTCCGTTACGACTGGTTTATACCATGGACGAGAACGTACCTTGCATTGTAGAGTCTGAAGTCAAAATCAAATTTAGATTATGTGCTTGTAATAACGCATTATGTGTATACAATTAATAGATTATTTGCCTATAAATAAATTGGAAGTACATAATAGGTTAACTATAAACCTATAATATGTTAACGGCAAGAATTTAGTATAATATAATATTAAGGTTTGCGTAATATTGTAAAATCGTAATACAATTGTACATTAAAATATGGTAATCCAATTCCTAATAAAATATATTCTTCCCTACGTTCCTATTCGTAATACAATTCAAGATTAAAATAACTAACCTTAATAATACAGTACATATATTTTTCTGCAATGCAATCTATATCTAAACTATTAATAAAAACAATATCCTCAACTTTAACTTCCCGTCCAAAACATTCCTATACTATGGTTTGCGTAATATTGTAAAATATGGTAATAGAATTCGTATTCGTAATACAATTGTACACTAAAATATGGTAATCCAATTCCTAATAAAATATATTCTTACCTACATTCCTATTCGTAATAGAATTCTAGATTAAAATTACTAATTGTACAGTACATATATTTCCTATATCTATACAATTAATAAAAACAATATCATCAATTATAACTTCCCGCTCAAAACACTCATATACTTAATCACCCATTATCTTCTTATCTTAGTTTCTGGAAACCTTGTGGAGTTGTGGACATTAGACAATATAATGACGTCTAATGTACACACGCCTTGGGAAGAATGTTGTTTGGGAGTTTGTTACTTCTGCACTAGCTAGGCTTTTAAAAGACTTTGAAAAAATGGGGCATATATGCAAGTTGCAAGTCTGATCGAATTGTATGTATATATCTCACCTACCACCTTGAATAGAAAATATCTCCACTCCAATCATTACTCAATTGCACAGAAGTATAGGCATTCCCCAATAGTTAAACTTGGGTGTGGATTTTGAGAAGTTTTTGTAAGTTTGATTAGGAAAGAAAAAAATGAGGGTTGAGAAAAAAAGAGTCATTACCATTTTTGGTCCTATTGTTATTGTGGCATTGCCAATTTTAGTCCACTTCATTAATTTTTGCCACATTTGATCCAGTCTTTTTTAGGCATTGCCACTTTTGGTCCATCGTTAGAAAATNATTTTTGCCACATTTGATCCAGTCTTTTTTAGGCATTGCCACTTTTGGTCCATCGTTAGAAAATCCGTCCAAAGTCCGTCAAACACAGGGGTATAATTGTCTTTTCATTCACCAGAATTGTAAGAATAGAATCCTAAACCCAAAATCGCAATTAGGCTTTCCCTCACCCTTGACCCTATCCTTTGTTTCTCCGATTTCGATTATTTCGCGGCATATCACAGGCAGCCTTGGTGAATTTTGTCATGCCCATTACTTCTTTTTATTCAAAATAGTGCCAGGTTGGGTTAGAAACTACAGGTACACTCTTCTTCTTCCTTTTATTTTCAAGTTTTGCTGTTTGTTTCTGTCAAAGTTTTCCACTTCAAAAATGGATTTTTTTTGTAGTCTTTCGGATTCAATTGCTTAAATCTGAAAAAAAAAAAAAAACAAAACAAAACTTGACAAGTGTGGATGCAATTTTTAGTTGGCTATGTTAAATTGCTAATACGATATACCTAGTTTGCGTTGCGAATGAGAAGAGAGACGGAGGTCCGCCGCTGCCCTGTCTCTCGCCGGAAACAGAGGAAAGAGACGCCGCCTGCCTCGCTGCTGCTTCGCATTCTCGCTCACCGGAAAAGAAAGCGTCGCCGGAGTTCCTGCTGTCTTCGTCCGTCTGTGTTGTCGTCCACACCGCCGAGCCGCCTCTTCGTCGGTTTTGCAGTTCGAAGAGAGAGAGAGAGAGAGAGAGACGAGAAGGTTGGTTGCGAAGGAATCACCTCAGCTTGGGCTGGTGGGGAAAATGGTCGAACTGTGATTAATAAAATTTTGCCTGTTGTTGACGAGCTTCTGTCTGAGAGGGGCTGGTTGTATCTGCTCACACTTGCTGCTAATAATCCATCAGAAATATGCCTTCAAATGAGAAAGAAGGGTTATGCATCAAGAGTTATTCTTCAGAGATCCACTAGTGAATGAAAAGACAATTGTACCCCTGTATTTGACAGACTTTGGACGGATTTTCTAACGATGGACCAAAAGTGGCAATGCCTAAAAAAGACTGGATCAAATGTGGCAAAAATTAATGAAGTGGACTAAAATTGGTAATGCCACAATAACAATAGGACCAAAAATGGTAATGACTCAGAAAAAAATAAAATAAAACAACAAAACTGAAAAAAAAAATTATAAAAACTGAAAATGAGGGTGAAGACGTGAGGCACAGCGAGCTTCTACCCAGTGGGACCCACCACCTCTGCCAAAATTCAATATGTTGCGGGAGAAAAAAACAGTTAAAATCCCTTCCTTCCCATTTGTAAAAAGCCAATTTACTGTTTCAAAATCCCTTTAAAGTTAACCATTGGGGTTGGCCTAAGGATTAACATGACTAACAAACAAATTAAAGTAATGAACCTTAATTAACATTTATTTAGTTCTATTCTTTTTGGTTCACTGTATTTCGTAGGTTTTAGCTCATTCCTTAAAGTTATGTATAGAGCTGTGTCGGAATAAACAGAAGCTAACTTCGTTCTGTGGTTGTGTCGGCCACCATGTATGCGTCGTTGCTTGTTGTTCTCTTGTTTCTCTGCTACTTTCTTTTCATCTTCACATGGTGATTTCTCCATTGTTTCTTCCTTTTTAGCTTCATCGCCATTACTAATTGGTTCCTTTTGGCTAGTCTCCGAGGGTGCAACGTAAACAAATGCCCCAATCGGAATATCCTAAATGTAGTAAAAAATCGCCGCTAAATGAATGACTGACTAATTCTAGCGATTGTAAAAAATCGCCACTAAAACTTTCACGACACACTATTTGGTCACACTCATTTGCGGCGGTTTAAAACCACTGGTAAATAAATATTTAACCGCCGCTAAATACGGTTTTTGGTGTAGTGAAACAGTGTAACTTACTTGGCATGCCGTTGTCGGTGTGGTGTGGTGTGATGAGAGATATATATGGTTCTTATTATAATCCACTAGTATCCATTTTTGGGACGTTTTCCCCTAATATCCATTTTTGGGATGTTTGTTGGATCATGAACTCTAATGTTTCAATGATATATAAAAAGAAACAACGTAACTTACTTCACATGCAATTGTTGGTGTGATGTGAGACATGGTTCTTATTATAATCCCCTAGTATCCATTTTTGGGATGTTTAATTTTCCCATAGTATCCAATTTTGGGATGTTTGTTGGATCGTGAACTCTAAAGTTTCAATGATAAAAAGAAACAACGTAACGTAACTTACTTCCCATGCAATTGTTGGTGTGATGAGAGACATGGTTGTTATTATTGTAAGAGTACGAATGATACTCATTTGGACACAATAATCTAAATTGACTTAATTATTAGTCACAACATAGGTTTGTTATAAATTAATTTCATTAGGTTGTATCATATTCTGGATCACAGTCAGACAGCTTCTTCAAATCATCTCGGACACAGTCAGTACCCGATCCAGTGAGTTATTTTTCCTCTAAGTGAATATGGTATTTGGACCTATCATTATCATTATTCAGTGATTTAAGTGAATGAAGCAGCTTGATTTGAGGGGATTTAAGATACATATTTTCAGACAGAATTTGTTGGGTTTTTGTACTATATAAATAGCGCCCATGTGTGGTTTATTTGATGACTTAAATGACTTAAATTGATTGAAATCTGGCACAGCAGTTCGACCAATGCAAGCTCTCATATATTCTCAGTTAATATTTCGAATGATTAATCAGTGTTATATGTGTGTTTAAAGTGTGCATTGGTGGTGGTAATTGTTCTTGGCATACACGTGGTCAGCTACGAAGATGATGAAGGCAAATTGTTGGAGTATTTTTGTAAATCGTAGTGTGTATGATTTTGTATTGCTCCTTGTAACCCTTTGGTGATCATCTAGTAGATTGGTCTGACTTGAGTAGTCCCGTAAACACAGGAGTTTAGCTCCGAACTGGGTAAACAATTCTTCGGTGTCTAGTTCCTTATTTCTTCTTATAGTTTATTTATTTATTTATCTGTATCTGATTCTGATTCAGCAACTAATACAATAAATAATCTTTGTAAAATTTAGTAGGAACCTTAGGCTTATCTTTTGTATTCAAGATCCAAGATCATATTTTTCAATTATAATCCTATAGTATCCATTTTTGGGATGTTTGTTGGATCATGAACTCTAATGTGTTCAATGATAAAAAAAACAATATAACTTACTTGCCATGCAATTGTTGGTGTAAGAGACATGGTTCTTATTATAATCCCCTAGTATCCATTTTTTGGATGTTAATTGGATCATGAACTTTAATGTTTCAATATAAAACAAAGGGAAAATTATATATAGTTTTCATTTCTAAGTGTTACTCATGCTCACTTTTCGTTTCTAAGTGATCATTGGCATTGTACTTCTCGTCCTTTCGTGCTCACTGTTCGTCTCTGAATTATCCCTAATGTTTTATTAGTAAAGGGACTAAAAGTGTAACGTCAATGATAACTTAGGAATAAAAAGTGAGTATGACCAACACTTAGGACGAATTTTACAATTATCATATAACTTAGGAACAAAACGTGCAATTTTTTCAAAAGGGAAACAACGTAAATTACTTGCCATGCAATTGTTGGTGTGAGAGACATGGTCACATGGGTTCTCATTATAATCCCCTAGTATCCATATTTTGGATGTTTGTTGGATCATGAACTCTTGTGTTTCAACTTGCCATGCAGTTGTTGGTGTGAGAATATATTTTTTTGTACTTTCAATTTATGTGCTGAGTGTTGACAATAATTAAACTTGTGACTAGAATCATATCATGAAATAGTGTGAATGTTGTTAAGAATTTCATCTCTCTTTTTTTTTTTTTTTTTCATCTTTCTCATAAACATAAAGTTAAGTGCACTTTAGTTGACACTAGTACAGCTAAAAGGATCATCATACTAATTTTACAGATAACATTAATTAATTGATTAATACAACATCGTACATGGTTTGTGTTTGTCACTGCCAAATAATTGTAAACGACGCTAGCACTGCCCATATATAAACCCCCGTTTCAACTTCTGGGTGGAGAGGAATCGAAACAGACAACCTTAATTAATATCTCCATCTCTGACACAATATAATTAAGGAGAAAGCTAATTAAGCATGGGTCTTGCGAGTGAATTCTGGGGTTTATCTGTGATGGACAAGGCGAAGCCAGGTTCATTCCTTTGTTCATCGAGTGCGCTAGTGAATCTTGAGAACCGGGTTCACGCGAACCGGCTGCGTTTGAAGAGGGGCGTGAGGACCGCTGATCCAATGGCTTCTGTGAGCGTTGAGCAGAGAGGAGTGAAGATTGTTCCTGAGAAAGCGGTGAGGTTTAAGGTCAGAGCGGTGGTGACTGTGAGGAACAAGAAGGAAGCAGGCGGCTTTAAGGAGGCTTTGATCAAACGTTGGGATGCTTTCACTGCTGATGATCAGTTGGGAAGGAACGTTGTGTTGGAGCTTATCAGCACAGAAATTGATCCTAGTAAGTTCAATCCTATGTTACTTTCAACTGTATAGTAGTACGCGTTCTGGTGTCGTTTGTTTT
Organism: Ipomoea trifida; assembly: GCA_003576665.1. Taxonomy (NCBI): domain Eukaryota; kingdom Viridiplantae; phylum Streptophyta; class Magnoliopsida; order Solanales; family Convolvulaceae; genus Ipomoea; species Ipomoea trifida. The sequence continues at coordinate 15,644,775 of CP025651.1, forward strand.
CTTAAATCTCCAGGCCAACTGTCCTGTTTACAATCCAGCGAGAGGTTAGTTACTGTGTCAGATGGTGGAGACCCTGGTTACACCCAAAAAAGAATCATATAAACTTTTTTTTTTCTTTTTTTTTGCAGAAACCAAGGGTCCGATGAAGAGTGAACCGGCGGTGTTGAAAGACTGGGCGGTTAAAACTGGGATGAAAACAGAGACAGTTAATTACAGTGCTGAGTTTGAAGTGGACACCAATTTTGGGTGTCCAGGTGCTATAACGGTGGTTAACAAACATCAACAGGAATTCTTTCTTGAAAACATTACTGTTGAAGGGTTTTCTCGTGGTCCGGTTTATTTCCCCTGCAGTTCATGGGTTCAGTCCAATAAAAATTATCCCAGAAAGAGGATTTTCTTCTCCAATAAGGTATATCTGCTTACTTTTTCTTGTTTTTCTTCTGTTTCTTCTCTTTTCGTTTGCATCCATGATGACCCGAGTTAGGCCGATGGTGGTTAATGGCAATTGTGATATCAGGTGGACGCGAATGAAGGAATACACAGAATTTTTGTCTAAAATACACAGAATGACTTGAGGGAATAAACAGAATATTGACACAACTACACAGAAATCATCCCCTAACATTCGAATACACAAAACACGTCACAACATATGTTTAAGTATCCCTAATATGAATACACATAATGCCTTCAAAGAATACATAGAATATTAACACAAATACATAGACCGATCGAAACGAGAAATGTGATTTTCAAAGAAACAAACCGTTAATTAAAATGACCAAAACAACGTTGTTTTGGTACGGGGTGCACAATGCATGTGCACCCTGGTCCACGATATAAATTGCCGGTTAATGGAGGTTGGAATGTGGGCCAATGAGATCTCGTTGTTTGATTGGGATAATTGCCCAAAAATTGAATTAAAAATAATTTCATAAGTTTCGTTAATTGAACCAACACATAAAATGTGAAGGAGAGAGTATTTGTTAATATTTATTATTATCTGGTAGACCTAGCAATTATGGACATGACCCGTTAACACGACATGAGACCGGACACGAAAATAACGGATTAATGTTTAGTCTTAACATGTCCCGTGTCGTTAACGGGTTGATCCGTTAATAACCTGTTATGTTTCGTGTCTTAACGGGTCAATCCGTTAAACCTGTTAAGAACTCGTTTAACCCTTTAATATTATCGTGTTAACTTGTTTACACGAACCTGTTTATAACCCGCTAAGAACCATTATCATTTAGGTAAGAACCATTGTGATGAATGAGATTACAAAAGATATCATGAACATAACTAACGATGAATTTACTACATTAGGCCAAGATCCTACACCAATTATTGATGTTCAACAATATGAAATTTGAACTTTTATTATGTTCAATTTTATTCTAAAAATTAGTATGTACTTCTTTAATTATGATTGTTGAATGTTATTTTATCACTAGTTTTTCTTATGCGCCATGCGAAAAATAGGTGTCCAATATTAATATTTTATATTAAAATTTTAAATTTATTTAGATTTTAGATACGGAGTATTTAAATTATTATATAATAATAATAATGTAAAATATTTTTATAAATTTTATATTTATATTTTAGAAAATAATTAACATATAACTCCAATATATGATGTGTATATATTATTATTATTATTATTATTATTATTAAAGAAAATAAGAAAATATATAGTGGATGCCTGTGCATGGTAACAATAATGGAAAAGATAACGGAAGTTATAAGGGTTGGGGTATGTTTATCTAATATATTGTAAAGTATAACTTTTATAGCGTAATGTACAAAAAATTTAACGGAAAAAACGGACATAAATGAAGGGTATAACTTTCATTTACACTTATTATGTTTTTAGATTTTATGAATGTTATAAATTGATTTTTTTTTTTTAGTTTGTTTGATGGATTGAATTGTCGGTTTATATATAACTTAACTTTATAATCTAATGGGGTAGCTCAAGTGGCAAGTGAGCTCTCTTCGGCTCTTGTACCTCTCGGAGCGAACGCAAGTGGATTCAGACCCAAAAAATATATATAATAACACAAAACGTGTTCGTGTTAAATTTTGAACCCATAAGTTTAACCTTATCGTGAGGTCTATTATCTGGCATTATAATTTTTTTCCAAAAAAAAAAACAGAAGAAGAAAACTATAGTGAAAAGGAAGTGTTTTTTTTTTTTTTTTTTTTTTTTAAAAAGAAGGATTGTAAAGTTAGGAAAGGGTGAAATAAAGGGCATCATGATTTGTGGTAATCTTGATGGGATATGCACTAATTTTTGGTAATGTAAAGTAGCGAACGAAACTTTCCTTGTTAAAGTGCATCTCATTCCAAGCACGTTTTGCATGTTTGGTTTGGGACATTGACATCTGGCATAGTTGTGTTTGCGTGGTAATAAACTAATAATGATTGAAATGATACTTTCAGGAAAATAATGATAATTGAAATGATGTCTGGGTTTTTGATTGGCAGCCATACTTGCCTCATGAGACACCTGAAGGTGTGAAAGCGTTAAGGGAGGAAGAGCTCAGAGATTTAAGGGGAGATGGCAATGGCGTCCGGCAATTACATGACCGAATTTTCGATTTTGATGTCTACAATGATCTGGGGAATCCTGATAAGGGTGTTGATTTTGTTCGTCCCACGCTCGGCGGTGAAGCCATTCCTTATCCTCGACGTTGTCGGACTGGTCGCCCGCCATGCGTTACTGGTGCGTTTTTTGTTTTATGCTTTTGTACTATTTTCGATTTAGTTAATGACATTATTGCATTTCTGTTTTCTGTTTTGCTTCTCATATTGTTTCTGTTTTTGATTTGGTTAATGATGTTTTATTGTGGTTTGTTTAGACCCGAGTTGCGAGAGCCGATTGGAGAAGCCTGGGCAAATGTACGTTCCAAGGGATGAGCAATTCGACGATCCAAAGCGCGATTCTTTTCTGAGTGCGAGGCTGAGAGGAACAATGCACAATTTACTTCCAGGGTTACAGGCGAAGCTGTCGGAGAAGAACATGGATTTTCAAGGTTTCCAGGATCTTGATAGCATTTACAGTGAAACCCTCTTTAACAAGCTGGGGATTAAGGAAGATGTCGTGGAAAAACTCCCACTGCCCAAAATCATCCAGAGGTTCAAAGACGCCGACGTTTTCAAGTTCAACATTCCCACCATCCTCGGAAGTAATCCCAATCCGCCATTATCTGTTTATTTATCCTATTTGGTAAATAACTGTTAGCTGATTGGGTTAGAGGGTATAAGTAGCTGATAATATTAATTGGTTGTAGAAAAGTATCTATGTTAACTATTTTACCAAACATGGCCTAAACTTTTTCTGTTTCTGGGTCTTACTCTGTTCTGTCATTTCTCAGAGGATAAGCTGGCGTGGCTGCGAGACGGTGAGTTCGCCAGGCAAATGTTAGCAGGGATCAGTCCCGTCCACATCGAACGGCTTCGGGTTTTTCCTCCGGTCAGCAAGCTTGATCCTGCGGCGTACGGGCCGTTGAAATCTGCGCTCAAAGAAGAGCACATTCTTGCTTATCTTAACGGGATGAGTGTCCAAGAAGCCCTGGATTCAAACAAGTTGTACATTGTCGATTATCACGACGTGTATTTTCCGTTTGTTGATCGGATTAATGCCCTTGACGGTCGTGCAATTTATGCTACCCGAACCATATTTTTCCTGACGGATAATGGAACTCTTAAACCAATTGCTATAGAGCTTTGCCTCCCGGCAAACGGTCATGTTTCTCGGTCAAAACGGGTCGTCACGCCGGACGGCAATGCAACCTCGTTTTGGATGTGGCAGATAGCTAAAGCTCATGTCTCGTCAAATGATGCCAGTGTTCATCAACTTATTCACCATTGGTAAACCTTATCACCTCATCAATATCGGGTCTACCCGCCTTATGATCTTAACCAGTTCTAGGTTGCTGGATCATAATTAAGGAGATAAATCAGTTTAAGTTATTCATAAATGTTCAATTCAACCAAAAAGACTATTAAGCCACTCCTGATGGGAGTCATGGTTGGAAGTTGTAGTTTGTCTTTGAGATTCATGGATTTTTGTTTGATAAATGCAGGTTGCGCACCCATTCGTCCATGGAACCTTTCATTCTGTCTGCACATAGACAATTAAGTGCGATGCATCCAATCTACAAGCTTCTTGATCCGCACATGAGATACACTTTGGAAATCAATGCCTTGGCTCGCCAGACTTTGATCAATAACGAGGGCGTGCTTGAGTCTTGCTTCACTCATGGGCGTTATGCAATGCAAATTAGCGCGGCGGCTTACAAGAGTTTCTGGCAATTCAATCTTGAAAATCTCCCGGCAGACCTGATTCGAAGAGGAATGGCGGTGGCAGACCCGATGCAGCCGCACGGGCTAAAGCTTCTGATCGAGGATTATCCGTATGCGGCGGATGGGCTTTTGATTTGGGAGGCGATTCAGAAGTGGGTCACAACTTACGTGAACCATTACTACCCAGATTTCGACGGGGTCTGCAATGATCGGGAGCTTCAAGCTTGGTATTCCGAGGCTGTCAATGTTGGCCACGCTGACTTGCGTAATGCGGAGTGGTGGCCGACTTTAGAATCTCCGGCGGACCTGGCTTCCATTCTCACCACCATCATTTGGCTGTGTTCCGCGCAACACGCGGCGTTAAACTTCGGGCAGTATCCCTACGGCGGGTACCTGCCCAACCGGCCGACGCTAATGCGGCGATTAATCCCCGACGAGAACGACCCGGAGTACGCCGTGTTCGTCTCCGACCCGCAAAAGTACTTCTTCAAGGCGCTACCGAGCAAGCCGGACGCGACGAAGCTGATCGCCGTCGTGGATACACTATCTACTCATTCCCCGGACGAGGAATACTTAGGAGAGAGACCTCATCCTTCGACGTGGACGTCGGACGCTGCCATGGTTGAGGCGTTCTTTGAATTCTCGGCGAACATTGGTCAGATTGAGGAGGAGATTGATAGTCGGAACCGCAACCCGAGCCTGAACAATAGGTGCGGTGCCGGCGTTATACCTTATGAACTTCTTGCTCCTAGCTCCGGTCCCGGAGTTACATGCAGAGGTATTCCCAATAGCGTCACTATCTGATTGTTCTATAAATCCAATCATGAATATAATGTAACTATGCAAGTTTGTTTTGTGTGGACAATGTTGTTGAATATTGATGTACCTACCTTATTTATGGTTTTATCTATGTGTTTTTCTGTAAAAGTTTGCCCTTATGTGATTCAAACTCTTGTTATTTTCATTTTGGTAAAAATTATGGCTATTTTTGTAACCACTGGATCAACTAAAATATAGGTACTAAAGAAAAAAGAAGAAAATGTTTCATACAATTTTTTAAAAAATATTAAACGACACTATATCAATTTTATTAAAATTCAGTAGTTGACTGTGTTTGGCCTCTATTCATGAGGTTTACCATTATGGGGGGTGGGGGGGGGGGTTGGGTTAAATGACTCTAAATCTTATTATATCATTTAAAAAAATATTATGAAGCAAAACAGGTTATTGTAGTGTTCTCACCAAGAAATCAATTCATCATAGTTGCCAAGTCTTTGGATGCTGACTTACTGTCATGTGTCTCTTTAACAAATGCTTATATAAATCAAAGATTTTTTTTAAAGGAAGAAATATAATTTCACCATAAACGAAATGTAATTAGGATATAGCATTGATTATCCTATTAAAATATATTGCCAATTTAATATTATATTAACAACAAATGCTATCATGCATGCATGTGATCAACACACATACATCACTGCTCCATCTTCTTCTGCTTTCAAATCACAATTGTGGGATCCAAATCATCCAATCCTGTTCTCAAACACATCACACTTTAATAATAATAATAATAACAACAACAACAACAATAATAATAGCCCTCGGGTTTAGCATAGTGCTTTGTCACCTGAATGACTTGATGTCATGATTGAACGCGGTAATGTAGGGCTTAAATCCCACTGGGCGACTCACGATTTACCTTTGCAGTGGCTCTAAGGGATGAGATCCTGTAAGTTTAAGATTAGTCCGGTGAAACTAGGATCACCTAAGTATAAAAGATAATACTCTCTAATAATAATAGCAACAACAATAACAATAAATGAATGTAATTCACAAAAAGTCACAAATATTACCAATTATTCGAAACAAATAAAAATAATTAACAAAAATTTAGAAAAAAAAGTATAAAAAAAAAATCAACAGTAATTTAAAAAAATACGAAATAAATTTAAAAGTTTACAATAATTTCCAAAAAATACAACATTGAACAATAATTCAAAGGAATTCCAAAAAATCACAATAAATACTTTGGTATAATTACGGAAAAGTCCACCATAGCTATCCAAAGGTGCGCACGGGGTGAAACACACATTATATTGTGTCCAAACTGCTAAGTTGCCTATAGTTGACCAGCTCAAACCAAGAAGGTCGCTCACACTAAGAGTCGAACTTGGAACCTTATAGAGTACATTGGTCTTGTAACCCTAGTCGGCAAATTAAAGGTCTTTTAAAATATTTATATTATTAATTTTTAATTTTTTTTATTAATTATAATTTATACTTTTTAAATTTTAAGTATTATTATAAAATTATAATTTTATATGGAGTACATATTTGTATAATTATTAAACTGTATATTATTTATACAAATTAAAATTATATATTTTTTAAGTAAGAGACTTACAATTTCGAAAATTAAAATTAATACAAGTTACAACAAATAAGTTTAAACTAATATATAAAGATTTTTGTAATTCATCGATATGTGTTGAGACTCTTTACAAATTTACCTTGTATGTTAAAAAAAATAATTTAAATCACTACATTCTTAGTCTGCAAGTATAAATTTAAAAAAAAAGTAATTAAAATTATCTAAAAACATAGTAAATGTGAATGAAGGTTATACGCCTAATTTATGCCCGTTTTTTCCGTTAAGTTTTTTTGTACATTATGCTATAAAAGTTGTACTACATAATATTTTGGACAAATATACCCCTACCGTTATAACTTCCGTTATCTTTTCTCCTATTGTTACTATGTGCATGCATCCACCATATATTTTCTTATCTTATTCAATAATAATAATAAAATATACACATTAAATATTAGAGTTATATGTTAGTTATTTTTTAAAATATAAATATCTAATTTATAAAAGGAAAAATGACACTTTTTCCCCCTATGTTATGTGCATATAACACTTTTTCTCCCTGTGTTATTCAAGTGGCAGTTTTCCCCTCTCAATTATTTTAAAAGTGGTAGTTTTTCCCCCTGTAATGTTAAATTGACATTTTTGTCCTTAAAAATAATTATTTCATTTATTTTTATTCTCCAACCAATTATTACTAATATGCATGGAAGATCACGGTTCGATACGAACCTAATCAAACATTGTAGCAATTGAACTTAAATAGTATGGACGGTAGTTATGGTTACGATTCAGAACTGAAAAAATAAAATAAAATAATTGTTGAATTTAGACTATTTTAAATAAGAAATAAAATTAAAAATAAATAAATAAATGAATAAATAAATAAATAAGTTTTTATTGGCGGTTCAAAATCGAAATTGGAATTGAACCGTACCGATTTATCAAAATAAGTGTTTGATCATTTTCACTATATGTGACAGTGGTTTAGTTCCGGTTCACGGTTCAACAATTATTTAATTTTATTTTTTTCGGTTCTGAATCTTAACCAGAACCGTCTATACTATTTCGGTATGATTGCTACATTGTTTGGTTAGGTTCGAACCGAATCGTGATCATCCATACATATAAGTAATAATTTGTTGGAGAAGAAAAAATAAATGAAATAATTATTTTTAAGGGTAAAAATGCCAATTTAACATTTCAAGGGGGAAAACAGCCACTTTAATAACACAGGGAAAAAAGTGCTATATGCACATAACATAGGAGAAAAAAGTGTCATTTTTCCCTTTATAAAAATATTTTACATTATTATTATTATTAGATTATTATTATTATTATTATTATTATTATTATTATTATTATTATTATTATTATTATTATTATTATTATTATTTACTATATTAAAATTTAAATAAATTTAAAATTTTTATATAAAATACTAATATTGGGCACCTATTTTTTGCGCATCGTGCATAAGAAAAACTAGTAAAAGAAATAAAAGTAATATGGTCTCACGTCAGCCTAACCCAATAACGCATATTACATGAATGGTGGCTCGTCACAGGTCACAGCCTTTATATATAGAACCGTGTCATGCATACAACAATCCGTGTGAACTAAACTCGCATTTCTATCTCTATTAGCGGTGTAAATGAGTCGAGCTCGAATCGACTTATTAAGTAATTGACCAAACTCAAGCTTTAAAATGTTTGACTCAATCATGACTTTTCAAGCCATATATATATCTAAAAACTTAATAAGTCTCAATCAAGGTTATATCCTTGATTTATGTTCATCTTTCTATATGCTAATAAATTTGTACATTTTATTTTAAATGTTGTACACTTCAATATTATTAGACAAAATTGTCCTTACTACATTGTTGTTATACAAAAATACCCTTACACCGTTATACCACCGTTAGTTTTTAACTCCATCATTATTATCATACACCTATATCTATCATATCATTTTCCTATTTCTTAATTATCATTTTAGTAAAATTATTATATAATTAATTTAATGGTTGATTATATTTTAATTAAATTTCTATACATGGTAAATCATATATGTGTGTGTATAAAATACATATACTATATTTGTGTATATAATTAGAATTAAAATTTTTAATTATTTATATTTATTAATGTTTTAATATTGGGCATGAACTTTCGCGCATCGCGCGTACAAATACTAATATATATATATATATATATATATATATATATATATATATATATATATATATATATATATATCCAAGGGGCTTTTAAAGTAAAAAGAAAAAAAGACTATTGACTATTTGACTTCATTAATGTTTTGGTAATTAATTCTTTACCATTTTTTTTCTACCATTAGGAAAGCATATGGATGAATAGGTCACCCAATAAAACAGAAGAAAGAAGAAAACGGAAGGTGTAAATCAAGATAATAAATTTAAATATATGTTCATTATATCTCTGATGTCATTGCACTGATCACGTTCAACATATTCATCATCCAGCTCAGCTGCTAAATTATAAATATGTCTATCTGCACAACACCACTATCTTTAACTTTCCAACCACTTCTCATCCACTCAGATATCCCAAGCTACAAGTCAACCCAAATTACCATTTTTAAATCTTTTTCACACGCTATATCTTTATCAACATCTTAAACTCGATCGAATAAATTTACAAAAATGTAACAAAAATTTCTTTAACATTAATTTTCTCGATGCTTATTCAAGAAAATATAACTTTAAATATTGACATAACCTACAAGTCAAGGCGCTTTTATTCAGTCAAAAATAGTTTTGGGTCCCATAGTGATGAATTATTGCTTCCCACATTTATTTTCAGTGCCCATTTTTCCCTGTCTACTTGCACCAACTTGGCCTTTCTGGTAAAAAGGGACTTCATCCATGGTATTGGACAATTCAAATTAATGTAAATAAAAAAAAAATTGCTCACTCTCTCACTCAAACTTTCACATGAACTGTTCAACATATTCTGGAAATTCTTGAATTTTTCTTGACAGTCACTTTAAGCTAAACCACTCATGTAGTATTTCTTTCACTTTGGTGTATATTTCTTGTTCTTCTCTGTTTGGATTTTGAAGTTTCCAGAAATGATAATGGCAAAGTTTCCCAAGCTTTGCTCAATCTTTTGTCTGCTACTCTTCTGCCTCATTAACCCTTCTGCTTCACACCCTTTGTGTACAGACCTGAGTAAGTTTAATTTCTTTGTTCATCTTTTCATTTCATTTTCCATGCAACTTTCTGAAGCATCAGTTTGAGTGTTTGATGAAATCTTGATGGTTTTGTTTCGAAATTTTTGGGATATTTAGGAGCACCCATCACTGCAAAGAAGCCTCTGGCTTTCTGCCCATACAATGGGACTGTTTGCTGTGACTCTTCCAAAGATTTGCAGCTGCAGAAGAAGTTTGCAGGCTTCAACATTTCTGATTCTGCTTGTGCTTCTGCTGTGAAATCAATCCTCTGTGCAGTAAGTTGTTTGTGGCATTTTCCTTATAATTGATCCCAACTAGATTGAGATTACTTTGCATTATAAGTGAACTTGCAAATTTGAGCATGTTGAACAAGTTTTAAGGATATGGTAACTCTGTAACTTGCAAAATTTTCAAGTTTGTGATATCATCTCATCTGTCAAAGAGAGATAGAAAACCTGTTGGGCGGAGGCCGGTGAAGGGCCAAATCCAGTATTAGGTGGCTAGGTGATTGTTGGGTGGTGGCCTGAAGGGCCAAATCCAGCATCAAGTGGCTAGGGGATTGTTGGGCGGAGGTCTGAAAGGCCAAGTCCAGGATAAGGTGGCTAGGGATTGTTGGGCGGAGGCTTGAAAATCCAAATCCAGCACCCTGACTATCGAAAATTTGACGGGTATAAGGAAATAAAGTTGCGTCTTTGCCACTAGTTATAATTTTTGACATAGTGGTAAGCGCTTAATTCTAACTAGTGCCATTAGAGCAAGAGTAAAAACTGTGCAATTAAGGCTGGAATTGTTGGCGGAGGCCAGTGAAGGGCCAAGTTCAGCACCATTTGAAATGAAACTATTTCAAAGGAAAACAATGAGTTAAAGGACTTTGTAACTAGCAAAGTTTTGAAGTTGATGTTCATCTGATACACTGTGAAACTGAAAATTTGGTATATGATTTTGCAGGCTTGTGATCAATTTTCAGCAGAGTTGTTCAAGGCTAAATCGGGGCCTAGACCGATACCAGTTCTATGCAACACACCTTCGAAAGCAACCTCGTCTTTGTCAAGACAACAAGAAAATGATGACAGTTTTTGCTCATCTGTTTGGGATGCCTGCGAAACCATACCGATACTAAACTCTCCCTTTGCTCCCTCTTTGCAAACCAAGGCTGGAGAGCCACAAAACTCCACCATTTCCAAGCTAAATGACCTCTGGCAATCTAAAGATGATTTCTGTCAAGCATTTGGGGGAAACAGCTCTGATGGGAAGGCCTATTGTTACAGCGGGGAACCAGTTAAGCTGAACAGCAGTGATAGGTTTTCGCTCCCAAATGGGATGTGCCTTGAGAAGATTGGCAGTGGAGCCAATTACCTCAACATGGTCCCTCACCCCGATGGATCAGACCAGGCGTTTTTCTCTGATCAGCCCGGGAAAATTTGGCTGGCTACTATACCCGAGCAGGACTCTGGACAGGCAATAGGACTCGATGAATCAAGTCCTTTTGCTGACTTGACAGATCAAGTTTATCTGGATGCTAAGTTCGGGATGATGGGAATGGCTTTCCACCCGAAGTTTGCACAGAACGGACGCTTCTTCGCGTCTTTTAACTGCGATAAGTCCAAGTCCCCGGGCTGCGTTGGGAGGTGTGCCTGCAACTCGGATGTTGGCTGTGATCCTTCAAAGATTGCCTCTCAGCCATGCCAATTTCATACAGTTGTTGCAGAGTATAGTGCTAATGGAACAGCTCCAAATCCTTCATTGGTACGTCTGTTTCTGTTAGGATCAAACGCTTACCAGTTAACCACCACGCCAAAAGCTATAACTAGTAGCAAAAACGTAACTTTATTCTCTTATACCGCCACATTTTCGAGAGGTACAGTGTTGAACTCGACCACACCCTAAACCCTAAACCCTGAACCCTAAACTGGCCTAACAATTTTTCAGCCACCTGGTGCTGGATTTTACCCTTCAGTCGTTTACAGGCCTCTGGCCAACAGTTCAACATCAACTTCTAGGGATTTATTTTAACCAAAGAGAAATGGAAATCTGGTGCTGATTACAATGCTGTAAATTTGCAGGCAGAAAAAGCAAAGCCATCAGAAATGAGAAGAATATTCACACTGGGACTTCCATATGCAGACAGTCATGGTGGCCAAATTCTTTTCGGGCCCGAGGATGGATACATGTATGTCATGTTAGGCGATGGCGGGAGCAAGGGTGATGTATACAACTTTGCTCAAAATAAAAAGTCTTTGCTGGGCAAAATTCTGAGGCTTGATGTAGATAACATACCAAGTAAGTACATATCAGATCAGAAAGAAGTAGCTACTTACTGCAGCATCCTCATCTTTCATTTCTCTGATTCTGTATCTGATTCGTTCGAGAAGGTGAAGAACAAATATCTGATCTTGGCCTCTGGGGAAACTATTCTGTTCCTGATGATAATCCTTTCGCCGAGGAGAAGGATATGGCGCATGAAATATGGGCTCTTGGTCTCAGAAATCCTTGGCGCTGCAGCTTTGATGCAGAAAGGCCTAACTATTTCCTCTGTGCAGATATTGGCCAGGTATTTATTATGCACTTCTTGCATAGATTGATTGTGTTATATCCTAGTACACTGCATATCAAGAATGTTAACAAAATGGGACAACCCCGAACAAATTGGTAGGGCTATTGGTTTGATTCTCAAGGAGAGCGGTTTATATTTTTTTTTCCTTCTTCTGAGTCAATTGGTAGGCAGCTTATGCTGGTTTGCCTCCTTGTGGTCTCTTGCCGGCTGGCTAGGGTCACATGACGGGATTTATCCTGTGTACAATCTCGAGTAGTGGAGGTAGGTTTTCCTCATTAGAATGTTATAAAATGAGGCAACTCAGCGAAGGTGGTCGAGCTGTTGGCTTGGTAACCACAAGATTTCAAGCTCGACTCCGAGTGAGAGCGGTCTATCTCCTTGTGTCACAAGGCGGGATTTATCCTGTGTAGCAGTAACTGCGGGTTTTCCTCATCAGAATGTTAATAAAATGGGGCAACCCAGCGAAATTGATTAGACTGTTGGCTTGGTAACCACAAGGTTTTAAGTTCGACTTCCCGTTGGAGTGGTCTATTTGCCTTCCTAGTTTATATTACCTTCTTGTGGCCCTTTGCCAAATAAGGTCATAAGAGGGAGTTTACCAAATACACATTATCGAGTAATAGATGTGGGTTTCCCTCGTCACCCAGAGAATGAATGCTAACAAAATGTATATATATATAGGATCAATATGAAGAAGTGGATATAATTACAAAGGGAGGAAACTATGGATGGAGCAATTTTGAAGGTCCTATACCATTCAAGCCTAAAGAAATTGTAGGAGGGAAGACTTCCAGCAGTTCCATTGATCCAATCTTCCCAGTTCTTGGGTACAACCATTCTGAAATAAATAAAGAGATAGGATCAGCAGCTATATCCGGTGGATTCTTCTACCGCTCCCAGACTGATCCCTGCATGTATGGAAGGTAAACACAAAAGACTTTAATTAAAACTTTAAATATAGTCTGCTGGGTGGCTAATAATTAGTGTTGTAAAAATTGGTCTAGGCGCCGACTAGACGCTAAGGGCTCTTAAGCCAAGGCGATTTCAACCTAGGTAGCATTTAGTCGGCGGACCGACTAGGCACCCTAAGCGCCTAACTTGGCTGAGTTAGGTTTCATCCCGGCCGAGTGATTCTTTTGCCTACTCAATTGGCTGACCGACTAACCGGCCGACTAGGCACCCTAGGCACCTAACTCAGCTATTAGGGTTCAACCCGGTCGAGTGATTTTTTTTGCCTACTCAACTACTCTTTTTCTATATTTTTTCAGTCATATACTCAACTAATCATCTAATAAATGCAGTTCACTAGTTTGAGATTATAACAACACTGCCTAGGTGCTCTAGGCGTTAGGCGCCTCGAACGCCTAACTAGCGCCTTCTGCAACATTACTAATAATAATAGCCATGAATCTATATATGTGCAGTTATTTGTATGGGGATTTGTATGCAAAGAACATGTGGGCAGGTGTAGAAACCCCCACAAACAGTGGCAACTTCACAAAAACAGACCTGCCTTTTGGGTGTGCACATGATTCACCACTCAACTGCACCACTGTCCCCAACACCAACACCAACACCCCTCTGCCTGCTTTAGGCTACATTTTCTCATTTGCTCAGGACAACAGAAAAGATGTTTTCATCTTAACCAGCACCGGCGTTTACAGAGTCGTCAGACCGAGCCGCTGCGGTTTCACCTGCCCGAAAGAGAAGACGGTGGTGGTCGGTAGTCGGCCGCCTTCTCCGGCTCCGGCCGCCGCCCACCGGGCTTATTCAATGGAGCTCATTCTGTCATCTTTGCTGCTTTTGCTTGGCTACTTAGTAATAGTATTGTAGTGCTTTTGGTTTTGTTTACCTGGTAAAACTAACAATGGTGATATAACATAGATGAGATGAGTTTTTATCTATTAGGGAAATTACGCTGAAACTCTACATCCTAGATGAAGGGCGCCTTGTAATCTTAGTCATATAATCAGACAAAAAATCACAATGAGCTAAATCGAGACCACCACAACTGGGTTAGTCATGCACTCACCTCCTAGCCTAGCCTATAATCTATACCTAAGATCCACGTCCCAACAATATTATTTTTACATAAAAGCAGTATCATATTGCCACATGATTTAAGTTTTTAATAATAATATTATCATATAAAAATGATTTAAGCTCTCAATAATAATATTATCATATAAAAATAAGGAAAATTCAAGGTGTCAATTGGTACTGGTGTCTCTTGCCTTAGATTCAATCCAAAAGACTTTTGGTGTTATACCAAGTGCTATGGATATATTTATCCTCATAATACTCAATACTTTGTTGTACCTAGTGCAAAAGGTATCGATACTCAACCAGCTTGGTTGGTGTGAATGACGGGATATTCTCATCCCTTAAAAGTGGTTGGGAGTTCAAAGCTCTTTTTGTATGGAAAAAATCAAAACCAATAGCAATATGACCAACATTTTATCCCTTAAAAAAGTAAGGATACTTATTGGGACCGTAACTTTCCCATATATAGAATTATTGAACATATAATACATAATTTTATAAAAACATATCAGTTTGCAATTTGCATTAATCTTACAATGACTATTACATCAGCAATCTGTTGCATTAGTGATGCTGTAAATCAAATGCTTGGTTGGTTACAATTCTTGTATGGTATCCTTTCCATAGAATTGGGTCTGTAACAGTATGGATGGCAAGTTTTTGAAGGTCCAATACCATTCAAATCTGCACAAACTCAAGAAAAGAAAACTTCAGCCTATTCTACAGATCCAATCTTCCAAGAGTAGTCCTTTGGTAAATAAAGAGCTGTGGTTAGCAGACTTGACTCAAGAAATATGCACACATTTGAACAAGAAGATGGAACTGGGAGTGAAATCCCCGAAAACATTCCTCCAAAAGTAACACTCCATGAACGAGCAGAGAAGCTAAAAGATTCCAAATATGTAGAGTTACTTTACATGATTTGCAGCAAATTTCTGCATCACCTTTAGTGCTGTCTCATCTCCAGTTTTAAGTGCAAGTAAGTCGTTTATGAAGAACAATGTGTCATCATCTGGAGAAATACCCTTACCAACCATTTCATCCAAAAGTAGATTTGCCTCATGCCATTTTTTCTCTCTAACAAATCCTTGCAAAATAACATTATAAGTCACAGTATTTGGTAAGCAATCATTTCTCTCCATTTTCCTTAACAACTCTAAGGCTTCATCTATTAATCCTTCTCGACAAAGCCCATTTATCATTACAGTGTATGTATTCACATTTAGGCATCGACCTTTAGAGATGAGGTCATTGAATACATCGCGTGCAACATTAAGCCGTCCTATCTTGCAGAGCCTATCAATTATGATGGCACCATAAACATGAGAACCATTTCTGTTTCTATTTAATAACTGATGATAGACTGGCATCGCCTCTTCAACAAGTCCATTACCACACAAACCATCAAGTAAGACACATGAAGTGTAAAAATTTGGTTTATGTCCAGCAACCAGCATCTCCTGAAAAAGTTTCAGTGCAGCAGAACATCTACCCACCAGAAATAACCCCTGCAACATTATGGTATACGTAACAACATCAGGATGAAGCCCTTTTTGAGGAATTTCACAAAATAGATGCAGGGCCTTATCCATTTCTTTTATTTTACAGTATCCATTAATTAATGTGCTATAGGTCCTAACATCAGGTTGAAGGCCACTTTTTACCATCTGACCAAAAGCTCTCCTCGCTTTATCCATTTCTTTTATTTTACAGTATCCACTAATTAATGTGTTATAGGTCATAACATCAGGTTTAAGGCCACTTTCTACCATCCGACCAAAAGCTTTCCTCGCTTCATCCATCCGTTCTTGCAAACAGTACCCCTCAATTAGAGTGTTGTATGTGACGACATTAGGATAAATCTTCCTTTGAATCATGATCTGAATAATAGCTTCCGCACTTTCCAACTTCCCCACCTTACAGAGGGCATCGACTAATATATTGAAAACATAGACACCTGGATATACATTATGTAGGACCATATCATTAATTAACTTCGTAACCTCTTTCCATCGGTTAAAATTGCAAAGGCCTTGAATTAGTGAAGTGTATGTGAAGATGTCCGGGGGAACTCCTCTTTCAATCATCTCAGAGAGAAGGCCAAGAGCCTGATCAACAATTCTGTCTTTACATAGAGAATCAATCACAATGTTATAGGCTATAGTATTAGGCTTAGGTCCCTCTTCTTGCATTACTATAAGTAAATCAAGAGCATTCTGTGTATGACCTGCCTTGCAAAGCCCATTTATAACAGTACCATAAGTAATTTGATCAACTTTGCACACATTTTCCCTCACCAACTTCTTGAATAGCCCTACACCCTCCACAATCTTATTATCCAGAAAGAGACCCTTGATCAGAGTGTTGAATGTTACCACATTAAACTCTAATCCACACTTGAACACCACACCAAGTACACAAAACCCGCAATCTACTCGACTAGAGCGGCAGTACACATCCACCAAAATGTTAATGGTATACACATTGATTGGGATGCCCTTTATGCGCATTTCTTGAAAGAGGGAAACAACTAGGGAATAATGCTTCAATTTCAGAATTTTACTAAGCAGATTGTTGAAGTGAAAAACAGAAGGCAAGGGGCGGGTATGAGCCATTTGACGGAATAAATCATTAAAGCTGTTTCTGAATTTGGAAGAAACCGAGGAGTTATTATGATTTGAAGAAGCCGTACCTGCCGCAAAATTGGGCGAAATGGGAGTAGAGCTTGCTGTGGTTATTCTCCTCCAACTCATGTTAGTGAAGAACGAAGACAAATTAGCATTATTTCTCTTTGATTTCATGAAATGAAAGTTAGGGCTTTGAGAAAAGAAGTTACAGTGGAAGTTAACCTTTTTCCCCATTTTGTAGGTCAAATCACCATGTAACCTCCAGTCCTACAATACACTGCCAACACTGCAATTAAAACAAAATCAATTGAATTACCTGTGACTGCGTCGCTACCTCGCCGGCGGGTGGCTCGGTGCTGGACTGCCGGTTGCTACTACAGTCTGTGAGGGTGGCTAGGGCCTGGGAGAGCCGGAGAGGTCAGCAGAAGAGAATTAGGGAATAGGGCGGTTGCGGCCGTGTTAGCGAATAGATCTATTCCATTATTTATTTATTTTTTCTTTTTATTCTTGAAAATATTATTCTCGAAAATGAGTTATTTTATTTACAATGAGATTATTATTTTTGGAGGACCCCATGACATTAACTATTCTCAAATATTTTGGAATAACTTTTATACTATAATACTGAAAATACATTTCACAAGTTAATCTTTCTCTGTTTTTCTGCCTCCGCCGCAATATTGGCGGAAGTAGGAGTAGAGCTTGCTCTCCTTATTCTCCTCCAACTCATGTTAGTGAAGAACGAAGACAAAGCATTTCTCTTTGTTTTCATGAAATGAAAATTAGGGGTTTTAGGAAAGAAGTTTTTCTGTTTTCGTCCAACACTAGAAGTTAATCTTTCTTTCCATTTGTAGGTCATATCACCCACATCACCATGTAATCTCCTATCATATTCTTCCTATTTTCTAGGTCGATCACCACATGTCCACATCACCATATAATGTCTTATTAATTATTATATTTTCTATCTAATCCGTCTCTATTTTTTTTTTTTTTTCATTTTTGTGTATACTACACTTTTACACATCACCTTTTATTTTTTGGAAGAGAAACGTAATTCATTAAATCACTTGTAAGACAATTTGCAAAAAAATAAAATAAAGGGGAATATCAAGTTACTCATCGCAACCTGACACAGAAAAGACCTCCCGAACAACAGTGTGGACGACACAATTCGTAGATCGCTTAACAAAACAAAAATCAACATCACCAATCATGGATGCTAATTCTTTTACACATCACCTTTTATTTTATTCACTTTTCTACAAATAATTTCATATCGAGACCAATGCAGCCTATGCTTGAAAGTCTTAGCCAAAAGATTACTGGGTTACAGAACCAGATGGTGCTGCATTCAAAGGATGTAGAGGGGGTTAAACTCACAAGCTTTGTTCGACATGCATCATGATAAGTCGCTTGGACTTGATGGCATGAACCTCGGGTTTGTCATCTATGATTGCCAACATTCTTAACGTCAAGCACAGGGGGATACTTTGGGCAAATACCTCGGTTTACCCTTTATGATTCGAAGCAAGAAAACAATTGTCCTTCACCTTCTGTGAGTAAAATGGTACATGGCTAGCACACGACATCTAAGTGGCGTGTGTTGGCCATGTGCATGTGTCAGGTTTCTTCGGAGAAAACAATCTCGTCGAAGAAACCCAATCTTCCCCACCCCCTCACTCTAGTCCTCCCCACTCCCTCCCCTCTTTTCTCCCCTTATTTTAGTGCGTTGGAGAAACCTTTAGAAATCGAGTGGAGCTTTATTTGTTTTTATTTTTAATGGATCATTTATGGAATATGGCCCCTTTTTTGTAATTCTATTTTTTTTTGTACAATGTGCTATTTATAGAAATAAATACTCTAGCCAAACGGTAACGGTTGTCTAGAAGAGAACTAAACCGAAACCTCCACAACTGGATTAGTCTTGCACTCACCTCCTAGGCTAGCCCATAATCTAGACCTAAGATCCACATCCTAACAATACTATTTTACATAAAAGCAATATCATATTGCCACATGATTTAAGTTTTTAATAAGAGTCATTTCCATTTTTGGTCCTATTGTTATTGGGGCATTGCCAATTTTAGTCCACTTCATTAATTTTTGCCACATTACGGCCAATCTTATTTAGTCCTTACCACTTTTAGTCCACCGTTAAAATTTTCGTCAAATAGCCGTCCTAAATCGGGGTATTTTTGATCTTTTCATGCTTTGGTCATCTCCTTGACCTTTTGCAGTGGTTTTCCTTACACATTTTCATCCAATGAAGAGGTCCAGCGAAAGCCATGTGAGCCACATTACAAAGTCATGGCTTTCGCCGGACCTCTTCATTGGATGAAAATGTGTAAGGAAAACTACTGCAAAGGGTTAAGGAGATGATCAAAGCATGAAAAGACCAAAATACCCCTGTTTTGGACGGTTATTTGACAAAAATTTTAATGGTGGACTAAAAGTGGCAAGGACTAAATAAGATTGGCCGCAATGTGGAAAAAATTAATGAAGTGGACTAAAATTGGCAATGCCCTAATAACAGTACGACCAAAAATAGAAATGACTCTTTTAATAATAATATTACCATATAAAATGATTTAAGCTTACATGATAAAAAAAAATATTTTTCTTTTGTTGCTCCATTTTAAGCTACCAATAAATACCGATTTGCTATGTCTCTTTCACTTAATATAATTAAAAAACTATCCGTATTTTTATGTTTTGTTATTAATGATATTTTTGTAGAAGGAACATTGCACTTTGCATCACTGGTTATAAGGTAATTATAAAATTCGTCTTTACTGTTGGTCATGTTCACTTCTCGTCTCTAAGTTATAATTGACATTTAAAAAAAAACATTAAGAATGAAATTTGCAACGTCAATTTTATCTTCGGGACGAGAACTGAGCATGACCGGTTAAAAAAAGACAAAAATTACAACATTAGTTATAACTTAAGGACAAGAAGTGAACACAATCAACAAGTAAAGATGAATCATACAATTATCATATAAACTTAGAAACAAAAAGTGTAATTTATAACTTTAATTTGACAATGGTGTTGTTGCAGTAACGTAACAAACATTGACATCATGTTTGCGCATGCAAGACGACAGTAATGCATGCATATATGTTTATCGTTAGTGTGTGGGGAATCTCATGGGAGAAGAATGACAAAATGCTTGTTAACAGCTTATTCGCACATTAATTAGTTAGGTTTATGGTTTTTCTTTCAATGCTGAGGATAAATATATGTTCATTAATGATAGCAGGGGGAACAGGACTAAAAATTGTGGGGACAACTTTTATTTTCTGCTAACACGCAACATTAATCTACGTAGTTCATTTGAAATCCAATAACTTTTTTCTGGTTATATCGAAAGTTATCCAAATCACAAACATTTTGCGAACAATTTTGCGGCAAACAAAGCAATGAAAATGCTCAGAACCTAGATTTGTGCATTCTCACATCATACATCTCCGTCTGTGATTATTTATCAAAAAAGGAAAAGTACAAACCAAATAAATTAAAATAATAGACTAATAGGGCATGACAAAAATCTTGTGGTCAAGCAGCATAATTGCTGCTGAGGCTTGAGCTCATGACCTCCCATCTGAGAGAGTCACTTCATGCCACTTGACCACAAAATCATGGTCTTCATTCTTTTTTTTTTTTAAATTACTTTTTTTAAAATTACTTGATTATAAAACAAAGTGCTAAAAAATAAATTAGAGTTTTTTTTTTTTTTTCCATTCACCATTTGTAGTGACCAAAAAGGTCATTGTGGCAAAAGAAATAAAGAAATGGTGGTGAAGGTCCTCCAATTAGGCAATTAAGACACCAAATCACCATCCATTTTGAGAATTGTTCATTCGCGACAAAATGGAATTTATTTTTTCCTTTTTTTTGTCTTTGCTCTTTTTTATTAATTCTTTTTTATCCTTATTTTTTTTTTTATATATTTACATATATATATTTTTGAAATACTCATGATTCTTTATCATGAACCACCGAGATTCGAAACTATATTCACTCATTTGAAATGGTAAGATGCATATATATTGACATATTCTTTAATTTGAATGGCAACTCTCTTTTATCTTTTGGGAATTTCTTTGCATTGATTGTCCATGATGTATAGAAACATTTCCTTAAAAGCCAACTTCACTTGTTTTGTTTGATCATTTGATTCATTTCATTAATTTTATCCCATTAACTCATTTTGTTATGACACATTCCAAAATAAACCTCTTTTTATTTCTTCTGAGCAAATATACGTCTACTTACCTACCAATCAAATTGACAAAAACTTATTTGAGATCATCTTACGTGAGACGGGTCGGGTCGAGTTAAAATACAAATGTAATACTTCTATGCACAAATGCCATACTTATATGGTCAAATGTAATACTAATCAGGAATAAAATTTTTGTTACTTATAACAGTAAATGTAATACTTTTAAGGGGAAAATACAAATACTTTTACATTTCGATTTAAAAGTATTATTTTTTCTCAAAAGTATTATATTTTTTATAAGTAAGGGGCACTTGTAAACATTACTTATTATGAAAAATGTATTACAGTTTCTCTTATTAAGTACAAAAATTGTATTCTTGATTAGTATTATATTTGAGCATATAAGTATGACATTTGCATGTTGTTTTGAGTCGACCCCGACCCGTCCACGAATAAGGATTTGTGAGACGGTCTCACACAAGTGTGATCCGTATTTACTTATCAATTATCATCACTATATCTCATTATAAGCCTTTAGTTGTAATTTATTGCGGAATATTATTTTATTTCACCCACCATTACTTACCTATGTACCTCTATTACCTTTTACTTAGGTACGTACTGTTCAAATACTTATATCGTCTCACTATAATCTACATATTTATTTATCACTACAGTACAATTATATCCATTACCATCTGATTTGCTTTTTGATTACTTATCTTATTATATCCATTACCATCTTGATCTGCCAAAGACCTTGTGGTCAAGTGGCATCCGATGTCTCGATTAACACTCTCACATGGATGATGGAAGTGTGTTTCAGTAGATTGAGAAAGTAGCTATGAGCATATACTACATTATAACAGAGTCAGTAGTACTAAAATAAAATTATCTATTTACTTTTATCTAACCTGAATTGTTTACCAATACTTAGAGTAAAGCGTGTTTAAATTATATAAACTCACCTGAACGTAGATATATAGTTTTTTAAAACACTTCCGCACATTTTTTTTTTTTTTTGAAAAGCAAACTGATAAATTCATTAAAACACCATAATATCGTTATACAAAGCTTGAGAAATAAAAGACGGACCGGTATCACACCAAAACCGATCACCTAACACCACACTAGCATTTCGAGCCAAAAGATGGGCCACACCATTGGCCGAACGCTTAACAAAAGACAGACTCACATTCTGAAAAAAAGATAGAAGTAACATAATATCTTTTAGAAGAAGACCATAAGGAGATAAACTGTCTGAATCAAGCTGGAGAATAATTTGCTGGGCATCCGTTTCAATCTGAATATTATCAAGGTTCCGCTCCTTCAACCAGCTCAACGCTTCACGAACGGCTAAAGCTTCTGCCTCCCGAGGTACACATGCTCCTTCACGCCCCACAGCTCCGGCCGCTATGAACTGCCCCCCATCTCCACGCAAAACCCACCCCAAACCAATCATATTCCGATCATCACTAACCGCAGCATCAACATTCATCTTTAGCATTCCCTCAACTGGGTACGTCCATCGTCTCTCACTCGCCTCCCTCATACTCTCCCCCCTAGTATTTCTGTCTCCAGCCACCCTCCAATCACGAAGAAAAGCCAAAGCAGAACGAACTACAGCCCTAGGATGACATTCTTTCCCTTCCCAAATCATAGTATTTCTGGCCCCCCAAATTCCCCAGCAAACAACCACAAAATGAGCCTGTTCAGTCGCACTAAGATGACGCAAAACTCCCAGAATCCACTCCCGAATCCCATCACCCCCTACTGCAGTCCAATCCCACCCATAACAGCCCCAAACATGTTTAGCAAAATCACAATGACGAAAAAGGTGGTCTGCTGATTCCCCCACACTGCCACAGAAAGAACAAATGATATCAATAGGCACATTTTTTGAGCTTAAAGCAACCTTAGTTGGTAACGAATTTGAACACAAGCTCCAAAAGAAACATTTAATTTTCGGTGGGATTGACAAGTTCCAAACGGACGTCCACTCCATCTCACCACCCTCATCCCACTCCCCCACACAATACCTATATGCACTCTTTACCGAGTAAAACCCATTAATCTCCCCACCCCAAAACGGAACATCAAGACCCTTGGAGATAGATATAGGCACCCTAAGGATCAGACTCTTATCCCTGTGAGAAAAAAGATCATCAAGAATCTCAACATCCCAAGCAGTTTGATCAGAATTCATAAGACTATGAACAGTTGCAAGACGCAAAGAATCATACAAAGGAGTTTGAATATAAGGATTAGAACAAGGAAGCCAAGCATCCCCCCAAATTCGAACAGTCCTACCATCCCCCACCCTCCACCGAATTCCCCCTTTCAACCCCTCCCAGGCCTCCCAAATACTCCTCCAAACGAAAGATGGATCCCTCCCCAAAATAGCATCACTAAACAAAACCCCCGGGTAATACTTTGCACGAAACACTCTCGCCACTAAGGAATCAGGATGTGTCAATAACCTCCACCCTTGCTTCCCAAGCAAAGCGACATTCATATCCCGCACACGTCTAAAGCCCATCCCTCCTAACCTCTTCGGTTTACATAGGTCCGCCCACCGTTTCCACCGAATCCCTCGTCTTCCCTCCCGTTTCTCACACCCCCACCAAAAAGAGTTAAACAGAATCTCTAGTTCCTTACACATGCCCCTAGGGAGTAAGAACACCTGCATAGCATAATTAGGCACCATTTGCAACACAGTCTTGAGCATAATCTCCCGACCAGCCCTAGACATGGACCTATTAATCCATAGCCCAATCCTAGCCTTTATTTTCTCCTTTACCCAACTCAAAATATCATTTTTCCTCCGACCAACCAGCCCTGGAAGACCCAAATAATGCCCACCCAAAGGTGTACA
Source organism: Ipomoea trifida (assembly GCA_003576665.1). NCBI lineage: Eukaryota > Viridiplantae > Streptophyta > Magnoliopsida > Solanales > Convolvulaceae > Ipomoea > Ipomoea trifida. The sequence goes on from CP025651.1 coordinate 15,669,006, forward strand.
ACGGACTCCCAACTCATCACACACAGCATCCCTATCTTCCCACCCAACATTACAACCAAAACTCAAACCAGACTTATCAAAGTTAACTACTTGCCCAGAAGCTATGCCAAAATCATATAACACTTCTTTTATAACCCCCGCCTCCCTGTAATTAGCTCTAAAGAACAATAAGATATCATCAGCAAAACATAAGTGGCTAATCGAGGGCGCCCCGCTCGCAACCCGAATCCCATGGAGCAAACCCAGCTCCTCTTTACGACGAAGAACACTACACAACCCTTCCATAACAAGCAAAAAAAGGTAAGGGGACAAAGGGTCCCCTTGCCGAAGCCCCCTAGATGGAATCACCGGACCCCACTCCTCACCCTCAATAAGGACATCATAGGTAACTTGAGAAACACACCTCATAACCAAAGAAACCCAACGATCATCAAACCCCATCACTCTCATTACTTTCTCTAAATACGCCCACTCCACCCGATCATAAGCCTTACTCATATCAAGTTTTAAGGCTGCAAAACGCTCAACTCCCCCACCCCTAGCCCTATTAAGAAAATGGTTAATTTCAGAAGCCAAGAGCACATTATCGACAATAGAACGCCCCGGCACAAAAGCACTCTGATTTTCACCCACCAAACCACCCAAAATCACCTTCAGCCTATTAGCTAGGACTTTAGCAAGGATTCTGTACACAACATTACACAAAGCTATAGGCCTAAAATCACTCATGCTCACCGGGTTTGGGATTTTTGGAATTAAAACAATATGGGTACGATTAACTTCCTCTAACTCCACCCCTCCCTCAACAACCTTTTGACAAAACTCAACAACATCCCTTCCTACTATATCCCAATATTCCTGATAAAACCCAGGATTCAGACCATCCGGTCCTGGAGATTTATCAGGAAACATACCAAACAAAGCACCTCTAACCTCATCAACAGTAACCCTTTCTAATAGCTTCACATTCTGGGCCGGAGAAACCCTCACTCGAATCTCCTCACAACCGTCCCGCAACACTCCAACCCCAGACCGAAACAGCCCCTCGAAATACCCAACTGCCACAGCCCCAACCTCATGCCGCTCAGTACACCAGACCCCACAATTATCCTTTATCCCTCGAATACAATTCTTATGCCTCCTAGCTTTGGTTTTAGTATGGAAAAAATGAGTGTTAAAATCCCCATCCCGTAACCAAAACTGCTTCGCCCGTTGTCTCCAATACCTATTTTCCATAGCTAACAGATTCACAAATTGCTTATGAGCATGAACAAATTCCTCACTCCCTCTAGCATCACCACGCCCTCTCAACCTGCCCAAACGCCCCCGCCACCATTCAATTTCCTTCCGGAATTCCCTCCGTCGTCTCCCTCCCCACACTCCTAATCGAACCCCACAAGCTGCAATCTTCCCCTCTATATTACGAGCTACAGCTCCCTCCCAGGAAGACGCTACCACATCCCGACACCCTCCCTCGGAAACCCAAGTTTGTTCAAACCGGAACAACCGTCTACGCCCCCGCCGCTGAAACTGATTTGGAGTAAGCAAAAGGGGTAAGTGGTCACTCCCAACACATTGAAGGGAAGTAGCAGTAGCACCCCGAAACAGCCCACCCCACCCATTCCCAACTAAAATACGGTCTAATTTCTCCTGCACCCAACCCTCTGACCCCCTCCCTCTCTCCCAAGTATATTGATACCCTCCAAAAGGAAAATCCACCAAACCAGAATCCCTCACCGCCCCTTGAAAACCCCGTAATAAGAACCCAGGATGAGCAACCCTACCGACCTTATCCCCAGGATCAAGCAAATCGTTAAAGTCACCCATAACTACCCAAGGTAAAGAACTGAGAGTAGATAAGTACCTTAGACGATCCCAAGACTCCTGCCGGCGTGATCGCTGAGGACAGCCGTAGAACCCAGTGAAACGCCATAGAGGTTGATTAACAGCTAGCCGTACCCGTGCATCGATATGGTGACGGGAGTAACCGAAAACATCTACCTCCACCTCCGTTTTCCATAAGAGCGCTAGCCCACCACTTCGCCCCACGACATCTACAGACAAACAATGGTCAAAACCCAATTTCACGCGAACCCCCTCCACATACGCTCCCCTTTGCATAGTCTCCGAAAGAAAAATAATACTCGGCTTATACCGCTGGACTAGGTCCAGCAACACCTGAATTGTCATGGGCGGCCCAAGCCCATGACAATTCCAAACTAAGAGACTCATTTGGACTGGCGGGCCTGCTCCGCAAGACCCGCCCCAACAGATAAAAAAGACTCAACAACCATTGGGCTTTCAGCAAAATTTTCAGGCCCAAAAGAAACCACTTCATCCCCAACCCTTCTACGCTTTTGTTCCACCAAAATAACGCCTTCATTCTCCGAAACTTCCGCTTGATTTAAACTCTCATCACTCCCCTCCCCTACTTTCCCGCTCCCCTCTCCTGTCTCCATAAATATTCCATTTATTCCTTCCGACCGTTTCTCCTGCAAAGAACCGTTACGGCCAGGAATCCCATCCGTTGACACCGATGCAGAGTCCACGACTAGCCACCGATTTGGCTTCGCCACCGCACCACTCCGGCCACCCGCCCGGAGCTCCGGTCCAAAACCTCGTGGCTTTTCCATAGCACTCGTACCAAAAATTTCTGGACAGAACCGGTCAGAATGCCCCATAATTCCACATGCAAAGCAAAAATTGGGCAGCCTCTCATACTTTAGCTCAACCCAAAACCAATCCCCACCCGGTTTCTTCATCTTCATAGTCTTACGAAGAGGCTTCGTAACATCAATGGTGACACGCACACGCATAAAGGTCCGCCATGAACCATTAAAATTTGTCGGGTCAGACTTAACATAAGTACCAAGATAGCCACCAACAACCATAGCCACCTTTTCAGACATGAAACCAACTGGCAATTTGTGAACCTGAATCCAAAACGTCGCCAGATTCAAAGGAACCGCCTCTGGACAATCACCTTCACGAACTCGGTTAAGAACAACCAAATTTTGGTCAAAAGACCAAGGTCCATCTTCCAAAACTCTACAGATATCCATCTCATGGAAAAATTGAAAGAGAAACCTATCCGACCCTAATTCCTTGATACTGACGCCCCTCGCAGGCCGCCAAACACTAGCAATCACATCCCGGAAAATCGAGAACTTCACTGGTCGATCGGACACAACCCTCCCAACAGCAACAAAACGCAGGTCAATCGCTGACACATCCCCCTCTTCAAGCCCAACGATCAGCCCCTCCTCACCATCATCAATAGCCAAAGCAGCACACTCTCGTCCTAACATCTCAGCATCACTCATCGCCATGACAGAAACAAAGCACAAGAAAACACAGACCAGGAGAAACCCAAGAGACGAGAAACCCTAGAGAGAAAAGACTCGCAAAAGAAAAGCGAGAGAGAAAAAAGAAAAGTTCACGCAATAGGACTATAGGAGTAAAAACAGCAACAAAACGCAGGTCAATCGCTGACTAAACCATATATGCATTTTTTTTGTTTATTCTGATAGTACTCCATACAAACCATAAATGCATTTTTTTTTTTGTACCTAGTGCAAAAGGTATCAATACTAAACCAACTTTATTGGCATGAGCGACCGGGCACTCTCATCCCTTAAGAGTTGTTGGGAGTTCAAAGATCCTCTTGTATGGAAAAAACCAAAACCAATAGCAATATGACTAGCATTTTATCGCTTAAAAAATTGTAATGATACATATTGGGACAGTAAACTTTCCCATATATAGAATTATTAAACATATAATACATAATTTTATAAAAACATATCAATTTGCAATTTGCATTAATCTTACAATGACTATTACATCAGCAATCTGCTGCATTAGTGATGCTGTAAATCAAATGCTTGGTTGGTTACAATTTCTTGCTTGGTATCCATAGAAATACCATTCAAATCTACACAAACTCAAGGAAAGAAACCTTCAGCCTATTCTACAGATCCAATCTTCCAAGGGTAAGGGTAGTCTTTTGGTAAATAAAGAGCTGTGTTTAGCAGACTTGACTCAAGAAATATGCACAAATTTGAACAAGAAGATGGAACTGGGAGTGAAATCCCCGAAAACATTCCTCCAAAAGTAACAATCCAGGAACAAGCAGAGAAGCTAAAAGATTCTAAATATGTAGTCAGTTTACATCATTTGCTGCAAATTTCTGTATCACCTTTAGTGCTGTCTCATCTCCAGTTTTAAGTGCAAGTAAGTCGTTTATGAAGAACAATGTGTGATCATCTGGAGAAATACCCTTACCAACCATTTCATCCAAAAGTAGATTTGCCTCATGACATTTTTTCTCTCTAACAAATCCTTGCAAAATAACATTATAAGTCACAGTATTTGGTAAGCAATCATTTCTCTCCATTTTCCTTAACAACTCTAAGGCTTCATCTATTAATCCTTCTCGACAAAGCCCATTTATCATTACAGTGTATGTATTCACATTTAGGCGTCGCCCTTTAGAGATGAGGTCATTGAATACATCACGTGCAACATTAAGCCGTCCTATCTTGCAGAGCCTATCAATTATGATAGTATCATAATCATGAGAACCATTTCCGTTTCTATCTAACTGATGATAGACTGACATCGCCTGTTCAACAAGTCCATTATCACACAAACCACCAAGTAAGACACATGAAGTGTAAAAATTTGGTTTATGTCCAGCAACCAGCATCTCCTGAAAAAGTTTCAGTGCAGCAGAACATCTACCCACCAGAAATAACCCCTGCAACATTGTAGTATACGTAACAACATTAGGATGAAGCCCTTTTAGAGGAATTTCACAAAATAGATGCATGGCCTCATCCATTTCTTTTATTTTACAGTATCCATTAATTAATGTGTTATAGGTCCAAACATTAGGTTGAAGGCCACTTTCTACCATCTGACCAAAAGCTTTCCTCGCTTCATCCATTTCTTTTATTTTACAGTATCCATTAATTAATGTGTTATATGCCCTAACATCAGGTTGAATGCCACTTTCTACCATCCTACCAAAAACTTTTCTCGCTTTATCCATCAGTTCTTGCAAACAGTACCCCTCAATGAGAGTGTTGTACGTGACGACATCAGGATAAATCTTCCTTTGAATCATGATCTGAATAATAGTTTCCGCACTTTCCAACTTCCCCTCCTTACAGAGGGCATCCATTAATATATTGAAAATATAGACACCTGGATATACATTATGTAGCACCATCTCATTCATTAACTTCATAACCTCTTTCCATCGGTTAAAATTGCAAAGGCCTTGAATCAGTGAAGCGTATGTGAAGATGTCCGGGGGAACTCCTCTTTCAATCATCTCAGAGAGAAGGCCAAGAGCCTGATCAACAATTCTGTCTTTACAGAGAGAATCAATCACAGTGTTATAGGCTATAGTATTAGGCTTAGGTCCCTCTTCTTGCATTACTATAAGTAAATCAAGAGCATTTTGTGTATGACCTGCCTTGCAAAGCCCATTTATAACACTACCATAAGTAATTTGATTAACTTTGCACACATTTTCCCGCACCAACTTCTTGAATAGCCCTACAGCCTCAACAATCTTATTATCCAGAAAGAGACCCTTGATCAGAGTGTTGAATGTGACCACATCAAACTCAAGTCCACACTTGAAGACCATACCAAGTAGACAAAACCCACAACCTACTCGACTTGAGCGGCAGTACACATCCACCAGAATGTTAATGGTATACACATTGATTGGGATGCCCTTAATGCGCATTTCTTGAAAGAGGGAAACAACTACGGAATAATGCTTCAATTTCAGAATTCTACTAAGCAGTTTGTTGAACTTAATAACAGAAGGCAAGGGGCGGGTATGAGCCATATGACGGAATAAATTCAAGGCATCGTCTAAATCATTAAAGCTGTTTCTGAATTTGGAAGAAACCGTACCTGCCGCAAAAATGGGAGTAGAGCTTGCTGTGGTTATTCTCCTCCAACTCATGTTACTGAAGAACTTAGCATTTCTCTTTGTTTTCATGAAATGAAAGTTAGGGCTTTGAGGAAAGAATCTGTTTTCATCCGACAGTGAAAGTTTTTAACCTTTCCCTCCTTTCTCCCCATTTTGTAGGTCATATCACCCAAATCACCATGTAATCTCCAGTCCTACAATAGTACAATACACTGCCAACACTAGAAAAAAAAAAAAAAAAAAAAAACAGCAATTAAAAAAATTAATTCAATTACCTGTGAGGCCAGCTGACTGCGTGCAGCGTCTTGGTCTGCGGTGTCGCTGAATCCGGCTGGGCGACGTCGCTGCCTCGCCGGTCGGTGCTGGATTGCTGGTTGCTACTACCTAGGGCTTGGGAGAGCCAGAGAGGTCGGCGACTCTGAGTCTTTAGGGAATCGGCAGAAGAGAATTTTAGGGAATAGGGATTTATGGCCGGAGAGCAGGGTTGCAATTGGAACGATTAATCGAACCTTTAATTTTAACGGTTAACCGAACCAAATATTTTATTACCGAATTAATAGAATCGGAGTTTTTTTTCTCAAAAAAAAAAAAGAATCTGAGTTTTTCGATTAATCACTCAGTAATTCGATTAATCGGACTTTTTAAAATTAAAATTTTAAATCCTAAAAATAATATCTATAATTATAAATTCAATTAAAATAATACATATAATAATAAATTCATAAGAAAATATACAAAACAATACCATAACAACACTACAAATTTATATGGATTTATATATATATATATATATATATATATATATATATAAAATCTCGGTTAACCGAAGTTTCGGATCGAATTAACTATTAACCAAAATTTTAAAAAATCTTTAACGATTAACCGAAACGAAAAAGTTATGTTAAAAAATGATTAACCGAACTTTGTAGGTCAGTCGGTTAACCGAAAATTTACTGAAGTTTGCGTACCCCTACCAGAGAGTGGCGACTGCGTGTCTAAGACTTTAAGTCTTTAACTGACTTTTTTTTTTAAAGATAAAATAGGCCGGGGCGAGCTAAAAACCCCGCTCTAAAACGAGCTTCTACAACTCGAGCTCGTCAAACTAAGCCCGTTTTGACAGCTCTAAATCTCCTATCATATTCTTCCCATTTTGTAGGTCAATCACCACATCACCATATAATCTCTTATCATATTCTCTCCAACTTTTCTCCAATTTTTTAATTTTTGTGTATCGTACACTTTTACACATTACCTTTTATTTTATTCAATTTTTTTATAAATAATTTCAAACCGGGACCAATACACATTACCTTTTATTTTATTCAATTTTTTTATAAATAATTTCAAACCGGGACGAATGCGGCAATGCAACCTATGCTTGAAAATCTTAGCCAAAAGGCCAAAAGATTACCAGGCTACAGAATTAGATGTTGCTACATACCGTGGATGCTGAGGAGGTTAAACAAGCTTTGTTCGACATGTATCCCAATAAGTCGCTTGGACTTGATGGCATAAACCTCGGGCTTGTCTAGCAATACTGGGATATAGTTGGTTTGGAGGTGGTGAATTTTTGAAAGAATTTTATGAGCTCGAGTCAACTACCAAAGGGTGTAAACAGGACTTTCATTGTCCAGCCGCGATGGGTGACCTCCGTCCCATTGCTTTATGTAATGTTATATACATTCAACAAACCTTCATCTATGCAGGGAGATATTTCATCAAGGAACACTGGCTTTACCTCAGAATCTTTTGGTGAATTATCTGGTTTGTGCACAAAATCTGCAGTTACTTACAAGGAGATTTTTGTGCAAAGAACACCATGGCAGTTGCAGAAAACCCAAAAACATAATAGAAACAAGACATGCCTTTTGGCTGTGCCCATGATTCCCCAATCACCAGCAGGTAGCACAAGGAAAACTTAAGAAATGGCAATATGTATGTACATATACATCTTTAAAGAAAACCCAATGGGGTAACTCAAGTGGCAAATGAGCTTCCCATAAGTGACGATTCCCCCTGGGCTTGGTGAATTTACCAAAAAAAAAATACATCTTTGAAGAATTTTACACTGGTTTTTTAGGATCAAACTAACACTGCAGCTCCTCCCAGTTTGCAGGGATACTATTTTCCCAACAAAAGGAAATGAAAGAGGAAAAAGTGCCAGCATAAAAATCTATAATATATATTTACAGAACATTGAGAGCCAATCAACATTACTGTACATGTACTAACAATTTATTTTCAAAATGATGATGAATTAGTTGAAACTTGAAAATGACAGTGGATGAACATAACTGCCTACTTGGTGTTTTCACTGTAGATTAAGAGTGCTTAAGCAAATAATACTTGCAATGAACCTCAAGAAAACAAAATGCAGCAGTTGAGGATGACAAAATACAAGAATGATGAATCAATAATGTAAGAGAAATGTCCTTAAAAATCTTGTGTAATTGGTATTTTGACCTGCAGAGAATATTTTGTGCAATTGGTATAACTAAAATTCCATTTGGACCTTACTTTGCCATGACTAAAAACCTGAAAGCTAATGCTCCTTCCTAAAACACACAGGATCTTATATTATTTTACTATAATATAAGGCAATGGATCATCATGCATCACATTAAGTGAAGGAGGAATATACGTAGGGTGACAACAATGGAATTTCGTGTACTAAGCAAAGAAAAGAATGATATAAAATAAATGAAGATATCAGTATATAATTGTTCTAATATGAGAGTGGTTCCGTTGCAGTGTACAAAAGATTTTCCAGTCCATCAATAAGAACATTAGGTTGAAGGTCAGTCTATGAGACACTCGGGAAAGATGTGCCAAAGCTCCTTATCTTCCTTCTCATGTACTTTAATTATTTTTTGCTTCATGGTACTCTTTTAACGTCAAGAAACATTTAGCGAGTGCATAATAGGCAATAGGCATTTTACCTCCCTCTGTCAATAACTATTATGTTGTTAAAACATAGATGCTGAGACCCAAACATGTGGAATCAATATTTTAGTGTATGTATTAGTCCTTCTCGACAAAGCCCATTTATGATTACAGTGTATGTATTCACATTTAGGCATCGCCGTTTAGAGATGAGGTGATTGAATACATCGCGTGCAACATTAAGCATGCAGTCCCATCTTGCAGATCGAGCCTGTCAATTATGATGGTACCATAAACGTGTTTCTATTTAATAAGTGATGATAGACTGACATTATATTGCCTCTTCAACATGTCCATTATATTACCACACAAACCATCAAGTAAGACACATCAAGTGTGAAAATTTGGTTTATGTCCAGCAACCAGCATCTCCTGAAAAAGTTTCAGTGCACCAGAAATAACCCCTGCAACATTATGGTATACGTAACAACATCAGGATGAAGCCCTTTTTGAGGAATTTCACAAAATAGATGCATGGCCTCATCCATTTCTTTTATTTTAATTTACAGTATCCATTAATTAATGTGTTATAGATCCAAACATCAGGTTGAAGGCCACTTTCTACCATCTGACCAAAAGCTTTCCTCGCTTCATCCATTTCTTCTATTTTACAGTATCCATTAATTAATGTGCTATATGCCCTAACATCAGGTTGAATGCCACTTTCTACCATCCAACGAAAAACTTTCCTCGCTTCATCCGATCCATCCGTTCTTGCAAACAGTACCCCTCAAATTAGGCAGGAGAACACTGTTATTCAAACCCTGTTGCTAACAGAGGCACAGGGCTTAGAAACAAGTTCGTGGATTCATGAAATTTTTATGATCGAAATGGATAGCTTTGGTTGTATTTCAAGTTGACCCCATCACACTCATAGCTAAGAAGTAAGGGGGTTGGTGATGGTATAATCAGTCTACCACTATTATTACTACCTAGTTGATTTCATTGTGCTCGCATCTTAGGAGTAGGGTTGGTGTCGTGATAATTTGATAAGTTAGATCCAACCTGAAACACTTTTAATATAACCCGTCAAGAGTCAAGACGATTGTTGATACTAAAAGTTTGTTAATTTTGATTATTTTTTTTATATTAGTCTATTTAAATAGATTTTGGATAATATTGATATTATCTAATTTGTTAATTAGATAATATCAAAAGAGTTTGAATTTATCAAAACTCTTTTATCCTACAGCTATAAATAGGACCTCTCATTTTTATGTATTCATCGTAGGAAAAATCATAGAATCAGCTTCGAAGCATATATTACAATAAAATGATCCTAAATGTAAAAGCCCTGAAGATTATGCCAAATGTTGCTCCAAACCCATTGAAGATCAAGCCATTTAAACCCGAAGGCCCTTCAATGAATAACAAGCTATATATACAAGTCATTCTTTGAAAATCAAGCCACATGAATTCCGGATATGTAAACACAAAATTTAGAATATATTTTGGAATTCAAAATATGGTTACATGTAGTATATCATATTTTGGAATTCAAAATATGGTTACATGTAGTATATCAATATGTATGGGGTACAATATCTTTGAATATATGGTCCTCTGATTCTTCAATTGAATGCCTTGAACACTCCATTGAAGGGCCTCCGGAATTCATGTGGCTTGATCTTCAAAGAAGGGCTTGTATATATAGCTTGTTCTTCATTGAAGGGCCTCCGGATTTAAATGGCTTGATCTTCAATGGGTTTGAAGCAACATTTGGCATAATCTTCATGGAGGGACTTTTACATTTAGGATCATTTTATTGTAATATATGTTTCGAAGCTGATTCTATGATTTTTTCTACGATGGATACATAGAAATGAGAGGTCTTATTTATAGCTGTAGGATAGAAGACTTTTGAAAAATTCAAACTCTTTTGATATTATCTAATTAACAAATTAGATAATATCAATATTATCCAAAATCTATTTAAATATACTAATATAAAAATAATCAAAATTAACAAACTTTTAGTGTCAACAACAATTAAAACACTCAAATAGTAAAGGCCAAGACCTTAGCAGAGTAGGCGAAACAATTGCACTAGGACTTGGAGCCAATACACTTATTAGAACACCAACTCATTAAGGAGCAACAATTATGGAGGGTAGTGCATTTATAAAGGAGAGACACAATTATTAAAAGACCATTGTACTTATTAGTGTAACTATTATATTTTGTAGCTATGGTTTAGTATAAAAGTCATGCCCATGTGACAAGCGGGGGATACTCAATCTTGTACTCAAAACGATTAAGCAATACAATCTATATCTATTTACTTACACACAAATATTTTCCGGTAACATTCTTACCATAAAAATAATAAGAAGTAACATAATAAAATTGCATATATCATCAATACTTTAAGTCATATATATAACATAAATGTATTACTTTCTAGCAAAACTTTAATAGATAATTTACAGGAAATAAAGTAATAACATAGCAACATTCAAATATAATCAATATTTTATACCCTATATATAAAAAACTTTGTAGCAAAGTACTTTATAACAAAACTGCAATAGACAATTTACAAAAGAATAAAGTAATAACATAATAGAATTACATATATAATCAATACTTTAAGTCTTATATATAACACTTTATAGCATAAATATAATGCACATTTTGTAAGGAATAAAGTAATAATTTAACAGAATTGCATGTGTTGAGCATATAATATATATATAAACATAAATGTGCCAATTGCATGTACCATCTATACCTTAAGGCTTATATATACTGAAAAATATAATTTGTAACATAAATTAGTACTTTATAGGAAAACTATAAAGTGTCATTACATAGTAGAATTGCATATGTAATCAATATTCTTAACTTAAATATAATATTTTATAGAATAAATGTAATACTTTATAGCAAAACTGTAATAAACAGTTTGCATAAAATAATATTACTAAATATATATATTATAAGACCCAAATTCTCATGACTCGACATGTCTCACGAATAAAGACCGTGAGTCAATCTCCCAAGAGAACTTGCCATGTTATAATAGTGGATGATTAAAAGATTAGAAGTAAAATTTTCTCCCAAAAAACTACATTTATATATCATTTCTCTATGATCTAATTTTCAGTTTACATAATTAGGGTCAACCCTAGGCCCTAGCTGCTGATAATTTACATAATCAATTTCATTCAGTCTCACACAACATAACATCTGTTCTGGCAATTCTTCAGATTTGTTACCCTGTTTCATTTCATTCACAACACCACAAGCTTTGATCAGCAACAATGGCAGAAGCAATGGTTTCAATTGCAAAGAATGAACATAAAAGCTAAGCTTACCTGAATTGTGAGCCCAAAATCCAAGATGCAAAGCTTTAGCCTATCTAAGAATGCTTCAAATCCCTTCCTAGAGATGTAACTGAATCTGTGCATATCTAAATCGATCTCGAAATAGTTCTCTCCCTGCACCAAAAAAATGATCAAATTCAACACTCTAATAAGAATCGAACCAGTCACTCTCACGCCTTCATGATGTAATGGTATAAACCCTAAATCTTCTCCCGAATACTGCCTACTGAACCAGTGAGCTAAGCCGGTGCGGACAATCAGGTTTACTCCAAGCAGGGATGTGAATAATATCGTGAGTAGAGGTTATGGAATCAATCGGGTTGGTTACTTTAAAACATGGTTTTACAAGAAAAGCGAATTGGATATTGCTTACTGTGTAGAACTCGTGCTGAGGCCGCGAAAGGACAGGCTTTTCATTGTAGGCATGCATGAGCTTCCTCTCGGCTGCACTCAACGGCAGATGTTCCATGTTTGCTACACGACCTAATATCTTCAACCGTTCCCGAAAGGGCACAGTATTGTCTACAGGAAACGCCTTTACCTTTTCCGTATCGTTCTCAATTAGGCGCTGTTGTTTCAAATAGCAAAAAGAAAAAAGCACGACATGTAAGTGCAGTAACAGCTGAAAGCCGCATAAAAATCACCATCATAGATATAAAATTAGGTTTGCCACAAAATACGATGCTAAGTAGTATAGCTCAAACTTACTCTTATACCCTTCAGGCCTACGCCCAACAATCCCTAGCCACTTGGTCCTGGACTTGGCCCTTCACTGGCGTCCGTCAACCAGGTGGGAGGGTAAAACTAGAGGATCAATACTTGTGTGTATCTTGAAAAACATACCATCAGTTACACTCTGGAATTCTTCATCACTGCAGTCAGATTCAAACACTGCAGCAGAATCAAAGCATGTCTCCTCAGCACTTCCTGATATCAGCATCATCACATACAACAAGGGGCTTAGTTGGGAACCCAGCATTATTCATCTTTCAGGTGCAGACTAACACAAATACACAAACAAATGATTGCTGCAATTGGAGAATAACATAGTTCCAGAAACAGTTAGTACTAAAGGACCACTGAGAAGGTTCATCAAGTGATCTTCTCAAGTACTGTAGTTTATTAACATGATCCCATCTAGGCAAAGCAATAGAGCACATGGCAAGAATTCAAGGAATTAAAGCAAAAAGTATACAAATTCCTTGGTTCTTTTACTTTAACCCCACATTATTAGCATAAATGTTCTTATAATATTCAGAAGTGGAAACTTTTTATCCAAACACATCTCATCAATAATGCAGCTCAGCTCTCTAACCTTTCAACTTTTTCAATTCTCTTCCACAACCCTTAAACTCAGCTAAAAACATCCCAAAGAAAAGCAAATAAACCTCAAAAAAAACACAAATTTTGTTTTCTTAACTTCACTAATGCTTGGATCAAACGCATTAACAATAACACTACACACATAATATACATAAACAGAACACAAACCATGGATTGTGGGATTGGTGAAAGATGGATTCTTGTCAGCTTTATCCAATGATGGATCAGAAGAATGAAAAGAGACCCTCTTCTTGATACCAGATTTCCTTCTCTTCCCGCATTTCTTCTTTTTCTCACCTCCAAATCTACCCGGCCTTGACATGCATCTCCTCATCTCCCAACCCACCCACCCACCCCTAATTTCAGACTCACTAAACAAATGGGTAAATATAGTTTTTGAAGAAAACCCCAAAATTCAAAAATATAAGAATCCCAGGAGAAAGAGCTGATCAAGCCCTTCTCCTCCTCGTGGAAACAGAAAGATAAAAATCGAATCTCTTATCATATTCTCTCCAACCTTTCTCCAATTTTTTAATTCTTGTGTATCCTACACTTTTACACATTACCTTTTATTTTATTCAATTTTCTATAAATAATTTCAAACCGGGACCAATGCAACCTATGCTTGAAAATCTTAGCCAAAAGATTACCAGGCTACAGAACTAGATGTTGCTACATACCGTGGATGCAGAGGAGGTTAAACAAGCTTTGTTCGACATGTATCCCAATAAGTCGCTTGGACTTGATGGCATAAACCTCGGGTTTGTCCAGCAATACTGGGATATAGTTGGTTTGGAGGTGGTGAATTTTTGAAAGAATTTTATGAGCTCGAGTCAACTACCAAAGGGTGTAAACAGGACTTTCATTGTCAAGCCGCGATGGGCAACCTCCGTCCCATTGCTTTGTGTAATGTTATATACATTTAACAAACCTTCATCTATGCAGGGAGATATTTCATCAAGGAACACTGGCTTTACCTCAGAATCTTTTGGTGAATTATCTGGTTTGTGCACAAAACCTGCAGTTACTTACAAGGAGATTTTTGTGCAAAGAACACCATGGCAGTTGCAGAAAACCCAAAAACATAATAGATATCTTATGAAACAAGACATGCCTTTTGGCTGTGCCCACGATTCCCCAATCACCAGCAGGTAGCACAAGGAAAACTTAAGAAATGGCAATATGTATGTACAAATACATCTTTGAAGAATTTTACACTGGCTTTTTAGGATCAAAGTAACACTGCAGCTCCTCCCAGTTTGCAGGGATACTATTTTCCCAACAAAAGGAAATGAAAGAGGAAAAAGTGCCAGCATAAAAATCTATAATATATATTTATAGAACATTGAGAGCCAATCAACATTAGTGTACATGTACTAACAATTTATTTTCAAAATGATGATGAATTAGTTGAAGCTTGAAAATGACGGTGGATGAACATAACTGCCTACTTGGTGTTTTAACTGTAGATTAAGAGTGCTTAAGCAAATAATACTTCCAATGAACCTCAAGAAAACAAATGCAGCAGTTGAGGATGACAAAATACAAGAATGATGAATCAATAATGTAAGAGAAATGTCCTTAAAAATCTTTTGTGCAATTGGTATTTTGACCTGCAGAGTATATTTTGTGTAATTGGTATAACTAGAATTCCATTTGGAGCTTACTTTACCACAACTAAAAACCTGAAAGCTAATGCTCCTTCCTAAAACACACAGGATCTTATATCATTTTACTATAATATAAGGCAATGGATCATCATGCATCACATTAAGTGAAGGAGGAATATACATAGGGTGACAACAATGGAATTCCGTATGCTAAGCAAAGAAAAGAATTGATATAAAATAAATGAAGATATCAGTATATAATTGTTCTCATATGAGAGTGGTTCCTTTGCAGTGTACAAAAGATTTTCCAGTCCATCAATAAGAACATTAGGTTGAAGGCCAGTCTATGAGACACTCAGGAAAGATGTGCCAAAGCTCCTTATCTGCAGAGCACCTCTTCCTTCTCATGTACTTCAATTATTTTTTGCTTCATGCCGTTCATGGTACTCTTTTAACGTCAAGAAACATTTAGCGAGTGCATAATAGGCAATAGGCATTTTACCACCCTCTGTCAATAACTATTATGTTGTTAAAACATAGATGCTGAGACCCAAACTTGTGGAATCCCTAAAATGGGAGCGAAATCCTTGAATACATTCCTCCAAAAGTAGCAAATCATGAACAAGTAGAGAAGCTAAAAGATTCCAAATATGTAGTTACTTTACATGATTCGCTGCAAATTTCTGTATCACCTTTAGTACTGTCTCATCTCCAGTTTTAAGTGCAAGTAAGTCGTTTATGAAGAACAATGTGCACTCATTTGGAGAAATACCCTTAACAACCATTTCATCCAAAAGTAGATTTGCCTCATGCCATTTTTTCTCTCTAACAAATCCTTGCAAAATAACATTATAAGTCACAGTATTTGGTAAGCAATCATTTCTCTCCATTTTCCTTAACAACTCTAAGGCTTCATCTATTAATCCTTCTACACAAAGCCCATTTATCATTACAGTGTATGTATTCACATTTAGGCATCGCCCTTTAGAGATGAGGTCATTGAATACATCGCGTGCAACATTAAGCCGTCTTATCTTGCAGAGCCTATCAATTATGATGGTACCATAAACATGAGAACCATATCTGTTTCGATTTAATAACTGCTGATAGACTGACATCGCCTCTTCAACATGCCCATTACCACACAAACCATCAAGTAAGACACATGAAGTGTAAAAATCTGGTTTATGTGCAGCAACCAGCATCTCCTGAAAAAGTTCCAGTGCAGCAGAACATCTACCCACCAAAAATAACCCCTGCAACATTGTGGTATATGTAACAACATTAGGATGAAGCCCTTTTTGAGGAATTTCACAAAATAGATGCATGGCCTCATCCGTTTCTTTTATTTTACAGTATCCATTAATTAATGTGTTATAGGTCCAAACATTAGGTTGAAGGCCACTTTCTACCATCTGACCAAAAGCTTTCCTCGCTTCATCCATTTCTTTTATTTTACAGTATCCATTAATTAATATGCCATAGGTCCAAACATCAGGTTGAAGGCCACTTTCTACCATCTGACCAAAAGCTTTCCTCGCTTCATCCATTTCTTCTATTTTACAGTATCCATTAATTAATGTGCTATAGGTCCAAACATTATGTTGAAGGCCACTTTCTACCACCCGACCAAAAGCTTTCCTCGCTTCATCCATCCGTCCTTGCAAACAGTACCCCTCAATAAGACAGTTGTATGTGACGACATTAGGATAAGTGTTCCTTTGAATCATGATCTGAATGATAGTTTCCGCACTTTCCAACATCCCCTCCTTACATAGGGCATCTATTAATATACTGAAAATATGGACATCTGGATATACATTATGTAGGACCATCTCATTCATTAACTTCGTAACCTCTTTCCATCGGTTAAAATTGCAAAGGCCTTGAATCAGTGAAGTGTATGTGAAGATGTTCGGGGGAACTCCTCTTTCAATCATCTCAGAGAGAAGGCCAAGAGCCTGATCAACCATTCTGTCTTTACATAGAGAATCAATTACAGTGTTATAGACTATAGTATTAGGTTTAGGTCCCTCTTCTTGCATAACTATAAGTAAATCCAGAGCATTTTGTGTATGACCTGCCTTGCAAAGCCCATTTATAACAGTACCATAAGTAATTTCATTAAC
The DNA here is from genome assembly GCA_003576665.1 of Ipomoea trifida. Taxonomy (NCBI): domain Eukaryota; kingdom Viridiplantae; phylum Streptophyta; class Magnoliopsida; order Solanales; family Convolvulaceae; genus Ipomoea; species Ipomoea trifida. The sequence continues at coordinate 15,686,290 of CP025651.1, forward strand.
TTTGCACACATTTTCCCTCACCAACTTCTTGAATAGCCCTACAGCCTCAACAATCTTATTATCCAGAAAGAGACCCTTGAGCAGAGTGGTGAATGTTACCACATTAAACTCGAATCCACACTTGAAGACCACACCAAGTAGACAAAACCCGCAATCTACTCGACATGAGCGGCAGTACACATCCACCAGAATGTTAATGGTATACACACTGATTGGGATGCCATTAATGCGCATTTCTTGAAAGAGGGAAACAACTACGGAATAATGCTTCAATTTCAGAATTCTACTAAGCAGTTTGTTGAACTGAATAACAGAAGGCAAGGGGCGGGTATGAGCCATTTGACGGAATAAATTCAGGGCATCATCTAAATCATTAAAGCTGTTTCTGAATTCGGATTGATTAGTAGAAACCGAGCTATTATGATTTAAAGAAACCGTTTGTGGGCTAGAAGGAAACGCAAGCAGTGAGGGCTCAGAAGAAACCGTACCAGCCTCCGCCGCAAAAATGGCCGAAATAGGAGTAGAGCTTGCTGTCCTTATTCTCCTCCAACTCATGTTAGTGAAGAACGTAGACAAAGCATTTCTCTTTGTTTTCATTTTCAAGACTGCAATTAAAGTTGAGGGGCTTTGAGGTCCTAGACATACAAAAGTTAGAAATCCACAATTAAACTTCATGTACTGATGTAAAGCTACTAACAAATAAAATGTTGAAAACTAGGTTAGGTATTGCAAATTGCAATAATAGAAACAGCAAATTAGTGAATGAAAAGGAGGAAATTCCAAATTGCCTGGACATTAGTAATCATCTACGGAAATTGAAGCTGCCGCGCTACTGGAAATTTGTCGCAGCTCAGAAATCGACGCTGCCACTAAGAATTTGCGACGAAATTCTTCGGTGAGAATAAAAGTGATGCCTCCCTCTTCAGAATCGCCCTCTATTTATATAATTTTCAGATACAATGATTAACAAATTCCTCTCCTCAACGTATGCATAACAAATCTGTTGAATTTACTCAAGAAACTCTGCGAACTCCATAGAACTTTGCTGAGGAAGAATTCTCCCTCTCTTCTCGCTACCTGACACTTTTTAGGTCAATCACTGAAGTGGATAACTTTCGCGATTACAAAAATAGGAAGCTTTCTAAAAATAGATAATATTAGAAAAAAATTATTTGGAACGTGTTTTTTGTCAAAAATACTTTTTTTTTTGTTAAAATATAAGAAATGCGACATGCGTTTCGCGTATAAATATAAGAAAGAACGATTATTGAGAAATGTATGTGGGCATATGTTTTTCGTATTTATACAATAAACGCATGTGGAGACATGCATTTCTAGTATTTTAGCAAAAAAAAAATCATATTGAATTTTTGAGAAACTCATTGTCTTCTAACAAAAAAATGCATGTTCAAAATGAATTTTTTTCAATATTATACATTTTTAAAAAGCTTCCTATTTTTTTCATTGTCTTTTCTTTTCTTTCTTTTCGATTTCAGTTATTTACCCCATTTTTTATGTAGAGTTATAAACGGATTGATCTGCATAAAGAAATAAATAATTTAAGCTAATAAAAGGATTATGGAAGTATTATTGAATAATATTAAATCAAATAATGGCCAATACAATTTATTAACTAAAACTAACTCAAAAACAATAAAAAAATATTAAAAATAAAAAACAAAACTAATTATTAAAATGAATAAAATATAAACATCAATTTAATAAAAAAATTGCAAATAAATTATAAAAAATTTATTTAAATTAATAACAAAAATAATGCTCATTACAGTTCAACCAGATCGTGAGAGAAGGGGAAAAAGAGTTAGAGGAGAAACACACACAATGCAAGAAACAAGTCATCCAGTAAGTTGGTGAGAGGTAAGAAATCAATTAACCTTATTAGTGTAACTATTATATTTTGTAGCTATGGTCCAGTATAAAAGTCATGCCCATGTGACAGGCGGGGATACTCAATCTTGTACTCAAAACGATTAAGCAATGTTTTCCGGTAACGTTCTTACCATAAAAATAATAAGTAACATAATAAAATTACATATATCATCAATATGATACTTTAAGTCATATATATAACATAAATGTATTACTTTCTAGCAAAACTTTAATAAACAATTTACAGGAAATAGAGTAATAACATAGCAACATTCAAATATAATCAATATTTTATACCCTATATATAAAAAACTTTGTAGCAAAGTACTTTATAACAAAACTGTAATGGACAGTTTACAAAAAATAAAGTAATAACATAATAAAATTACAGATATAATCAATATTTTAAGTCTTATATATAATATACTTTATAGCATAAATATAATGCACATTTTGTAGGGAAACCATCAATACCTCAAGGCTTATATATACTGAATAATATACTTTGTAATATAAATTAGTACTCTATAGGAAAACTATAAAGTGTCATTACAAAGCAGAATTGCAGATGTAATCAATATTCTTAATTTAAATATAATATTTTATCAAATAAATGTAATACGGAGTATTTTATAGCAAAATTGTAATAAATAGTTTGCATATATTAAAGGAAAAAGTGTCAAATAAGCCACTGAACTTGTCGCTTTTGTGCAATTGGGCCATTGAACTTAAAAAGTGTGCAATTCAACCATCAAACAAGCAAAATTTGTGCAATTGAACCATTTTTACAAAAAAATTTAATTCAATTTGAATTAAAAACATTTCAATATTGACTCCCAACTAGTATGGTAGAAGAAAATGTCACTTTTAATACATATATGTTAGTAATATAATTGGATTTTACTAGAAAATTTTTGTAAAAATGGTCCAATTGCACAAATTTTGGTTGTTTGATGGTTGAATTGCACACTTTTTAAGTTCAATGGCCTAATTGCACAAAAGCGATAAGTTCGGTGGCCTATTTGACACTTTTTCCTATATTAAATCTATATATTATAATACCCACATTCTCATGAGTCAACATGTCTTATGGATAGAGACACGTGAGTCGGTCTCACAATAGAACTTGCTATGTTATAATAGTGGATGATTAAAAGATTAAAAGTAAGCCAAAGATCTTGTGGTCTAGTTGCACCCCACATGGGAGGGGTGGATTCGAATCTCAGTAGAGGCGATATTAGCTCTTTGTGATTCATTTGATTGAGAAAGTAGCTACGAACCGATACTACATTGTAACAGAGTCAATAGTACTAAAAAGAAAAAAAAACTAAAAGTAAAATTTGCTCCCAAAAAACTACATTTATTTATCATTTCTCTATGATCTAATTTTCAGTTTACATAATTAGGGTCAACCCTAGGCCCTAGCTGCTGATAATTTACATAATCAATTTCATTCAGTCTCACACAACATAACATCTGCTCTGGCAATTCTTCAGATTTGTTACCCTGTTTCATTTCATTCACAACACCACAAGCTTTGATCAGCAACAATGACACAAGCAATGGTTTCAATTGCAAAGAATGAACATAAAAGCTAAGCTTGCCTGAATTGTGAGCCCAAAATCCAAGATGCAAAGCTTTAGCCTATCTAAGAATGCTTCAAATCCCTTCCTAGAGATGTAACTGAATCTGTGCATATCTAAATCGATCTCGAAATAGTTCTCTCCCTGCACCAAAAAAATGATCAAATTCAACACTCTCTAATGAGAATCGAATCAGTCACTCTCATGCCTTCATGATGTAATGGTATAAACCCTAAATCTTCTCCCGAATACTGCCTACTGAACCAGTGAGCTAAGCCGGTGCAGGCAATCAGGTTTACTCCAAGCAGGGTTGTGATTTATAAATAATATCGTGAATAGAGATTATGGAATAAATCGGTTACTTTAAAACTTGGTTTTACATGAAAAGCGAATTGGATATGACTTACTGTGTAGAACTCGTGCTGAGGCCGCGAAAGGACAGGCTTTTCATTGTAGGCATGCATGAGCTTCCTCTCTGCTGCACTCAACGGCAGATGTTCCACGTTTGCTACACGACCTAATATCTTCAACCGTTCTCGAAAGGGCACAGTATTGTCTACAGGAAACGCCTTTACCTTTTCCGTGTCATTCTCAATTAGGCGCTGTTGTTTCAAATAGCAAAAAGAAAAAAGCACGACATGTAAGTGCGGTAACAGCTGAAAGCCGCATAGAAATCACCATCGTAGATATAAAATTAGGTTTGCCACAAAATACGATGCTAAGTAGTATAGCTCAAACTTACTCTTATACTCTCTTGAAAATGGGATGGAAGTTCTTTAGCATAAGTTTCGGAAAGCTTGAAATACAACACGAAACTGATTCCTTCGCCATCAGTTTCGTTTTGAAAAATTGTGGCTGGATACAGCGGTACCTATTAAACGAAAATATTGTCCTAGCTTAAAATATCTGAAGGGAATAGATAATCTTCGGCGTGTTATTGTCCTTAATGTTAAATTTATAAAAAGACAGCCCAGAAAATCGTCGTAGTGTAGTACATGAAATAAGTGATACCTGAATATTCACGACAAGAATAGGTGGAAGCATCCCAGAAGATTCTATAACCGGAAGTTCCACGAGCTGAGATATATGATTTATTTTCCTAGGACATAAAAATACATCAACGCCAAAGGGGTAATACGCTGCGTTTTTGGGAGCAAAATCCTTCTTTTTATCCCTGCAACAGAACATAGATAAAATGTCAAAAATGGAATTGCAAAGCAAGACAGGCATAAATGGTATTACTAGGGAGCAGAGAAGGGTGCAGATTGCTTACCGAAAATAGTTCTCCGCTCGAACTTTGAAAGTAGCTGCTTCAATGCGTGACCAGCTGTCTGACACTCGTTTTTCTAAGGGACAAAATGGTACTTGGGAGCCAGCTATTGGTCTTTGCAGAAGTGACTTCGATGAAACTGCACCATACAATAAATATCATCGGTTCAATTTTCGTTCTCTAACCATTTCAGTAACTGAGGTAAGTAAGTCGGAGTTTCAAATCATAAGTGTCCAAAAGAGAGTAAAATAATCAATTTTTTGTGCTCAATTGTCAACAAGCATGTTAGGATTATTAAGATATTTTGAACTAAAGCAATGAGTAAAAATCTGAGTTTATTATTAACTCACGTAAAATTGCATTAGAATTTCCTTCTTTCCATTTGAAGGACAGTTTTAACGCATTCTTTTTCCTTGAATTTGGAGGGCTGGAGCTGAAGGATCTTCTCTTCTCGACATGAGGGATAGCAGATGCAAGACAGGGCAAACAGTTGTTTGGGAGAATTCCACAATTGTTTAACAAATCTTCATCCCTGCCACTGCATTCATCTATGCAGGGAGATATTTCATCAAGGAACACTGGCTTCACCTCAGAATCTTTCGGTGAATTCTCTGGTTTATGCGCATGCTCGGCTTCAGAGCCGCTGAGAGAGTGAACATCTGTTCAAGTTCTCACATGATAAGTAACATCCTTCAAACTATGTTTAGTGTTAGAATAATAATCTAGAGCAATGTGTATCCTAGAGCAATGTGTAGTCTTGAGCATTGTGCTATTCCTAGAGGAGTGTGATAGTCTTGAGCAGTGTGTAGCTCATGACTATATATATGTGTGTGTATCAGTGTATGGAATAAGAAGTATGCAGTGAAGTAATACACAGAAATATTAGAGCAAAGCTTCTTCCATTTTTAGTTTCTTAACATTTAGGGTGGTGTTAGCATCAAACGCTTACCACTACCACTACGCCAAAAACTATAGCTCGTAGCAAAGACGCAACTTTATTTCCTTATACCGCCACATTTTCGAGAGACATGGTGTTGGACTTGGCCCTTCAGGCCTCCGCCCAACAATCCCCCACCACCTAGTGCTGGACTTAGCCCTTCAGGCCTCCGTCCAACAATCCCTTAGCCACCTAGTGCTAGACTCGACCCTTCAGGCCTCCACCCAACAATCCCCTAGCCACCTAGTACTCTCCGTCCAACAATCCCTTAGTCACCTAGTGTTGGTCTTAGCCCTTCAGGCCTCCGCCCAACAATCCCCTAGCCACGTAGTGTTGGACTTGGCCCTTCATGCCTCCGTCCAACAATCCCCTTTGTCACCTAGTGCTGGACTTGGCCTTTCAAGCCTACGCCCATCCCTCGCCACCTGGTCCTGGACTTGGCCCTTCACTAGCCTCTGTCCAACAATCCCCTTGGTCACCTAGTGCTGGACTTGATCCTTCAGGCCTCCGCCCAACAATCCCTAGCCACCTGGTCCTGGACTTGGCCCTTAACTGGCCTCCGCCCAACGGGTGGGAGGGTAAAACTAGAGGATCAATACTTGTGTATATCTCAGAAAACATACCATCAGTTACACTCTGGAATTCTTCATCACTGCAGTCAGATTCAAACACTGCAGCAGAATCAAACCATGTCTCCTCAGCACTTCCTGATATCAGCATCATCACATACAACAAGGGGCTTAGTTGGGAACCCAGCATTATTCATCTTTCAGGTGCAGACTAACACAACAAATACACAAACAAATGATTGCTGCAATTGGAGAATAACATAGTTCCAGAAACAGTTAGTACTAAAGGACCACTGAGAAGGTTCATCAAGTGATCTTCTCAAGTACTGTAGTTTATTAACATGATCCCATCTAGGCAAAGCAATAGAGCACATGGCAAGAATTCAAGGAATTAAAGCAAAAAGTATACAAATTCCTTGGTTCTTTTACTTTAACCCCACATTATTAGCATAAATGTTCTTATAATATTCAGAAGTGGAAACTTTTTATCCAAAAACATCTCATCAATAATGCAGCTCAGCTCTCTAACCTTTCAACTTTTTCAATTCTCTTCCACAACACCTTAAACTCAGCTAAAAACATCCCAAAGAAAAGCAAATAAACCTCAAAAAAAACACACAAATTTTGTTTTCTTAACTTCACTAATGCTTGGATCAAACACATTAACAAGAACACTACACACATAATATACATAAACAGAACACAAACCATGGATTGTGGGATTGATGAAAGATGGATTCTTGTCAGCTTTATCCAATGATGGATCAGAAGAATGAAAAGAGACCCTCTTCTTGATACCAGATTTCCTTCTCTTCCCACATTTCTTCTTTTTCTCACCTCCAAATCTACCCGGCCTTGACATGCATCCCCCCATCTCCCAACCCACCCACCCACCCCTAATTTCAGAGCCACTGAACAAATGGGTAAATATAGTTTTTGAAGAAAACCCCAAAATTCAAAAATATAAGAATCCCAGGAGAAAGAGCTGATCAAGCCCTTCTCCTCCTCGTGGAAACAGAAAGATAAAAATCGAATCTTTAGAAGGAAACGTGAAAGGGAAGAGAACCCATTTATATATAATAAGAAAGAAACTACAATAATATGTGTAATCTACTTTTGTGATTTTCTGAGCTAAGTTCGATGGAAACAAGCACTCTACATTTCTGGGAAACAGAGGAGAAAGTCAATTATATAAATAAACAAAGGGAATTGAGATTTCAGAAATAAATAAAACTGATAATTGTTTTTTTTTTCTTATAAAAATATTAACAATTTTTTTTTTTAATGAAATAGAAAGCGTAATGATGATGCAGCTCGGCCTGTATAATGGAAGAAGACGCAAATCGGTGACGGCAGTTGGGGGTATCTGTTCCGGTGAACGATGTGGGCCCACTCCCGCTGCCACGTGGCGGATGCTTACAACACCAAGACGCAAGAAAATATTGAGTCCTATGATCCTATCTATTTACCAAACATTTCCAAATTAGAACCTAATTTTAATATTTCAAAAAAGAACCTAGTTTTAACTTTTAATTCTTATATTTATCAAACAAGAAACTTCTTGACGTAATAATCTTTTTTTTTTAATACCTTGACGTGATAATCTATAATTACTTTATAATTTTTTTGTGTGTCTTATCAAATATTATTTTATGAAATAAGTGGTATAAATATAAATTCTATTGTTTTCAATTTCTTTTCAATGTGACCACGGGATTTTAGAGCAAACTCAATAGACATAAGGGGTGTTTGGTAAATAGTTGTTAGTTGTTAGCGGTTAGCTTTTAGTTAATTGGGTTAATGAGTTTGTTAGCTTTAACTAATTGTAGAAAAATGTTTAGTAAATTAGATGTTAATTGATAGCTGATTACATGTAAAATGATTTTTTTTAAAAGTTGATCGAAAAAATTATTTTGAGTAGCCTTTTAAATAGTTAATTGTGGTCAAATAAGTCAAAATTGACATATAAGCTAACTATATTACTAAACATGACCATAATTTTTTGTGAACTTTTTGTTGGGACAATTGGGAGAGAGATCGGATAGAGAAAATGGGAGAAATAGAAAAGAGAGAAAAAAAAAACCCAATTCTGACAAAAAATAGATCATTTTACGTGCCATGCTGGGCACGACAGTGCGCGAAATGCGCATCTTGCGCATCATTTGCCCTTGACTAGTGCCCATAAAAAATTTAGAATTGCAAGAGAAAAAAACTTTATGAAAATTTCACCCCTCAATGCAAAAACTCTATCTTAATATTTTCTTCTGTAAAAACTCCACAAAAAAATCACTAATGTGAATACTCTTTTTTTTTTAAAAAATCACTAATATGAATGTTCTTAGTTGTTAGATCAGCATCCATTCGAAAATGTTATTTTTCACAAGCGTATTTTCTGATAAGATTTTTAGACGGATAAGATTATTAGTAAATATAAGTATTTTGATTTTAAAGTCTATGTATATTTATTTATTTCCTATAATACTAAAAATTTTTAAAATATAAATACCAATATTTTTAAGTGAAAAAAATAAGAAAAAAATAAAAAGAAAAAGACCTCGTATTGTGGCAGTGCACGAACAAAATGGAAATGGGTACTTTACCAAACAGAGTTCACACGTTAGGATTGTAACGTTTCGTACGGCTTCAGATGTCTGTCAGTGTTTTTTTTCTTTTTTTTTTTCTTTTTTAAATTTTATTTTAAAGAACGTTATTATTGTCGTTTCTTTTGTTTTTCCTGTACAATTATACGGCCGCAGTATATTGTACTTTTTTTGCATTTGCGTGAAGGCTTGGGCACCTTTGGCTTTTCTCCTACCAGATATTATGATTTTTTTTCTTTTTTCTTTTGTATTTTTCTTATGGTCTATTTAATTGTCTATTTTTTTATTTTTCAAATAAAAAAAGAGAGAGTAAATAATCAGATACATTCTTTTTACTTTGTATTTCTCTAAGAAATAATGAATGAAATATAGAATTTAGTTCCCGTGCGGTTGGATATTTTCCATATGGTTGTGCGATTGCTTTAGGTGCGTAATTTTCTTCTTAAAGCGCGTAATTTGTATGCTTAAGGTGCATGAGTGTTAAAGCATAAGGTGCGTGAACCTAAAGTTTAAGGTACGTGGTTTTTTTTTTTTCTTAAAGTGCGTGATATGTATGTTAAAGGTGCGTGAGTTGTTGAAACTTAAGGTGCGTCATTTTAAAACCTTTGGTGCATGATTTGTGTTCTTAAGGTGCGTGGCTTGTGTACTTAAGGTGCACCATTTTAATGCTTAAGGTGAGTACCACACAACTGCACGGGAAGATATACCCGCACCTGAACCCTTAGCTTCCCTATATATATATATATATATATATATATATATATATATATATATATATATATATATATATATGGATTCTGTAAAAACACTTTCATAAGAGAGAAATAATAACCAATCTCAGCTTTACATCTGTAAAAATTCAACAGATCTGAACAGGTTTTTAAAAAAAATGTGTGATGGCAGTTTCATAATTATCATCAACTCCACTGTGCAAACTTTAACGAAAATGCTAAATTTTAAATCTAAACTGCAAATGTTAAACCTTAAGCAGTAAACAGTGAACACCTGGACTAAATAAAATTAAAAAATCAGTCATAAAACTCTAAAATCGAAACCCTAATTATTGTAATGTATTTTCTCATTTTTACAAGTGCAAATTTTTAATACTAAATATGCAAAATGTTAACACTAAATTTGTAAAATGTTAATATTAAATAGTAGGTTTGAGTGTTCACGTTTGCATGATAAAATTTGTGATAATTACGAAACTGTCACCGCATTTTTAAAATATGATCTGGTGTGTTCAACTTTTTTAAATGTAAGATCGTGATTAGTTTTTAGTTTTCTCCTATGGGCTTGTTCTCTTATAATCATATATATATATATATATAAGTAATGGGTAAAAATGGCATTCAATATATGTTTCCATAAAAGCATATGTGATGTAGCTATAGTTTTCTTTCCCCTATAGAAGCTTGGATTGGTAATGGTGGTAGAGGGTAGAGGGTAGAGGGTAGAGGCCTTTAAGAGATTTGACAAGCTAGCTAGGGAGGGTTGCAGCTTGCTTCCTACCTTTTTCAATAGCTTGTCAATTTGGTATTAGTAATTGCTCTACCAACCTCTCAACTATTCAAGTTTTATACAATCATGGCATTTATTTGGTGTTCTAAAACAACATATAATTCATTAAAAACTATTATTTTTTTCTATTTTTTATCCTCTTAATGTTATACATTTTTTTTACATTTGGTCAATAATTATTAATTTTTTCACATTTAATTTAATGTATGATTCTTCAAGTTTTTGCTACATTTACAGTCCGTTTGGTTTACTGAAAAAATATTTGAAGGGAAATGAAATTAAAATTTCATGAAAAATAAATTCCAAAAAAAAAAAGTGGATTCCATTGTTTGGTTGGTGGAAAAGAAATTACTAGGAATATGAATTCTATTGTTTGGTTGAGTTTGGAATAATAAGGAATGATGACAAATATAGCCCTACACAACAACAATAATAATATAATGATAATAAGAGTAATTAATAAAGTATAGTGAGGGCAAAATTGTCATACTAGTTTTCCGTGTAAAACAAAATAACTAGGAAAACGATTTCCATGGAAAATGTTTCCAATGTAACCGAACACCCCCTTAGTCCTTTTAGAAAATTTTCCAATGAAGCAACATGCATGTAGAAGACATAGTAGAAAATAGTGGCATAGAGAGTAGTAGTGTGATAAAAATCAGAGAAAATTGGCAAACAAAAAATGATCACAAGAACCAAATGTAGTAGAAATTTGATATATTTATGTGTCAAATGTGAAAATTTAACAAAGCAATATAGTATGATGAGAGTGGGGTGGTCCTGACCCGAAAGCTCTTCAAGATGAATTAAGTGACGCTACATCAGGGTTACCTTCCTTATTCACCTTAAAAAAGAAATAGTCAATACAAAAATATGAAAGACGTATAATAGTACATTCGAGGAATAAAAATGGAAAAAACTCAAAACTAAGTGATACAACTACTGACAGATTGCCAGCAAGTCTGTAGACTCTTTAATGACCTCCCTAAGGATTTATTTTATATGAACACTGTTATTAGGATAGTCTGCTCATATTATCTAATTTTCAAAATTTTGTCATTAGATATATCAGCAGATCAGTGAATGTGCAAACTCACACCGTAGCACGGACAACCCATTCAAACACTGGTCTTTGTACTTGGGTGGATTATCCCCCTAATTGTATTCACTCAATGATTGATTGATTTTGTTCCTTAAAAAAAAGTGATACAACTACTAATAAGCACATAATTTTCTAGTTAATAATAATAATAATAATAATAATAATAATAATAATAATAATAATAATAATAATAATAATAATAATAATAATAATAATAATAATGTACCTCATTATTTTCTTGTAAGTGGTACTAATATTTAATATTTAGTCGCCATTCATTTAATTTTTAATTTTTAATTTTTTTCAAGATTCATCTTTGATTTAGTTGAGGCTTGAGAAAGGTAGGTAGATGGATCAGATAGTATAGTGCACGTAACAACTTAATTACTCTGCATTTATTTATTTACGGAGTATACGTTTATGCTATTCAATTCCTTCATAGGGTAAAAACCACTAAAGATACCTAACTTTAATATTAGAAACTAATCCAGTAAAGTTTCAATTCATTAAAAGAGTGTAGTACATTGTATTTAATTTTTATTTAATTAATTTAGATGCTTTATCACAAACTTAAAAATCAACTAACTATTGTTGTCTTAGAGATTAGTGGAAGAAATAAATCGTAAGATGTGCCTCAATTGAGAGGTTGGCTAACAAGTCTTCGAATACTTGTACACTAAGGTCCAAAACAAGGCCAAATCATACTTTTTTTTTTTGTTGGGTCATTGGAAGGATTCGAATTATGCTCCTGCGACTGCTACACAACAAAGCTAGACTTATTTTGAGTTTGTTGACTAGTTGAGCTGTGCCCCGGGATAATTAATATTTATAAATGAAACTAGTTGTAATTTGTATACATGCACAAATGCGTGATTGAAGAAGAAACATATAAATCTTATAATTATTAGAATATGAAATTTTGATTTTTTTTATGATTAAGAAAATGAGTATGTAGCATAAATTAAAATTTCTAAAAAGTACATTGGACTTTTTTTTAAAAGTACATTGGACTTAGAGCATCCATACTTGCGGTTTTTTGAAGGATATTGTTAGAGCAAGAACCATGGGTTGAAGAAGGAAGCTGATGTGAAGGCAAAATTTTGCTGAGTTATTTCTCCTGCAAAATCAAGGAGAAGAAGAAATAATAATAATAATAATAATAAAGTAGCGCAATTCGCGCGATTGGGCATCAGTTCGCACTCCAGCGAGCGCGTGTTCTTCACGCGCCTATTGAGACGAGTCAGAGTGCATGGCCGCCAACTGACAGCCACACTTACAAAAACTCCTCAAAAGCCACCAAAAAATCCCACTGATATTGATGCTCTTAGTATGTTACATTTGTAGCAAATACAAATAGATTTTATCTTTGATTTTTTATATTCTAATTAAAGTTTTAACACCGATACTATAATAAATGAAAAAGTAATGTTTTGTTTACAATAAGTCAATCATGTATATATAACAACATTAAGTAAGATAATGTAAATGGAAAGCAAACTCTTTTGGAAAATTTGAGTTAAATTTTAAAAAATAAATAAATACAAGCTAAATTTTGAAATGAGAAATTGCATTAAATTAGATACACATTATTCATTGATTTAAAAGTATTATTAAGTTAAATTATAAAAAACTATATATTCAAATGTGTATGCATGTGTTTTTATTTTACATAGTGAGGGTAAAATTGATAAAGAAAAAATATTGAACACTAAAAATAATAAAGAAAAACACTCAATATGATACCAATTATATCACTAATAATGTATTTTTTGTTCTAGTACGGTTAATGACTAATGTTAAAGAAAAATTCAAAATGTAAAATGTGAAAGGTAAAATTAGAAAGAAAGTGTAATAACATAACACAATAATATCCCAAAAACAAAAAGTTGGTACAACTAATAACATTACAATAATTTCTATTCGAACTGTTTCTCAGGTCTTTGAGGAGATTACTTTCGCTCATGTCTACCGGGAACAGAATCGCCTTGCTGATTCTCTAGCTAAAAATGCCAAAACTCAGTCTGCACTCTTCACCCAGTTTACGGAGGTTCCAAATGACCTGAGTATGCTTCTCTTCGAGGATCAAGTTGGGGCCTGTTCCCGTAGAATTTCTCCTCGTGAGAATAGGGTGGACTTTGTGTAATTTCTTCTAACCGGGATTACTCCCTCTTTTCCATCAAAAAAAAAAAAAACAATAATTTCTATTCTATTTAAAATCTAACATTATTAGCACTTATTAAATTTTAGAGATATAATAATTTTATTAATATATTTATCGTGTTTAAAATATAATTGTCAAAATAAGCTAAGTTTGGCGAGCCGGACCAATGGCCATCCCTTCAATAATTCTCGCAAAGGCATCGGGATTTGATTTTTGAGGCCTGCCAAATAGTTGGCTTTAGCATGCTCGTCAGTCCGCTTTGACAATACTAGTTTAAAATCATAATTGTACATTTGCATACATCATATAAAAAATATTATTACTTACATGTAAATTGGTTTTATGGCCTTTTATTTAACCTAAACTGGTTGGTTATGGCTTTTGATTGGATTGGTCACAACCTAATTTAGTTGTACCAAATGTCAATCATAGTATCTCAACAATATATGTCGGTTACAACTATTAACCTTTAAAAATTGTGATTAATGATACCAAAATCAATTACATAGTCGGTGGATTTATAAATAAATAAATAAACTATTTTTTTTAGGTCTATTGACTTTATTACATTGTATTATCTGTTTATACATACTTTCTCAACCTATTGTAGCACAAAGAGTCAACAATGCCTTCACTGAGGCTCGATCTTATAACCTCCTATATAGGAAAGTCACTACATGTCATCTGAACACAAGGTGCTTGGCAAATAAATAAACTATTAATCGGACAGTACGTTGATAAATGTAAAATTGCATCCGTCATCCTTAACTTTCAAAGAAATTATTGATTAGGATAAGATTTAAGTCATTAGTTGGTAATATATACAATATTCTATGTAAAGATGATGGAGCTAGAAAAATCATGTAGGGGAATTAAAATTATAGAAAAATTTTACAATGTCAAGCAATATCAGTATGAATCATACATGATATCATTATATATACCATTCATAATTGTATTAAATATTATTAATAATACTTTTTAGTTTTTAATGATACTTGGTGTATTCATGTACAAAGTACATAATTGCACGAGTACGATTGTTATGAGTATTGATCAATTACATAATTACATAATTTTTTTTTGTCCAATTTATATATCTTGTATGATTTGAGAGCGCTTGTACCCCTCGTCGTCATTCAAATATAAGGAGTATAATACAAAAAAATAAAATAAGAATATGGGTGAATACCATACCATAAACAAAGTACAAAAGTTTAGAGAGAAAATTAAAGTAGATACACAAAAATAAATGTATGTATAAGAAGACAGAAGAGGCCGGGAAGCAGTGGTGTGCACTCGTGCGTGTGGGTGTTAAGTGAATGGATGGATCGTCAAGACAAAAAAGAGTGGGGCCCATTCCACAATGATTGTCTCTGCCTTCAAACCCTCTTTGTCAACACTCTTTAATAATTACCTAATGCACCCAAAACTCATCTATACACTATGCTTTTTTTTTTTTTTTTTTTTTTTTTTTTTTTTTAATCTATAGACTATGCTACTCACTATTAATTCACATATCTTGTTTAGGTTTACTTTTCACTTTGGAAAATTTTTTTGTTTTATAATATGATTACATACATTTTGACTTTTTGTTATATATATTCAAATCATATCATAACACTTTATTAGGTGAGAATGTACAAATAATTGAAATAAGTGTGAGTGCACACAATTTACTTCTAGATATGTCTGGATGACGGTGAAGACCTCGAAATAGATTGTGTGCAGTCATGTTTGTTCACACGTTCTCACCTAAGGAAATATATATATATATATATATATATATTCAAATCATATCATAACACTTTCTTAGGGGAGAACGTACAAATAACTGAAATAAGTATGAGTGCACTCAATTTACTTCTAGATATGCCTGGATGACGGTGAAGACCTTGGAATAGATTGTGTGCACTCATGTTTGTTCACACGTTTTCACCTAAGGAAATGTTTTCATTTGAGCACGACCATATATATATATATATACACACACACAAAATTATAAAAATTTTGATTTATTTTTATTGCTTTTAATCTCTTCACCATACAAAGATTTGTATGGGGGTGGGTGGGTGTGCATGAATTTGACACATGAATCACCCATGCATGATAAGTCATGCACTGTAAAGTGCTAACAATCACATTTGATAGGAAGAACCCTAATCATGATTGGATTTTGATAAGATGTAGTGTTCACTACTTCACTTCATGTTGAATTATACACTACTCATGTTCACAACTAAAGGTTTGAAAATTTTTAGAAAATAACTTCTAAAAGTTATTTTTAAATTTTTTTGGTTGTTAGATACTTAATGAAAAATACTTATTATAGTCAAAGAAAAAATGTTCCATTTTGACAGAAAATTTTTCTTAAATTTTTACTTTATAGATATTTTTCAGATCCCTTTTTCATGTTCAATTCTCTATATTTGAGTAATGTCAAATGAGCAAGTTCGCTAGTCATTTTTTAGTTATCATTTAAACTAAAATTAGCTAACTCAGTTAAAATAAGAATAAGATCTAGTCCGGCCAAACAATAAAATCTTTGCTTTGCTCATAGTCCAAAAGATTTTAAAATTTAATTTTTTAATGCATTTCTTTAGTTAAGAGTTAAGACTTAAGAGTTATTACATTTATTAATACCTAATTAAAATATGAGTTAGATTAGATTGAACTAAACAATAAAAATTGACTCTTTGTGCTTTAGTAGGTTGAGAAAGTAGTTATGAACAGATACTGAATTGTAACAGAGTCAGTAGTACTAAAAAAAACAATAAAAATATTTATGCGGTCCAAAATCCATTTTTTTTAAGTCAAGTTTTTTTTTTTAACAACTCTTTTAGTTTAGTTTAGAGTTATTACATTTATAATTGTCAGTTTAAATATAGGCATGGTTAGGTCAAGCCAAACAATAAAAATCTTGTCCTAACTTGGCTTATATACCATCCCAAAATTAATTTAAAGTTAAAATTTATAGTTATCAATTTATTTATTTATTTTTACAAACAATGATTATATTTATAATTTTATGTATTTATTTTATTATAATAAGTTACAAGTTAAAAATTATTTATTTACATTATTTGTTGAATAGTTATTCTTAATGTTTATGACTAATATAAAATTTAATTTATAACTTTATTTTAATATTAATAATAATTATTAACATCATTAAAATAAATAATATTTAATAATAAAAATTTTGTAATAGATTTTTGTACATTTTTTTAGAAAATGAAGCAAACAAAATATATAGTGGTGCAAATTCATTTTTCAAACCAATGTGGAAAAAGTGGTTTTTATAAGCCTTTGCACCTCCCTTTTTCAACTCAAATGGGTACACTTTGAAAAACAATTTCTCATTCGCCCATTATTCATCTGAGCGTACAATATATCAATTTCTCCGTCTCACTACGAAGAGTGCGAATCCACTTTGACCCAACCCAAATCAAATGTGGACCTCACATATATTTGTACCACAAAATAGTCACTTAAAATGTAATTTTATACTAAAAATTCCAACAATGCCTTGTATCTTAATAAGAACCATTATTATTAATTGTGTTATAAAAATTATTAAAGTGTGGACACTATGAGTGGATTATGTAACCGTTGTAACAGTCCTCGTACTTGTGCCTGCCATTATTTCTTTCCGTTACTACTGTAATTATATATATGCCTTGTAATGTTCTGATAATATGTTGGAATAAAAAAATTTACTGCGGTTACATTGTGTCTCTTTTCTTTCCCTGCATTTTATCTGATAATAAGTTTCACTGGAAACGCTACAAGCTAAAAGGAAACAATTACAACAAATTGCACTAATCATATCAATTGAATTATGAGTTTGCATATATTGGTTGTACTCTAAGAAAATCAAATTGCAAACACCAAAAAAAACATTTAAACACAGAAAAAACTGTTGTCTTACAGTTACAAATTCACATCACTATTGTATTGATATGTTGTACACAGTTATATTGACATGATACTTCAAGGCCGAGTTCACAATCATTTTCAATGAAATGAATATTGAACTACTTCTTTGTATAAACTTGTATGGACTAATTTAGCTAAACTAATTTATATCCAATTTTTTGTTCTCAAAAAAAAAATTTATATCCAATTTTTATAAAAATAAATTAAAATAAAGTATATTATATTTCACAATATAATATTTGTCAAAACAAATTTCAATTCTAGTCATTTAAGTATTGTGCTGTTACCACATTTAGTTTTACTTTTTTTTTTTTTTTTTTTCATTACATCCTTACTTTTTATCTAACAGACACAATTAGTCTTCTATCTAAATTTTTGTCATCAAACCATTAAATAAATAAATTAGGTTAATATGTAATTTCATCATTCAATTAAAAGAATGTACGAGGGAGGGATAAAAATTACGTGTTGGAGTAAGAGGCTTAACTGATAAAATCATGTGTTAATCCTCTTTATTTAAAGGGGATTAATTGTAATAAACGAATGAAAGTTAAGATGTAACGAGAGAAAATTAAAACGAGTTAATGTCTAATTTAGTATAGTGATTGTTCTCAATTTAGTCCTAAACGACTTTTTGTGCTTAATTAAGTTATCGACTTTAATGATTTTACCTAATTGAGTCCTCGACAGTTAGAATCAAGGACTAAATTGAGAAAAATCAATATAGTCGAGGACTAAATTTGGTAAAACCACAATAATCGAAGACTAACTTGGATAAAAGTGTAAAACTACTATAGTTGAAGACTAAATTAGGTATTAATAGAGGTGAAATTACCAAGTTATTTTAACAGAAGACTCAATTGCGAAAACCATAGTCAAAGACTAAATTAGGTATTAACTCAACAGTAAGACTAAATGTGACAATGACATAATAATCAATGACTAAAATTAAAATTTATTCTATTTTTTGTTGATTATACATTTACTCGAGCGACTCAAAACTTCTGATTAAGTTGAAAAAGACTTCCATGATGGTATACATAATATAATATAATGGTTTGATGTTTTAGCTGTCATTGCATTATAGTTTTAGTGTTTTTTATTTGAAGCCGCATATATATATTTTGCATAAATTTTAGGGCGGGGGATTATTATGAGAATAGTAAAAAGTGCATAAATACAAAGAATGGAATAGACATCACTTCCATCTCGCATTGAATGGCCACAAAGCTGTTTTTCTGAAAAAATATTTAAAACGGACAATCGGACATGGGGACGAATATTCTATGTTCCACTTAATCTAACACAACGCCGTAACGGTGTAAATTGTTAAAGGTTTCTCTCTTTTTATTTGCTAACAATAAATATTGTTTCCAAAAGGTTCAATCTCCAATCTCAAGAATTTTTTACGTCTCGATCCGACAACACATTTTGGAAAATGTAATTAGTCATAGTAACTGAGCTGAACATAGAGACTAGACCTTTGTCACACAAGGAGCCCACTCACTTTGAAAGGTTACTTCAATATTATTGCCGGTGAAACTCGATTCTGGATCATTATTTTCAAATTTTACCCTGATGACCAATTGAGCTGATATTAGTCTTAAATTGACACATAAAATTACTCAAAAATTGAGTTTGAATCATGAACAATGTGAGGACTAAATGTGCTATTTCTATTTTTATTATTACAAAGTATTAACAATGAAATGATAAGAAAATTGTGGCTATGATGACATAATAAATTTATAACATGTTAACGATATTGCGGCATGGTAATTTACGCCACAATGACAACATAGATATGAATTATGATATGAGTAGGGACAACCATATAACTACAAATATGGATAAGGGTCAAATAAACTCGCGAACTATTAATAAAGATACAATCAGTCTTCTCAACTATAAAAAGTTTCAAATAAGCGCTTAAACTTTTTTTTTTTAAATGCAATTAATTCTTTTTACACCTCACCCTCAGGTAATCGATTAAAATTATCTAACTTGACATCCACATATATCCTAAATGTTGACAACTGAACGTGTAATGTATTTAATTTAAATAAATAAATAATAATATATTTTAAATTGTTGCCTACCATGCATGTTCCAATTTGGAAGAAGACGCATCTCTTAGAAATTTTTATAGTTGAGGGGTTAATTACTGCATTTTCTTGAATAATTCGAAAGTTTATTTCACTTTTATCCCATAAAAATATATTTATTTAACAAATAAATGTAAAAGTATTCTGATTTATTTAAAAAAAAAAAACTGAAAACTATGTAAGACGAGAAATAAATCTCCACTATAAATAGTTGTAAAAAGTAAAAACGTGTGGGCGGTAATGATAGTACCAAGAAATAAATGTAGCAGCTGCAAAGTGGTCAACGCAAAATAAATGGTGACAATATTTCACACGAATCATTCATTACGTTGTTTAAATAGTCCAAGGCTGTGTTTACTAAATAATTTTTTGAGAAATAAAAACAAACTGGAGAAAACGAATTGGAGATTTATTTAAAAAAAAAAAAAAAAAACTTTTAATAAGGGCATAAGGCGTAAACTACACAAAAAATAAAACAAAATAAATCACACTAAAAAGACTCTACAACAAACTCAACCGAGAGAGATGGATTCATGATTGATTTTCCCTAACAAGATTAGTAATATCCCAACTAAATAGCTATCTCTCGTATGAAAAAATTAATATAATCAGTACTTTATCTCTTAATTGGGTCAGTCTGGTGCGAACGAGGATTAATCTGAATATGGTACGAACTTAAATGTGTCTCCTATAGTTAAGACCTGTTTAGGACACCTCGTGGCCTAATCAAAAAAAAAAAAATAGCTTATCTCTCGTGGTGCGTAGTTAGTATAATGAAATTAATCTCAACCTAACGAAACTAAATGCTTTCGGCGTACATGAATTGCCGCTGCATAGTCAATAGCCATGGCTGCACTCCACAATAAATGCATGAAGTCGCTATCATTAGTAATTAGTAATTGAAATTATTGGCCCACCGGGAAAATGTAGGGATTATGTCTAATAGACAAATCGTTTGTACGTATCAACATTTTACTCTGAATTACTGAGTAACTGTGATTTACATCATTTCACATACTCTTTTTAAATCGGAGCATGAATTTCAGGCTGTTAGAATTGATTTTAAGAGAATAAGTAATTGAAATTACTGTACTCAATAGTCAATACTGATATTGCATTGATTTCAGGCCGTTAAAAATTAAAATGGAGGGGTGGAAGTATTCAAGTCAGGGGTTTTTCATTTACTAAGGGGGAGTTGATGTAGTATTACCCTTTAAAAAAATCTTGGGGTTACAATTATATAAAAATTTAAAGGTTGCAATTGACATGGATGTTAGTAATAGATTCCAATAGTACCTTGTAAAGTATATTGTCTTGAGTATTATTGGAAATCATTATCAATGATATTTAATACAATACATGATTATACTGATATAATTAAAATTCATTATTAATTATAATTATACCAAGTATTATTAATATTGATGGCGATCAGCACCCTAAAAATTCTCTACAATTATAATTATAAAAGCAAATTATTCACAAGCAAATCAAATGTTTATACTCCGTAACTTATTAGCTTTAAGTAAACCAAATATTCATATAAACCATAATTCTGTTTTCATAAGTGCTCCTTTGGATTTAACTCACTCTTTAGAGAAAAAGGGTCAAATACACCCCGAACTTTATATAAGAAGTCAATTAGATCTTTAAATTTTTAAAGTGACAATTAAACACATCAACATGTTTTAGTTCATCAAAACCCAAAAATCGATTAGTGACCTGTAATAACATGTCATTAAGTTTCCAACGATGTTCCACTACCTCTAGGGCAAAAACCAACTACTGACGAACGGTCACCTTTTTTGAAAAGGCGACTAGCTGGTCACCGATTTTTGCTCCAAGATTAGCCGGAACATTGCCAGAACCCTAACAACCTATTATTACAGGTCATTAACCAGTTTTTAAATTTCTATGCACTAAAACGACATGGTGTGCTTAATTGTAACTTTTAAAAATTCTGAGACCTAATTGACTTCTCGTATAAAGTTCGGAAGTGTATATTTTAGTGTTATCTTGAGGCTATATTCAATAGAGGGTATATTTGAACCTTTTTCCCTAGATTTTACAAACAAGACATTATTTGAACAATTTATCCAAATTAAGCAGACTAACAGCCCTACCATTGCCATCTTTAAATGCAAATGTGGCAGAAAAATCATTTCACTTGTCAACACTAGGCTTTACAGAGAAGCTCAAGAACTGAAGAAGACAGTTTTGAAGTTTAAACTTGCTAAGTTTTATAATATAGGCCCAAATTATGGCCTACAAGCCAAGCCCAAGGTGGAACCATAACAGACATTGTGTAAAACATACAACTCACACCTATGAACAGAATTGTATAAGAAAACAAATCAGAATGTTTTAATATCTTAGTATGGTTGAACTGTACTTGCTTGGGGAGGAGAAGGATACAGAAAGTAGCTAAACATAGAAATGGTTGCAGAATGCATGGAGGAGAATTTACTGGGGTTACTAGAGTAGGCAGAGCATCAGGCAAAAGCTCTATGTACATGCTAGACACTTTATGTTAGCATGATCCGATATAAATTCCTTGATATGTAATATTAACCTTAAAAACACGAATTGGGAAATGGATAGAAGACTGAATCTCACAGATTTATGGCTTATCTTCTTGTGCTGTTGAGGACTCTGAATTTAGATGGATTGCCGAGGCTGTAAGCTCATCCTACATTAGAAGGAACGAAAACTAAAATGAGACAATTAAAAGGAATTGATAGAGATGATGATTGTGGCAAACAGGGCTATTATCTGGGTAATTACACTACTCCTGGAGAGCACAAGGGCAACAGTTAACAAGAATTGATATCCAGGGTGATAATATCCATATGAGTAGTTGATGAGCTGGCTTGTTTATATGACAATCTGACTATAATAGGCAATCCCATTATAACCTGCTGATGAGTTCATGGCTTTGCTTCAGCACCTGATGGGCTTGGTGCACAGTTTTCAAATTGATGTACTAAGGAAGCAGACTGCAATGTTTTCCACAGATAATTAGTTTGCAGGATCTAAGAGCATCATTTTGAACATTATCAGTATCTACTTGCCTCTGATACATAGGAATCAGACATGCCATCCTCCTTCAAGGAGTTGTTTTTTAAACCCTCATCAAATTCTGGTGAAGCTGCATTAATGAAACATAGAAATTTTGATGAATTTAATAGGTACCAAAGACATGAAGAAGGAACTGTGGCTAGTGCAAGACCTGGCAATTTTGATTCAATACAAATTGCAAAGATGCCAGCTAAAGATGTTATGCCTCCTAGGTGATAAAATGAGTTTCTATACAAATAAGGCAGTAAAGGCGCAAAGCCAGAAGATAGATTGATATGAAAGCAAAAACTGAATAAAACAACTTACTTGTGTTGTCCTTTGTAACAAAAGACTTGTCATGGAGGTTTTCTTCTCCATTTTGAACTTCATCTTCTGCCCTGGTGTGAAATATTTCAGAATATTAGGAGATTAAAAATAGGCACATTAATGCAGCTCTGCATCTTGCCTATTGAGTTTGTCCACCAGGAATAGAAAAAAGCATCCGTTAGATTCTTAAACTGGATTATCTCCACATTCAGTCTCAAGCTGTGCATCTTGCTTTAAAATGAACACACATTTATATGCAATTAGCTAAAGGCTGTTTGTAAGTTTGACACCAAGAATTGTTCTGCTAAATTCAAGAGTATATAAAGTTGAGAATCATTAGTTGCTTGGGCTTATTATGCAAGAAAGAAGCTTGTATTTAAAAAGATTACAACCTTAGTTTTTGACAAAACAACATACTCATTTTTAAAAATCCAAATTCAACATTAAGTTCTTGCTAAGTAAGGACTTTCAACTATTTTCTTAATTACATAAGTTAGAAATTCAACTTTTAATACAAAAGTTTGCAAAGTTCACTAGTATTTATACCTTAAAGCTTCCCCCTTTTCACTAGCTACATACTCCTCTTGGCATTCAAGCACAATAGTGAATGTTTTTCTGTCCTGGCATAAGATCCAAGACACTTTCAAATTAGTTAAAAACAAATGTACATGAAGTATTACATAACACAACAAAGAGGTTATATTAAAAGAGGCTAATATAGACTCAGTAATAGTTAAACTAATGATGAGTAAGGACCCTATGATTGCATAGATCATCAGGCTAATGTAAAGTACCAACTGTATATATGTTTAAAGCTTAGTGAGCATAAAAATACATCGAGGTTGTAGTGCTTTCAACCCCAAGTTACTAAAATTACTAAACAGTAAACATAATTTCACATTGCAAAATTTTCAAAAAGCTAAATCTACAAGTACTTCAAGTTTCAACTGGAGCTTTTCAAGTGAAAATAGCAGCTAACCTCTTCATTCATGCGTGAGAGAGCATCTTGGATCTTCTTCATGACCACACCTAAACTGGCCACTTCAAAATGTAATTCCTGAAAATTGAGTATCAAGAAGCATCCATAAGTTAAAAATCAAGTCCTCTGGAACAGAAACAGTCCATCAAATTCACACAGACCTTGTTTTCTGATGTTAAGTTCTGTATGATCAGTTCCTTCACAGACAGATCTTGCTGAAGGTATAATTAGTTAAGAAAGAATTTTCATTATTTAAAGCAGTATAAGAAAGGTCATTATTTAGAGTTGACAAATCAGAATGAAGAACTGCTTGTATGGATATCTCCTCAATCTTTGGTTGGAATTCCCTTTTAACATCTGCTGCCTCAACTTGCAACTTCAGACCCAGAATAGCCATGTCTCTCTTCCTAAGCTCGAGTTCCTTGTTCCTCAATTCACTTTCCAGGTTATTTATCCTTTCTGCGAACAGAATTATATATGGTAGACTTACAAATATCATATACAGAGTACTAATTTTTAAATTATCATGCATTTGGTTCATTGAAATGATGGAAATGATAGAAAGCTGTTTAGCTAGATAAACCATTAGTTCCATTGGTACATGGCCTATGTCAGTGAGCCAGATTCCATGAGCACATGGGGGATGAAATTACCTACAAATTGTTTCTCAAATGTTGAAACCTCATCAACTTTACTCTTTAACTCAGCAACTGCAAAAGCAAGAGAAATTAGAAAAAGAAAAGAAAACAGGAATGCAAACAAAGCCAATCAGTAACAGTAAATGCTTGAATTGACTGGTCTAAATGTGGGCCCTAGAGCAAATCAATAGAAAATAAGACATGTGTACTTGTGATTATGTTAAACATGGTTCGAATGATAAATGCGCCTTGTTTTATACTGGTTTGGTCTAGGATCCCACATATAGACTTGGTCCATCCAAGAATTTTCAATTAGTACCCACAAAAGCTACATGCCTACTTCCTCTCTTGCATTCAGAACATTGCGTGTGTCTTCCACGATTTGCTTGATGGAAGAAGCCTCCTTTTCAATGGAATCAAACAACATGGAGTGAGCTTTTAGCTTTTCAGACAGAACCTCAAATTTTCTATCCCTGGCTTCAATAGCCCGTCTCATTTCACATGTGGAATCCTGCAAATCAATAAATGTGGCAGAAAAGAAGCAGAACAAAACCTCACACAAATGAAATTATAATGATGCACAACTGGATAAAACCATCAATCAAAAAGAAGGTTGAGTATGGAAAAAGAATTAAACAAGTGAACCTCATAAGCCTTAATGAAACTTTCTCTTGATTCAAGTATGCTGTTAATGGTTCCCTGCAGTTCTTTCTGCTGAATCTCAAGCAAATCATTGTCGTTTTGTAGACATCTCACCTGCCACCATTTCACACGACAAAAATGTATAAAGTCCATGACACAAATCATCAACTCACTCCTTACGTACTGTAAACTTATATAATTTCAAAACAACGCAGTTTTACTAAAGCGCAGTGACTTGTTTTCAATTGAAAGAGCAATTCCTACAAACACCTCATGTGCAATCACCTCTCTATCTAGCTTCTGCCTTAGCTCATTCGACAAACTCAACTCCGTACTTAGTCCAGCCAACTTTCTGTTGAATTCTTCCTCAGTTTGCTTTTGCTTCTGCCACATGCCAATTTCAACGGTCACTCAAACAGATATATACACTTAAGAGTTACGAATAGTGCATTAAGAGAAAATTTAGAGTGACAGAGATGAACCTGGGCCATAAGTTGGAGCTTATCAGAAGCATTGCGTTCTCTTTCCTGCAACAGATCAATACAATCAATTTGAGATTTTTTTTTTCAGGTTTTGAGAGATCGAGGAAGATTGGGATTAACATTTGCTTTACTTTGAGTTCATTCACGTCGGAAATTAGGGCATGAAGTTGAAGCTTGAATTGTGAGAGTTTGAGGAGACGCTCCATTTTTTACCCGCCAATTTGGCAGTTAAATCCAAATAAACATTTTAAAACATACTTGCATAGAGTACATTCTATTTTTGAGTTAATTCCATTTTTTCTCTAAATTTATAGGTGACAACTCATTATGAATATTCACTTTTGGTCTTAATATTATTGTGGCATGACTATCTTTTATTTATATTAATAAAATATTTTAAATGTCGTTAAATACAATGACATTTTGGTCTTCAATTATGAATTTTTTCAAAAATATAAACATAACAATATAATGGGTCAACATACTTTGTATATATAAAAAATAAATTTTTCTTGTATTTAATATCATTTCAAATTTTTTGTTGACGTGAGACCAAAAGTTGTCCTGCTACAATAATACTAGAACCAATGTTCTAATAAAAAAAAAACTAAAAGTATATAATAATCTATAAATTTAGGACCAAAACTGAAATTAACTCTTATATTTTTTTGCCCACAAGTGCAAGTAATAATTTCAAATTTAGTCATTAAATTTTAATATTCACGTATTTATTCTATAAAATTTTAAATACAAATTTTATCTTCTTCACCGGAGTTCTACTATATGTACTCTCAATTTCTATTACTTGACTTTTATTCCATAATGTGACAAACAATAATAGGATATTTTCATCATGTGAATTTCAAAAAAATATTTACATCACAAATTTCATATATATATATATATATATATATATATATATATATATATATATATATATATATTTTCAAAGAATAAATATTCTTTCTTTTATTATTATTTTTTGGACATATATTCTTTTGTTCCCTTTTAATTTCTTGCCCACATAAAAAAAAAAAGAATTTTTTAATGTATTCTTTCTTTTATTATTATTTTTTGGATGCTAAAAAACATCTGTAGTCATTACTGAGGGTACACATTGGATAAGAGTTTATTACCAAAATGGTCCCTCGACTATTGCGAAATTACCAATTTGGTCCTCAATAATTTTTCGTGCCCAATTAAGTCCCTTGACTTTGAAAATTTTAACCAATTTGGTCCTCCGTTTATTTTGTCGGTAATTTTGCTATAGTTAAGGGACCATTTCAGTGAAAAAACGACAAAATAAACGGAGGACCAAATTGGTTAAAATTTTCAAAGTCGAGGGACTTAATTGGGCACAAAAAATTGTCGAGGACCAAATTGGTAATTTCGCAATAGTCAAGAGACCATTTCGGTAATAAACTCCATTGGATAAAACAATGTTTTTGTGTAATAGTCCACAATTCCCACAAAAAAAATAAATTATAGTAGGAAGACCATGTGTGCTATGATTATGCCACGTTGATGCATAATTAGGAGTGCGTTGACTCACTTCTTTAGGTAAATTTTTTTGGGTGACAATGAAAATATGCATACACCACCTACTGATTCATAAGAATCAAACTCATGACCTTTTGACATAAAAATTATGCTTTATCAATTTAGTCACTTATTTCGGGGTCAATATAGTCACTTTGATGTATAATTAGGAGTGCGTTAACTCACTTATTTGACTAATATAGATCAATTAGATCATTTATGCTTTCCTTGTGGTCTAATGGCACCCGATTGCACTCCCACATGGGAGGGGGTGGGTTCGAGCCTCAGTGGAAACAAGATTGACTCTTTGTGCTTCATTTGGTTAAGAAAGTAGTTATAAATTATATGATTCATCGGATATTTCTCGACGGAAAAATTTATTTATTTTGAAAAAAACGGGTCAAATACATCTTTAAACATTACCTAAGAAGTCAATTAGACCCTCGAACTTTTACAAGTTACAATTAGGTACATAAACATGTTGATTTAGGGCAGTTCGAGACATCAACGATGTCTCGTGCGGTTACGCCCGCGCGACACGAACGACGTTCGATGTCTTGAGGAAGGATGTTCGCGGCAATAGTGTGATCTCTCGCAGCTCACAGGTTGATCTCTCACGGCTAAGAACTGATCACTCTTAGTACGCTCAATCGACCTCTCGATGCAATGAGTCACGGCTCACAGGCGGTACTCCAACGTGACCTTTGGGTGACCTCTCGTGGACAGCTTCTGGGCTAACTCTTCACCTCCATGGTGACCGTTCAGGAAAATTAACTCTAGCCATTAAGGAATTAATTTCAGATTAATTTCAATTATTAATTTCCAGAGTTAAAACTCTTGTTAGTGGGGTTAGTGGAGGGCTGTTACGAAGGTTATATTCCCAGAATTGAATGCCATGTTTATGATGCTATTTATTCCATAATCTCCTATATATTTCCAGGTGGAGCAGTAGCATTTTGTAAGCAGAAACATACACACGAAAATAGATAGCTTTTCACCTCGAAACTCTGCTCCCCCTTCCTTCTAGCCACCTGTGTTCATCCCACGTTCTCGTTCGCCGGGTTCCAAGTTTGTGTGCTCAAATGCAGGAACCGTAGTACGTTTTATCTGGGAAACCTAGGCCGCAACGCTCTAGCACCCCGGGAGGCAGTAAATAAGGTTTTAAGGACAGAGGCAACTCGACTCGTGCTTACAACTACCCCAAAGTCCGTTCTTCTCCGTCCCTCCTTATTCATGGTTTATCTAACCTTTGTTGTAAGTTTAAATTTCTGGAATATTATATATATATATATATATATATATATATATATATATATATATATATATATTTATTTATTTATTTATTTATTTATTTTTGTGGATTTTCTATTTCGTCCATTTTATTGAGTTTTTCGAGAATTATCTCCAATAGTGATATCTATGTTGATCATGTATATGTTATCGTGACAACTATATATATTAAAAATAATATATAGTAGTGGGTCCTACACTTTTTCTTGAATTTTTATTTGTTATTAACACATATGTCAATAATGTATTTAAAAAATTCTAGAGAAACTATAAGACTCACTACTATATTTTTTTAATATATATTGAAGAAAATGAGGTGCAACACCCTAAGTGAGTTAAAAGTACAATTGGCTCTTAGGAAATTTTTAGAAATTAAAAGATACGAAAGTACCATACTGTACCTATTACTAAGTTTAATTAATTTAGTAAAAAATTAATATCATTATAAAAATAATAGTAATATTTTTGCTAATAATGTATTAGAGTATTCTAGAAAAGGTATAGTATCTACATATATACTATTATGTTTATCTAATGTATATAGAAGAAAACGACGTGCAACACACTATGTTGTCTCATGCATTATTGATTACTCTCTTATTTTGAAGAAGTAAAAAATACAATTGACTCTTAAGATATTCTTGAAAATATACAGCAATATATATGTATACTATGCTTCTCCAATTTAGTTTAATAATTAATAAAACTATAAATACCATAGTGGCAGTCATACTAATAATGTATTACAAAATTCAAGAAATGGTATATCATCCGATCCACTACTATGATTATTTAGTGTACATACCATAAAACGAAATGCAACACCTTATGTTGTCTTCCATATACCAGGGCCGGTTTTTTGATTTGCAGGGCCCTGTGCTAATAACTAAGTGAGGCCCTATCAAAGTATAAATAAACTGCGAATTGAAGAAAAATTGCAAAGACAAAAATGCAAAAAAACCTAATTTTGAACCAATATATTCACAAATACATATACTAACTATTAGGACAGGGCTGGACTAGGGGCCCCCAAAATTTTGGGGCCCTGTGCGGTCGCACGTCTTGCACGCCCTAAAATCCGGCCCTGCATATACTATGTCACTTTGAAAATTCTAGAAAAAGATATTATATTGTACTTATTACTAATTTTCTCTAATTTAGTAAAATAAATAAATAAAATTATATATACCGTAGTGAAACCTAATGTATAAAAATAAATTGTATTCGTAATAGTTAGCAATCATACTTAATGCTAAATACTGATAATAATATTTCAAATTACATGAATGGCAAATAATATTTAAGAGCAATTGATTAATCATAAAAGATTTACTTGTTTAGGCCAATTTCTCTAATTCAATTATTTATCACAATTTTAATACTAAAAATACACAATTTATATGTTGTTTAGGACCAGGGTACACCATACACAGGATTCATAAACAAAACTTGTTTTAATATATAGTTCAAAATATGAGTTCCTAAAAGTTGAGGGTCTTAAGATTGGTTATAAAACTCAACCATTTAATGTGCTCAAAGTGGGTTCAAAAATCTCGTTGAGTCCCAAAATAATTGAGTCAAAGATATATAACTACAAACGGATCTTTGATTATAATTATTTCTTTACTCCTTCAATTCTATTTTTTTTTTATATCAGGGTTGTGTTTGTTGTTCATCCTCCTCTTTTGCGGTCTCATATATATATATATATATATATATATATATATATATATATATATATATATATATATATATATATATATATGGTGTTGCTCCCGTAACTACTATTCTTTTCACATTTTTCTAGTTCATTCAGCAAGATAACGTCAAACAAGCCATTACCACCGTATAAGAAAACGGGGTACAACACCCAGGTTGTCTTCTTTTTCTTTTTGACTTTAATTTGTTGCGTTATATTACCATTATATTGTATTATTGTAAGGATCCTTATAAATGACAATGCAACGGATGCAAAATTACTGAAGAACGATGAGGTGGGTAGGCCAATAGACAAAATCCGTTTTAATAATTTTTGATATGTGTCCCTAAAAATTGAAGTCTTATGCATCCCTCACAAGTTTAGAGCTAGTTCTAGTTCCGGGATCCTAGATTCCCCTTTTATTTGTCATCTTTTCATTTCTTTTAAAGACTTCACCTCAAATAAATTGAATAGGATCTAAATTTTGCACAAACTTCTTGACCTAAAGATATTGCATGGGCTCATCTAGTTTGAATTCCTCAATAATGGAGTTTGGGGTATATAATCACAACAAAGAACATTGATAAGTGCAAAAGATGCTACGGTTATAAGGTCGGTCTAGGATCATAGTGTGCACAATTGATGGCTTTTATGTTTGATTTGAGTCTTTATTGCGTTAGAATGCTTCATATTGCCATTGGACCCCGTTCCACACTTGGTTAATCATTTTGTAGGTAAAAAGATGGGCAAAAAGGCAGAAAATGGCTAGATTTCGAAGAAGGATTCATGAGCCGAAGTTGGAGTGCGAATTACACCATGGACACCAGTGTGACGCCCAGTGGACGCCGTGACGCGCGTCCAACGCGCGTCCACCGGCGTCCCCCTGCGTCCAACTTTTCGCTCTCTGAAGTTTGAAGTCTGTGCAGCAGTCTGCTGTGGACGCGCCCGTGGACGCGCGTCCACCCTGGCGTCCATCGCGGAACTTGGCGGTTTTTGCGAGATTTAAAAGGGGAATTGAGCCATTTTTCAGGGGATCCTTCACACTTCAGTTTTAGATCACTTTAGAATATTTCTCTCTCTAGGATTAGCCTAGAGAGATCTCCCCCAATTCACTCCACATTCCCAATTCATTCCACATTGCAATTCTTAGATTAGATTAGAATTAGAGAGGAATTCCATTGTTGCAAGATTGTAATCAACATTCAAGTTCAAGATTGAAGTTCAATTTCAAGTTCAAGATCAAATTCTTCATTCAATTTCTAGCTAAGTCTTCCTTTTAATTTCTTGCTATTACTTTTGTCTTTTGCTATTTCAATTTCAAGTATGATTAGATAGATCTTTGTGGATTTGGATTGAGCAATTTTGTATGGATGTTCTTGAGCTTTGAATTGATTAATTAGGTTTTGCAATTGCTTTGATTATGAGTTTGATTGTGTGAATGGTGATCTTCTTTGACTCTTGTGTGGGGATGATCAACCTATATGAGAGATGTTTGGAGAAGGAGTCTCATCTATGAGAGTAGAGTTACTCCTTAGCCTAGCCTAGCACTTTTCCTTCCCACCTTTGAGAAAAGGGGGATTGGAAGGCAAATAGCACACCATGTGTTCGATAATTTGCCTCACCTAGCCTAGTTGCCATGAGAATGGGACTATGGACTAGATGATAGGCCAATGACCACGAGAGTGGCGTTGGCATAGTTGTCTTGCCTCATTTTCATTATCTAAGTGTTGCTAGCCTAATATCTTAGGAAATCAAGGATACCTATATGAGTTGCAAGGTCCAAATCCTCCTTTCCATTTGATTGTTTCCTTTGTTTGTTCCTTATTTTCATGATATCTTATGCACCTTCCTTACCTATGTTTGGGTTAGCTTTCAAACACTAAACACTCTTGTGCTTAATCCCCTTACCGCTTGAATTCCCTCCTTGCCATCCTTTGAGAACGATACTCGGAAATCTTTCCGTTTTACCACCTATTACTTTCCATCCACCGCGAAAACTACACTCTTCAAATGGCGCCGTTGCCGGGGATGGCATCGGTTTTTGAGTAGTAAGTGCCTTTGGATTAACATGAGCAAGTGTTCAAGTTAGAGAGTCTAACCCCCCATTTTACTTTCTATTTTTGCAATTTACTTTGTTTACATTTTAATCCTTTTGTCATTTCTATTGCTACTACTCTCACTTGCAACTACTTCTAGTTGCAAAACACTCTCTTGTCTTTGTGTTGATAGGTTGATCCTCTATAATGTATTCTCAAGCAAGATATCAACAAGAGGATTACTATGAAGATCAAGGAGAATATTGGCAACCAAGGGGAGGCTATAATGCTCAAGTTTCTAACCCCTATGGTTATAGAGATTATGAGGACTATGAACAACCTTACTCAATGACATATGAGTCTTCACAAGAAGAATACCAACCAAGAAGGCAACCATCAAGACCTCAATATGATGATAGAGAATATGGTGATTACCACTACTCAAGAAGAGCCCCACCACTACCTCAAAGCTATGATTCAAAATTTTACCAATCTACCCACTATGAAGAGGATGATGACTACCCTCAACAAAGAGGATTCTCTAATTCTCAATCCTACGACTCTTACCCATCCCAATCTTACCCTCCACAATCGTACACTCAAAACACACCTCCACCCAAAAAGAAATCTATTATAGAGCACATGTATGACCATTGGTTGAAACCCAAGCCAAAAGACCCAAATGAACGCTTCAAGACCATTGAGGAACACATGTTTGAAGATATGAATCGACAAGTGATTTGTTATGCTTGTAAAGGGCCTCACTATAAGTATCAATGCCAAAAGTACCCATATTGCAAGAAATGTAAGACTAACTTTCCATGTGAATGTAGGGACGAAATTGATCAAGGGTGCAACCACTATGAGAATGAGGAGTACATGATGCAACCATATGAGGAGGAAAACATGGAAGACATGAAGAACAAGATGTTGGCAAGGATAGAAGAATTAAAGCAAGAAATGGCCAATATTAGGAAAGGGTGGAAGCAAGAAAATGAGAATGTGGAGGAAAAGGAGAGTGATGGTGATGTGGAGATAGTGTGGGAAGAGGAAAAGCCATGTGGTGACACTATTGAGCTTGCATATGGTAAGACACTTGACCCTATTAGTGTTAGCACTACTCTTGGTGATAAAATTTCTAAACCTTGGGCCGACATGTGTGATGAGAATGATGATTGTGATGATTTATGTGTGGCTTGTGATGATGACCTTCATGCTATTCTCCAATATTGTGAAAAGTGATTCTTTTGAAACTCATGACGTTAATCCTTCAAATTCTTGTGAGAATGTGTCTTGTGGTATTCATGATAATGCTTTTGAAGATGATTCTTGTGATGTTGATGGTGTTAATTCTTTCAATTCTAATGATAATGAGGGCCTTGAGTTGTTTACTTTTGATGATAATTCTTTGAAATGAACATGTTGGCTGAATTGCATGATATGCTTTGTAATGTTGATGATGATTGAATGTTGATGCTAGTTTGCTATGATTTAAATGAGTTGAATTTGACACTTTTCATGATAATTGCCTTGATGATGCTTTATAATTCATGATTGATTGGTAAAGATCGGAGTTGAAGGAGGTTGAAAAATGAAATGTAAAAGAAGAGGTTGAGGACAAGGAAAAGACAAGAAATGAGAGTGTTAGGGAGGAAGTTGAGATAAAGTGAGAAATGATGAAAAGAGTTTGGTGAAAAGAAGGAAAAAGAAAAAAAGGAAAGTGGAAGAGAATAGCATACTCATGACTTAGATAGTTGCAAACATTTGGAGGAGAGTATGCTATGTATAAAATTAAAAGTTTGCCAATGCCCGACATTTGAGGGCATATCTTGAAGAAAGAGTGGATGGGGGCAAAAGGACTTGTCCCCGTCCAAGTGTGTTGGAATGAAGGCTTGAAAGTCGCGTCGGGCTACGGACGTTAAACGGAGCGCTTCTCGGGAGGCAACCCGAGGTTAATTCGTACTTTTTACATGCTTTATTTTTCATTTCTTACCTTTCGATTTAGTGTGTTTTGCAGGACCAATGGCGAAACTAAAAAGGAACGGAGAAAAACAAGAAAGAAATCAAATTTGGCAATGAAACAGGGCCTGGACGCCAGGCTGGACGCGCGTCCAGCCCGCGTCCATCGTCCCAAGTCTGAAAGTTCAGAGACCTCTCTGATGGACGCTCGGGGGACGCGCGTCCAACCCGCGTCCATCAGAAGCCAACACAGATTCAGAGAGCGAAAATACGGACGAGGCGGACGCCCGCGTCCACCTCGCGTCCGAACTACGAAGAACACAGCGGGCGGACGCGGGACGGACGCCCGCGTCCGGCCGCGTCCGCGACAGCAGCAACGAGCGACGGAGCAGCGGTGCTCTGCTGGACGCGGCGGACGCGCGTCCGGCCCGCGTCCAGCCGTTCGGGGAGGGAAACTCGGACGCGAACGCGAATTAAAAGCAGATTTCTTCTTCTTTGTTCTTCGCTTTTGCGGACGCCATTCGCCCGTAACACCACAAGTAAGTTCCTTTCAAACTTCAACCAAGTTTAAGGCCAACAACCCAAGCTTTCTTCCACACAAACTCAATTAACAAGCAAAGTCAAGGTAAGTTTCATCTTCTTCATATCTTTTTCAAGCTTTCACCATTGTTGTAGAACTTAAATTGGGATTTCTTGCTTTTACCATTGCATTGCTAATTTGTCATTAGAAATTGATTCTCTATGTTGAATAGAACACTCTTTTATGAATTAATTGCAATTTGTATGGTTGAAACATGATTTTTGATTTTTGAAAAGCTTGAAACCCTAGCTTTAATGGTGGAAAAATTTGATTTTTGCAAATTGAACATAATTGATGAAATTGGTGATTGATACTTACAATTACATGCTAAATGATGAGTTGTATGGAACCCAATTGTGACTTTTGTCAATGCAATATGTTCAATTGAAATTTATGGATTACTAGTTTCATGTATTTGGGGAATTTTTGCATTGTGTTAGGAATGTTTGATGCATGATTAACTAGAAGCTATATGGTTAGTACATGCTACTTCTTTTAATTTCCCAAGTATAAACACATGTAGTCTTGCTATGCTTAAATGATGACATTCTCTTTTATCTAGCAAACTTTAAATTGGTTGAAAAAGTCTTAGCTTGTTGAATATTGGTTGAGTTGCTATGTTGTGTTTTGCCTCTATATTATCTTCAATCAAGCAATGTGCCTAGTGTTTTCATCTAGAATGGTTTTGATTTTCTTGAAAATTTTAAACTTGATTGATTGAGGTTAGAATGCTTTAATTCGTTCTAAGTGCTTAAATGATCACATGAATGCCAAAAATTGATTACAATGTAGCTCATGAGTTTAATTGTTTTGATAGATGCCTCCATTGACAAGGAACAAAGAAATGGCCAAAAAGCGCCGGCATGATGAAGGGGGCTCGAGTAGCGGGGCAGCCGCAGCACAACGCGAACGCGTAGCGCCGGGGGACCGAGCAATGGAGCACTTGAATTATATTCAACGTGCTAGAGTGGAAGAGCTAACAGAAAAGCGCGTCTCGGGTGGTTTTTACTTTGATTTCCCATTGCTGGATTCGTATGGATGTCGGGGGGAGGTTGAGAGGATGACGGCGCAGCCATTTTGGGATCACCTCTTCAGCTGGAGGGATGACACCTATGTACCGGTGGTGTATGAGTTCATAGCTACCTTCACAGCAACCGATGAAAGCCACCATTCCATCCCTTCAGTAAAATTCACGGTGTTCGGGCAAGAGCACCACCTTTCCGTAGACCAGCTGGGGACATATCTTGGGTTCTACACTCAAGATCACATGAATGAGGAAGACTACCGCAACTTGCCCAATGACTTCGATTCTGATGCTGCAGTGGAGGCATACTGGCACAGGATCACTGGTGGCAACGCGGGGATATTCATCGGCGCAAAGCCCAACACTAAAAAGATCCTCAACCCGACACTGAAAGCCCTAAAGCTTCTCTTTGGCTTAACTTTCGGAGGACGCCACAAGAACCTTCACAAGGTGTACCGGCATGACTTGTTCCGCTTGTGGAGTTTGGAGATGAACCAACCAATTCAGATGGCTTGCATGGTAAAGCAATGGCTCCGAACCCAAGCAAACGATAACTGTACCTACGTGTGGATTGGACCGATAGTCACCCGACTATGCGAGGCCTTGGGTTATCATAGGCAGCTGCGCCGGGAGAAGAGTAAAACTAGCATGTCACCATTAGGCTTGGAGCAGCTCAATCGGAGTTACATTCAAAGGATTGATGACGTCCCAATGCAGGACCAGGAGCAGCCACAGCCGCCAGCGCAGGAGGAGGAGGGAGGACAAGAGGTACCTCCCGAGTACATGCAGTATCCTCAGGTGCATGACTGGGCATCCATGCGCGCACTACAGATCCAGATGCATACCCATGCGATAGATATTTTCAACAGACGCATGGACGTCCAGGATGAGGCATTGGCACGCTACGATGAGGCGTTGGCGAGGCACAATGAGGCGTTGGAAAGGCAGAATGAGGCCTTTGCTAGGCAAGAGGCGAGGCAAAACCAGCAGCTGGACGCCATAAAGCAGATTAGGTTGTGGATGGAGTAGAGATTCCCACCCCCCTCGCAGGGTGGGGACGGTTCTTACTGAGTTATTTGGGTTGTATTTGGGTTATGGTCCAGCGTGAAACTTTAGGTACCCCGTGCGTGGGGTGCCGACCTTATCTTTATCTTTGGGTATTTTGTGTTGTTTAAATGTTTGTTTGTTGAATACTTGCATTTCTTTTCTTTTCAATATTGCACTTTTTGCTTTTGATTTCAATAAGTTTTGCATTAATGGAAGATAAACTCTCTAATATGGTTTGTAGTATTGCAATGTGTTTGTTGATGGTGTAGGGAAAGTGATAAATGGCTCAAAGCTAAGAGGTTATGCCTTTCCCACCATGATTAAAGGCAATGCACTCAAAGTGAGCTAAGGGGAGTCTCTTTATCTCCCTTACTTATTTTCATTTCTTATATGCTTTCCTTTTAAAGTGTGGAAACCGGGAATTGATGGCATGATGTTTTGCATTTGCATGTTGTGAATCTTTCATAAAAGCATGTTAGTGTGACCCGTATAGCCCATAGCACACTTCTAAAGTGTGGAAACGGGCATTGTATGTTGAGACCCTTTTGTCGCTTTCCCACCTTATGCGTAGTGTGAACATCGAGGGCGATGTTCATTCTAAAGTGTGGAAAGGAAAGCACACTTGTGCTTGAAAGACTTTGATTTGCAAAAGCAATGCCTAGCTTAGAATAATGGAAATGTTTGAAATAAATGCGTTGCTTAATCTTTCTTGTAAAATGTGTGTTTTGAATGAACCCTTGTTTCTCAATTAGGACTATCCCGTGGAAGAAAACTCTTATACTCTTGTTTAAATTTGATGAATTGATTGCATGATTGTGTGATGTTCACCTCTCATTTAACCCGGACCATAGTCAAGGAGGTAACGAAGTGGGAGTGTGCACCTATCAAATCTAGTAATATAATGTTTACTAAGCCCGGAAATGAACCTAATTTTCTTTGTTTTTGCTCTCCCGAAGGTGTAGTGTGGGGTTGTGAAGGTATTGCTTTACTTTAAGTTGTTCAAAAGAGCCCAATGAGGCCAAAACCCCAAAAGAGCCCAATGAGGCCACCTTAGGAATTGAAAAGATGAACCGTCTCGCTAGGGCAAGTTGAAGGGCAACCATCGCACTGTCTTCGAAAAAGCATGGATATCCACGTGAAGTCGGTTGCCCCGATGCGAGGTCTTGGGAGATGAGAAAATTTAAGAGAGCCATTCCGCTGAGATTCGGGCACCCATTGCACCATCTTCGAAAAAGCATGGATATCCATGTGAAGTCGGGTAGCCCGATGAGGTTATCTTGGGGAATGGGAAAAGGAGAGATCTATCCCGTTGGGACCGGGCGCCTATTGCACAGTTATCAAAAAAGCATGGAGCTCCATGTGAGATCGGGTTAGCCCGATGGTCGGTCTTGAGGGGTAGTAGATAACCGTTAAGCCTTTTCGTTTATCACGCTAGAATCTAGGAGGGCTTGAGGTTACAAGGGTGGTCTAATAGGTTTGGTTTGTGCACATCGGTCCCACTAGTTGGCTCGGCTAGTGGCCCGCTTTAAATGGTTGGTGAACCCGTTCTTGGATTGCATGCTTGACTCGTATGATAATGAAAGTTAACCAAATTGCTTTGCTAGAGTTGAAAGGTTTTGTTCTTGGGATAGTCGTTATTGAGAATCAAAGGATTGTTTAAAAACACATTTTCATGATAGCTTGAGGATCGTATTGATTTCAAATGTATGCATCACTCTTGTGCCTTAGCTTGCTTGCATCTCAAAGTTATGGCATCTTTTTCACTTATGTGTTGCTTGATTCAATGATAGCTTGCTTGAAGACAAGCAAGGTTTAAAGTGTGGAAAGTTTAATAAGTGCAAAAGATGCCATCTTTATAAGGTCATTATCGGATCGTCTAGTGCACAATTCGTAGCTTTTGTGTTTGATTTGCCCATTTATTGCGTTAGAATGCTTCATATTGCCATTGGACCCCGTTCCACACTTGGTTAATCATTTTGTAGGTAAAAAGATGGGCAAAAAAGGCAGAAAATGGCTAGATTTCGAAGAAGGATTCACGAGTCGAAGTTGGAGTGCGAAATACACCATGGACACCAGGTGGACGCCCCAGTGGACGCGCGTCCAACGCGCGTCCACCAGGCGTCCACCCCTGCGTCCAACTTTTCGCTCTCTGAAGTTTGAAGTCTGTGCAGCGGTCTGCTGTGGACGCGCCCGTGGACGCGCGTCCACCCGTGCGTCCATCGCGGAAAATTGGCGATTGGGCGAGATTTAAAAGGGAAATTGAGCCATTTTTCAGGGGATCCTTCACACTTCAGTTTTAGATCTCTTTAGAATATTTCTCTCTCTAGGATTAGCCTAGAGAGATCTCCCCCAATTCACTCCACATTGCAATTCCTAGTTTAGATTAGAATTAGAGAAGAATTCCATTGTTGCAAGATTGTGATCTACATTCAAGTTCAAGATTAAAGTTCAATTTCAAGTTCAAGGTTTACTTTCAAGCTAAGTCTTCCTTTTAATTTCTTGCTATTACTTTTGTCTTTTGCTATTTCAATTTCAAGTATGATTAGATAGATCTTTGTGGATTTGGATTGAGCAATTTTGTATGGATGTTCTTGAGCTTTGAATTGATTAATTAGGTTTTGCAATTGCTTTGATTATGAGTTTGATTGTGTGAATGGTGATCTTGTTTGACTCTTGTGTGGGAATGATCAACCTATATGAGAGATGTTTGGAGAAGGAGTCTCATCTATGAGAGTAGGGAGTAGCTCTAGCCTACCTCACTTTTCCTTCCCACCTTTGAGAGAAGGGGGATTGGAAGACAAATCATGCACATAAGATGTTTGCTAGAATGCCTCTTTGAGCTTAGGAGTTATGAGAATATCCCTTTGTGAAGAAGAGAGTCCTAGGACCATGAGAATGGCTTAGGTGTTTGTGTTTTGTCTCAACTACAACCACTAAGTGTTACCTTACCATAAACTCTTAGGAAATCAAGAGCCTACATACTTGCTAGATTGGTCCAAATCCTTTTCTACATGTGATTGTTCTACACTCTTTTACCTTAGTTTGCCTTTCTTAGCATGCTTTACACACCTATCCTTTTAGGATTAGCTTCCGAACACTAGGCACCCTTGTGACTAATCCCTTGCTTACCAACTCCCTCCTTGCCATCCTTTGAGAACGATACTCGGAAATCTTTCCGTTTTACCACCTATTACTTTCCATCCACCGCGAAAACTACACTCTTCAAACATTGATGCTTTTTAAATATCTTTATTCTCATTCGATTCAAAAGAAAGGGGAGGGGGGCTATGATATGCCATCAAAACGTTAAGGAAACAAACACATCTAGCTAGCAGGCTAGGCTAGACTAGAAAACATATAATAGCCACTAAATAGTCGTCTAGCTAGTAAGCTACCTTATGTTGTCTTTGTAGTTTGTCCTCGAACAATAGTGACTTGTAACAACATATGTCATTTGTGTTTGGATGCACAAACTCACAAATACACATGTCATCTTTGTCAACAAGGTTCACTCGGCATAGACTTTGCCACCCTCCACTACTCAGCCATGTCCTCCCATCATATCCCTCCAATTCTTAACCTTTGATTTCCATTCTTGGCCTCTCGTGTCTCGCAGGATTAAAGTGGGAGGCAATGCAATATTGCATGTAGTCCTTAATAACATCCATTGGTATATACTGCAAAAAATATTGAAAAACACATGATTTTATTCATCACAAGAATTGAATTTCTACAATTTTTACTTCTCATTGATAAGAAATGTTTGGAATTATTACCAAAGCACCGCGGTTTTTTTGTCCTAGTTTTGTCACGAAATAAGGATTTTTTGGCTGAATATATTGCCTTGAGGATAAAAGTTTTATTCCAAAATGGTCAAAAGCATTATTATTTTTCTTGATAGAACTTCCCTCCCTTGCACTTACACCCGCGCATTTCTTGAATCCACCTAAAAAAAAAAATTATTGCCAAAGCATATATAAAACATATAACATAACAAAAATCAAGAACCAAAAGTAACTTACAAGAATTGTTTAATTTCTTTTTTGTTTAGACTTTGTAAGCCCCAATAACATGTGTGCCTTTACTTCTTCATCATCTTCCTCTATTTCATTTTTATCCTCCACGATAACAAAATTACTGTCATCTTCATTGCGACCATAATCCTCTACTTTAGTCTTATCCGCCTCATTAACAAAATTACTATCATCACCTTCATCACCACTGTCACCACAATCATTATCGTTGTCGTCATCATCACTAACAACAACATCATCATCATCATCATCATCATCATCATCATCATCATCATCATCGATCATCATCATCATCATCATCATCATCATCATCATCTTCTTCTTCTTCTTCTTCTTCTTCTTCTTCTTCTTCTTCTTCTTCTTCTTCTTCTTCTTCTTCTTCTTCTTCTTCTTCTTCTTCTTCTTCCACCTCTTTATTTACTTGAGGTTGTGCATCTCTCACTACTATCTTTTCACATCCAAATTGGTCAAATAAGACAAACTCAAACAGGCCATAACCACCATAGGAGAAAAACAAGCAATCTCCATTTGTGATAGAGTTATCTTTCACTAACTTTGCCCAATTGTTCTGAAAACACAAACCATCTCCAGTTTCTGTCATCTCCATGCTCCAAACTTTCTTTAAACAATTCCTAAGCTTTACTTTTTTTGGAACAACTCCTCCCACAGATTCCTTAAACGAGAAGGGAATTTCCTTTATCATAAAACAAGTTCATTAGAATCAACAACAGGAAATCAACCAAGATCTAAACACACAAGATAACAGGCTAAGTGTTTTTCAAAAAAAAAAAAAGAGAAAAGAATGAAAGATAACATGCGGGTAAGCAACACGTAATTTTTTATTATTAAATTTATTTAAAAAGTATAAAATTGGGGTTTAGTGTATACAAACAATTTTTTCTGTGCAGGTCAGTGGACAAAATTGCCTGAGCAATTTGAATTTTGAGGCAGCCATTTCTAACAATAGATCAGAGGTGATTTTTGTTTGGGTGTTTTAGAAGAGTAACAACATAAATGTATATAGTACAGTAGAAAATAGGATGTAGCACCCTAGCTGGGTGGTCAAAAATTCAACACCCTCTTAGAAAATTCTAGAAAAAAAAATTATTGTAACATGAATCTGCATATTCATTTCTAATTTAGTAAAAAGTTAATAACTTTATAAATATAGTAGTGACAGTTGGACTAATAATGCATTAGGAAAATTACAAATGACACAATTATGTTTTTCTAATATATTTAGCATAAAATACGGTACAATACCCTAGAAAAAAATACCGTAACGTACTTCGGTATGTGATTTTCTACTTTAGTAAAAAAATTAATAAATTTATAAATATTATAGTGACTGTTTGGCAAAAAATTAATAAATTTATAAATATTATAGTGACTATTGGGCTAATACTGTATTAGGAAAATCTACAGAAGGTAAATGGACCCACTATTATGTTTTTTAATGTATTTAGCATAAAATGAAGTACAACACCCTAGGTAATAAAAAGTTCAACACATTAAAAAAAATATACTGTAACATACCCCGTTTGTGATTTTCTAATTTAGTAAAATAAATAAATAAAAATTATACATATTATAGTGACAGTTGAGCTAATATTGTATTAGAAAAATCTACAAAAGGTAAATGAACCCACTACTATTTTTTCTAATGTATTTAGCATAAAATGAGGTGCAACAGCATATATATATATATATATAGTCTTCCATACTCTTCCTTATTTTTGAAGAAAAAGTCAAAATTACAACAGACTCTTATAAAATTCTAGAGAAAAGAATAATGTACATATTGTTATAAACAAAATAATAAGTGGACATTATCAGTATAACGGACGTAACGGTCCGTCATTAATCCTGTAATTATTGTACCATTACACTTTGTATGTTGTATATATATGTTGATTTTTTTTTTTTTTTTTTTTGTTTTTTGTATATATATGTTGATATGTATTGTAAATGGTTGAATGGTTAATGAGAAATCCTGATGGTCTCCCTTTTATCCTCTTTCTCTTTATTTACAATTACCCTGCATATTCATCGGTTAGGAGCTAAGGGCCAACGGGAACAAAATCTCAACACGTTATCAGCACGCTCAGAATACCGTGGTGAACGGTAATTTATATATATATATATATATATATATATATATATATATATATATATATATATATGCCTAAGTTGCATATGCGTATGCCTGTGAATTTGATAATATGCTTATATGCTTTCTGGTAATATACATATTTGAATCAATAGCATGTATATTCTTGTGCATTATACTAATTGCATAATCAAATGTATCCAAACATATATTTTTTTTTTCCGCCATATTTACAGACAGAATCTGTATATTGTTTTTTTTATGTGGCATATTCTCTTTCCTATTATATGCAAAGGCTCTATATTTTGGACATATATTCTCAGTATACAATATATGATGCTATCAATTTATTCTCTGCTATGTATATCAATTTTATCTCATTTTTCATGACAAAAACAATTTATAACTTGACAATACGAAATTTATATCTATCCTAGAAGTGATAGGTTATTCCTCTATAAATTACAAATAGTAATTCTGTTGCAAATATTTTGAACAGATGCATGATCTATGAAGATCACTATCCCTCAATGGTGATAGTTCATCCCGATATGAATGATCATCAATAAGATCATTCTGGCAATACGAAAAGGAATAACAAATTAAAAATAATTTTTTTTCTCTCGATGTTGTATGCATATGAGCCAAACTAAATTATCCACATCATCTTATACGACATTTATTGCTTTAATTTTCTTAAAAGCTATTTCGGCACTCTTGAGAAATCATACCATACTTATGAGTATCATTTGGTTTGCCAAAATGTCGTGATAAGACCCAACCAGGTATTGATGATTTTGGGGACATCATACTTGATATATTTTCAAATCTAGCAAACTGCATATCAATATAAATATCCCATCAACCTTGTACGTGTAAACCATTTCCGAATCTACGTAACTATTCTTAGTGTGCAGTCCAATTATTATAACCACCATTGCATATCTTTATGGGCTATGATTATGACACTTCTTCTGTTTACATAGAGCCCATGATAGGGAGTCAATAGATATGCTCACTGCATACTGAAGATCTGTTTCACGACATTAGGGGGAGATATACCTAAATTTAAATGCCGAGAAATCCCATGAAATGGAATGATCTTCATTATAATCCACGTACTAGTAAAACTGAACCAAAAGTTTAGTAGATAATT
This sequence comes from Ipomoea trifida, assembly GCA_003576665.1. Classification (NCBI taxonomy): domain Eukaryota; kingdom Viridiplantae; phylum Streptophyta; class Magnoliopsida; order Solanales; family Convolvulaceae; genus Ipomoea; species Ipomoea trifida. Next base: position 15,730,566 of record CP025651.1, read on the forward strand.
TATTTGCGATATTAGCAAATAATCTGCCAAATATATACCAATAATGTATATATACACTGATCATGTTGATCAGAAAAGAGTGACAAGGTCTCATTTATAATCCCCAAATTGGACCAAATAATATATATCTCAATACTCCTTCACGCCCTAAGGAGATCTATCTGTTTAAGAGATATGAAACATAATGCTAGCAAAGAAACATTGTCACTCTTGCCTTAAAAAAATTATGTCTTGGAGACATTTGTCCAGAAGACGAAAACCCTAGTAAGGTGCACCAAACAAACATAATACTAGGGATGCGGAACAATCATATCTTAATACTTGGGAAATGTCAACGATCTGATTAAAAATTGTCATGATTTTGGGAGAAAATTATACAGTTGTCGACAACACACATCTATATAATTGCTCATTTAAATAAACTGGATCCATGTGAGGTGCCAGATGCATCCTCATTATTTAATATTTAAAGGAGCAATTAAGGCAGAGCTCGACTCGCTAAAACAGATTCTCTTGACAATACATACACCATTAAATAATAACCTTGTTGGTTACTAATGGATGTTTGTATGAAAGAGAAATGAAAACAATAAGGTGATATAATAGCGAGTGTTTGTAGCACATGGGTTCACGCAGAAACCCTTGATCAAATCTCTCATGTACGATGACATTAAGTTCCGCTATACAAGATAAATGGCAGAATAAACTTAGATATGCAGCTAATAAACGTCTTGACCATATGACAATAAGGTCATTGGACGGTATGATCTTTATATGACCTTAGCACAGATCATAATTGACTGAGTAATTCTCCTTTTTTGAAGAAAGAATTATGTGTCATTATGAATTCGTTAAAGGATTACGAATGGAGTTATTACTCTCATTTAGAAGGGATAATATGTACCATAAGTACTATTGTTCTTTATTGAATTGTAAATGAGCATAGTATTATTGAATTTGATCCTTGATGGATTTATAATTACAACATGTTTGTTGTTGAAATACAAAACCTTTACTTAATAGTAAAGCAATTAACTGAGTAATTTCCTCCTGAAGTAGGAAAATATAAAAATCAAAATATACAGTAGTACTTATTGAATCATAAAGAGCATAATGGTATTAGCTCCAAAAACGAATTTTAGAAATGAAAAGACTTGGTAAACCAATTATCACCTTGACATGCAGATCGAGTACTTCCTTGAAAGGAATTTATACACCAATCAGTCTATTTTTAGAAGGATTTCATATGAATATGTATGATTGACTTATCACACTAACGGTTATATCTCTTGAAGAAGATAATGAACCGTTTAGACTCAAAAATGATACTGAGGACATTCAGGGACTTAAAGTCCATTACTTCATTATTATTGGAACATTATGGAAGAACTAGAAGTTCCATGATCGTATTAGGACTGATCATATGAGAGGATAAACCAAATATCCTCTAGTAAAGATATGCGATAAACCAATGTTTGTTTCTCATAGATCACTTGGTTATGCATGTTCTACCTTCACTACCTTATGAGAGGATAATAAAAGCATGGTTTAAGTGGGTTGGCTATATTCAACCCACATAAACCCAGAAGAGTCACGAGAAACATTGTATAAAATATTAATTTATAGTGACAATCCTGAAGATTGCCATATCATCTCCTCTACGCTCCTTTTTAAACAATTATTCTACTTTAAGCAATGTAGAAATCGAAGATTGTTATCTTCAGGGGGAGATGTTGGACTACATTTTCTTAAATCAATCCTGAAGATTGAGTAGGTTCTAAAAGGACCAACAATTGTATTCTTTTGCAACCTATATACCATGTACTCTTTTTCTCACTAGATTTTCCCCATTGGGTTTTCTAGTGTGGTTTTTAACAAGGCATGAGTATGATATGATATACGGGGAGAAAGTTGTAAATAAATACTTAAACAGACGAACCCCGAAAATCCTGAAGATTATGCCCTGAAGGCTTATGATTGTACTCAATTTCCCTTAACTAAGTTTTTCCCACCGGGTTTTCATAAGTTAAGGTTTTTAACGAGGCAATCAGGAAAGTTGTTGTCTTCAGGGAGAGCAACAACATACACAGAGATTATTGGTCCAGAAGACCACCAACTCTTGCAAATCCTGAAGATTAAACGCAACAAGTTATGGTTGTACTCTTTTCCCTTAACTAATTTTTTTCCCACTGGGTTTTCTTAGTGTAAGGTTTTAATGAGGCAACCAGGACTATATATGAGTTTATAAATATTATGTACTCTTTTCTTCAACTAGGTTTTTCCCACGTGGTTTTCCTAGTGAAATTTTAATGAGACATGGTTGTGGACAAATAATGTCCAAGGGGAGTGTTATAAACAAAATAATAAGTGGACATTATTAGTATAACGGACGTAACGGTCCGTCATTAATCCTGTAATTATTGTACCATTACACTTTATATGTTGTATATATATGTTGATATGTATTGTAAATGGTTGAATGGTTAATGAGAAATCCTGATGGTCTCCCTTTTATCCTCTTTCTCTTTATTTACAATTACCCTGCATATTCATCGGTTAGAAGCTAAGGGCCAACGGGCACAAAATCTCAACACATATTACTATGATTCTCTAATTTATTGAAAAAATTAATAAAAGTATATACATTATAGTGACATATGGGCTAGTAATATATTAAAAAAAAATTATAAGAGGTACGAGATGTACCTACTACGATGTTTCACTAATGTATATAGCAGAAAACGAGGTATAACACCCTAATTTTAGAAAAGATAAAATACCTATAACTATGTTTCTTTAATTTAGTAAAAAAAATCATAAAATTATAAATATTATAGTGACAATTATGCTAATAATGTAATCGAAAAATTCTAGAAGAGGTAAATGACCCACTTCTATGTTTCTCTAACGCATATAGCCATATAGGTTAAAAAAAATAAAAAAGAAGAGGTGTAACACCATATGTGGTCTTCCACGTTCTCCCTTATTTTGGAGAAGTCAAAAGTACAACATGCTCTTAGAAAATTCTAGAAAAGATAATGCCATGTACCTATTATCGTGTTTCTCTAATTTAATAAAAAAAACATAAATTATAGATATTACAGTCACACCTGTGCTATTAATGTATTAAAATTTTTAGAAAAGATGCATGATCAACTACTATGTTTTTCTAATGTATATATATAGTAGGAAATGAGGTGTTTTTGTAATTTGTCCTCGAACAATAGTGACTTGTAACAACATGTCATTTGTGTTTAGATGTACGAATTCACAAATGCACATGTCATCTTTGTCAACAACGTTCCATCGGCATAGACTTTGTCATCCTCCTCTCAATTATATCCTCCCATCCCTCCCATTCGTAACCTTTGATTTCCATTCTGGGCCTCTCGTGTCTAGAAGGATTAAGGTTGGAGGCAATGCAATATTGTGGTCCTTAATAACAACCATTGGTATATACAACAAAAATATTGAAAAACACACGATTATAATTAGGACGAGAAATTTCTACAATCTTTTAGTTCTCATTGACAAGAAATTTTTGGAATTATTACCAAGGCAGCACAATTTTTTTTTTCTGCTAGTTTTGTCACAAAATAAGGGTTTTTAGGCTGAATGTATTATCCTGACAAGAAAAGTTCAATTCCAAAATGGTCAAAAACATTCTTGTTTTTCTTTCTAGAACTTCCCTTCCCTACACCTGGACCCGCACATTTCTTGAATCGACCTAAAAAAAACCTTATTGCAAAAACATATAAAACATATAACATAAAAGAAAATCAAGAACCAAAAGTAGCTTACAAGAATTGTTTTTTTTTTTTTTTGTTTAGACTTTGTAAATCCCAATAACATGCGCGCTTTTACTTCATCATCATCTTCCTCTACTTCATTCTTATCCTCCTTGGTAACAAAATTATTGTCATCTTCATCACCAGTGCAACCATAATTCTCTACTTCGGTCTTATCCTCTTCATTAATAAAATTGCTATCTATCACCTTCATCACCATTGTCACCACCATCATTATCGTTGTCGTCATCATCATTAACAACAACAACATCATCATCTTCTTCTTCTTTCACTTCTTTATTTATTTGAGGTTGTGCATCTCCCACTACTATCTTTTCACATTCAAATTGGTCAAATAAGGCAAAGTCAAACAGGCCATAACCATCATAGGAGAAAACCAAGCTATCTCCATTTGTGATAGAGTTATCTTCCACAAATTTTGCCTATTTTTTCTTAAAAACCAAACCATCTCCAGTTTCTATCATCTCCATGCCGCAAACTTTCTTAAAACAATTTCTAAGCATTACCTTTTTTGGAACAACTCCTCTCACAGATTCCTTAAACGAGATCGGAATTTCCTATTAGGGAACATGCATGTACGATTGGATAAGCAAATTAATGAGAAAATCCTAGATCAGTTTCAGGACAGGAAAGTAAAATCTAAACAACAATTAAACACACATAAAAACAGGAAACATTCTTGATCAAATTATTAGATATAAATATAATCAGACTTGAACGGAATAAAAACAGGGTTTGTGTATAATATACTTTTAATCATGAATAAATTGTTTGTTATTCATAATGGAAAGTTTAATTTTTTTGTTTGGACGATTTAAAAGACAAACAACATATGGATATATAGGAAAAAATAAGGTGCACCCTTACGCATGCATAATGCCCAGTAAACATGTAAAGGGCGATTGGAGTGAAATATTGCTTTTATGGGCTCCTATCTTGGGATCTTTGGGTTTCCAAATTAAATAATTGAGTCTAAGTCAAGGCTATGTATAGTAACCACAATAGTGAGAATGATCGATTTCTTTATTCTCTTTCAATAATTCTAATTTTTTTTTGGTGGGATGCGTTTCTTGTTGATAGATATATTAGAAGTGGAACAAACCAACGTGAAAAAGCGGAGCAAAGAGGATTTTGGTAGACCCCGAGGCCGGACCTCGGGCCTCGACCATGGCCGTGGCGTTCAGATTGGGCCTCAGCCCAAGCCTTGGCTGAGCCATACGGCCGAGTCCTAGGCCGGCCTCGGCCGGTCAACCCGTAGGTCCGATTATGAGACCGGGCACGGTCAAGGGTGATTGTAACCGCTTCCACATGTTTAAGCGGGTGGTTAAGGGGTCTTTGGTGGTTTATAAACCCTTGTATTTGTTTCATTAGGACATCTACATCTTCACTTTGTCTAAGCAATCATTGTAATAGCATTGCAATCCTTGTAATGACGCTATGAATTAATACAATATTCTGTCTCCGAGGCATATTTAACTTGTTTTCCAATTACATAACCCATTTTAGTATCCATTTATAATATCATTTTCTTTTATTCATTGGATTTAATAATTCGGATCACCCAGGTTAATCAAATTCCTCACTTGTTCATCTTTTGTTGAGAGTAAATCTTGTTTAATTTAATTCTTTGATGTGAATTAACAAGAGAAATGGGAAGAAGAATCTTGGCATTTGATATATCATTTATAAAGCTTACATATACTTTGCTAGCACCAACCAAGCAAAGGCTAATCAAGAAAACACTAAATAGAATGCCTTCTTTCTTCGATTTCTGCACCTTCCACTACCATCTTTTCACATTCATCAAGCCCATCAAACACATCAATGTCAAACAAACCATTACCCCTATATTTAAAAAACAAGATGTCTCCCTTTTGGATACAGTTATCCTTCACGAATTTTGCCCAATTATTCTGAAAATATAAACCATCTTCAGTTTCTATTATCTCCATGTTCCAAAGTTGTATGAAAAAAGTATTCCTACATAGCAATACATCCCTTGGAACAACTCCTCCCACAAACTCTTTGAATCCGATGGGAATTTCCTATATCACAAAACATGTTCAATAGTATAACAACAGCAAAGCAACCAACAAGATCTAAACACACAAGATAACAGGCTAAGCAACACCTTTTGATTATTCAATTTACAAGTATGAAATTGGGGTTTAGGTATACAAACCATTTTTTCTGTGCAGGTCAGTGGACAAAAACACATGTAAAATATGAAATCCGAGCCAGCCATTTCCAACAACAGATCAGAGATGGCTTTTCTGCTGCTGATTTGGAAGAGTCTATATATATATATATATATATATATATATATATATATATATATATATATATATATTAAAACAGAAGTGCTAACTTTCCCGCTCATTTTAGTCCAAAATTTTTGAAATCGGTCAACATAATATTATATAATAATTCCTTATCAGAAATTCTAGCATTCCTTATCATTCTTTATCATTCCTTATTTATGGCTAAAATTGACAAAATATTCAAAATATGATTACATTCCTTATTATACACGGAAATTAATGAAATATTTTATTCAATTCCTATGGATTACTTAAACAAAATAGTTTAACCTTGCGTATTTTTAATATATATATATATATATATATATATATATATATATATATATATATATATATATATTACTATAAGATGTATATTATAGTATTGAAAAAAAATATTACTATATTATGTTAATGTACGTAATTAAATTCCTCTCATGATAATATTAAAAAAAAAATTTCAACAATCAAATTACTATATGATGTATATTATAGTATTCAAAAAAAAATATTACTATATTATGTTAATTTACGTAATTAAATTCCTCTCATGATAATATTAAAAAAAATAAAACTTCCAACAATCAAATTACTATATGATGTATATTATAGTATTAAAAAAATATTACTATATTATGTTAATGTACGTAATTAAATTCTCTCATGATAATATTCAAAAAAAAATTCCATCAATCAAATTACTATATGATGTATATTATAGTATTCCAAACAAATATTACTATATTATGTTAATGTACGTAATTAAATTTCTCTCATGATAATATTCAAAATAAAAATTTCAACAATCAAATTATTATATAATGTATATTATAGTATTCCAAAAAAATATTACTATATATATATATATATATATATATATATATAAAGTGTCATTTTCCTGTCCATCTTAAGAAAATACTTCTGTCATTTTTTACCTAATTAAATTAAATAATAACAAAAATGTTATATATGTTAATTTAATTAATAGTAATGATTAACTAAATATTTATTATAACATGAATCATGGTCTACTTTTAAGGTATACAAACTAATACTCAATATATTCTTTTTAACCTTAAGTTCAATTTTTTTATATACAAATAAAATGAACATATAAAAAATATATCATTAAAAAGTTCTAATTAAAAAATTTCAAATAACACATATATTGATATTTTTATGTGAGTTAATACCCATTTTGGTCCTTCGACTATAGCATAATACTTGATTTTGTCCCATAAAATTAAATGTACCCAATTTAGTCCTCTAACTTGTAAAATATACTCAATTTGGTCCTCCGTTACAATTTTCATCCATCAGCCGTTATAAATGGGGACAAAACCGTCATTTTCAATAATAGTCGAGGGACCAAAATTGGTACTTATAATAGTCGAGGGACCAAAATGAGTATTTATTATTATTATTATTATTATTATTATTATTATTATTATTATTATTATTATTATTATTAATATTATTATTATATTTAATATTGGGACAATGTCTCTTAGTTTAATTTTATATATCAACGCTAGGGGTGTGTAATCTATTAATCGAACCGTTTTAACCAAAGTTTTTAAAACTTTAACCGTTAACCGAACCGAATTGATTTTTTTTTTGTATTAATTGGTCGGTTAATAGATTAACCAAACTTTTTAAAACTAAAGTTCTAAATCCTAAAAATAATACCTATAATAATAAATTCAATTAAAATAATACATATAGTAATAAATCCATAAGTTTTCAAAAAAAAATCCATAAGAAAATATACAAATATAATATCATAAAAACATTACAAATTTATAGATATTTTACATATTGGATTATATTTATTTATTTAGTTATATATATGTTTAAAATTTCGGTTAATCGTTCAGTTGACTGACAATTTCGAACCCAATTAATCGTTAATCGAAATTTTTAAAAACCTTTAACGATTAACCGATATGAAAAAGTTCAGTTAAAATGATTAATTGGGTTCGAAAGTGTCAGTTAACCGTTTTAACTGAAAATTCAATTAAAACGGTTAACCGACACTTTCGATTAAAACGGTTAATCGGTCAATTAAAACGGTTAACCGACACTTTCGAACCCAATTAATCATTAATTTAATTTTTAGAAAATCTTGAACCATTAACCAAATCCAAATTCGAACCCTATTAACCGTTAATCGAAATTTTAAAAAACCTTTAACGATTAACCGAACTGAAAAAGTTCAGTTAAAAACGGTTAACCGACACTTTTGAACCCAATTAATCATTTTAACTGAACTTTTTCAGTTTGGTTAATCTTTAAAGGTTTTTTAAAATTTCGATTAACGGTTAATTGGGTTCAAAATTATCGGTCAACCGAACGATTAACCGAAATTATATATATATATATATATATATATATATATATATATATATATATATATATATATATAACTAAATAAATAAATATATAATCCAATATGCAAAATCTCTATAAATTTGTAATGCTTTAATGATATTATTTTTGTATATTTTCTTATGGATTTATTACTATATGTATTATTTTAATTGAATTTATTATTATAGGTACTATTTTTAGGATTTAGAAATTTAGCTTTAAAAAGTTTGGTTAATCTATTAACCGACCGATTAATCCAAAAAAATTTCAATTCGGTTCGGTTAACGGTTAAAGTTTTAAAAACTTTAGTTAAAACGGTTCGGTTAATAGATTACACACCCATAGCGTTGATATATAAAACTAAACTTATAAGAGACATTGTCCCAATAATAATAATAATAATAATAATAATAATAATAATAATAATAATAATAATAAATACTCATTTTGGTCCCTCGATATTAAGTACCCATTTTGGTCCCTCGACTGGTCCTTAATAACATCCATTGGTATATACAACAAAAATATTCCTTAATAACATCCATTGGTATATACAACAAAAATATTCCTTAATAACATCCATTGGTATATACAACAAAAATATTGAAAAACACACGATTATAATCAGGACGAGAAATTTCTACAATCTTTTAGTTCTCATTGACAAGAAATGTTTGGAATTATTACCAAGGCAGCATGATTTTTTTTTCCTGCTAGTTTTGTCACGAAATAAGGGTTCTTTCTAGAACTTCCCTTCCCTACACCTGGACCCGCACATTTCTTGAATCGACGTAAAAAAAACCTTATTGCAAAAACATATAAAACATATAACATAAAAGAAAATCAAGAGCCAAAAGTATTGTTTTTTTTTGTTTAGACTTTGTAAATCCCGATAACATACGCGCTTTTACTTCTTCATCATCTTCCTCTACTTCATTCTTATCCTCCTCGATAACAAAATAATTGTTATCTGCATCACCACTGCAACCATAATTCTCTACTTCGATCTTATCCTCTTCATTAATAAAATTGCTATCTATCACCTTCATCACCATTGTCACCACATCATTATCGTTGTCGTCATCATCATTAACAACAACAACATCATCATCTTCTTCTTCTTTCACTTCTTTATTTACTTGAGGTTGTGCATCTCTCACTACTATCTTTTCACATTCAAATTGGTCAAATAAGGCGAAGTCAAACAGGCCATAACGACCATAGGAGAAAACAAAGCAATCTCCTTTTGCGATAGAGTTATCTTCCACAAATTTTGCCTATTTTTTCTAAAAACACAAACCATCTCCAATTTCTATCATCTCCATGCTCCAAACTTTCTTAAAACAATTCCTAAGCATTACTTTTTTTTTTTGGAACAACACCTCTCACATATTCGTTAAACGAGATCGGAATTTCCTATTAGGGAACATGCATGTACGATTGGATAAGCAAATTAATGAGAAAATCCTAGATCAATTTCAAGATAGGAAAGCAAAATCTAAACAACAACTAAACACACATAAAAACTGGAAACATTCTTGATCAAATTATTAGATATAAATATAATCAGACATGAACGGAATAAAAACGGAGTTTGTGTATAATCATGAATAAATTTTTTGTTATTCATAATGGAAAGTTCAATTTTTTGTTTGGATGATTTAAAAGGCAAACAACATATGAATATATAGGAGAAAATAAGGTACAACCTTACGCATGCATGCTGCCCAGTAAACATGTAAAGGGCGATTGGAGTGAAATATTTCTTTTATGGGCTCCTCTCTTGGGATCTTTGGGTTTCCAAATTAAATAATTGAGTCAAGTCAAGACTATGTATAGTAACCACAACAGTGAGAATGATCGATTTCTTTATTCTCTTTCAATAATTCTAAAATTTTATTGGTGGGATGCGTTTCTTGTTGATAGATATATTAGAATTGGAACAAACCAACGTGAAAAAACGGAGCAAAGAGGATTTTGGTAGACCCCGAGCCCTGGGGTCAAGCCCCGTGCTTCACCCGAGTCGCCTAGGCCATGGCCGGACCCCGGGCCTCGACCATGGCTGTGGCTTTCAGTATTACCCATGGCCGGACTCCGAGACATATATAACTTGTTCTCCAATTACATTACCCATTTTAGTATCCATTTATAATATCATTTTCCTTTATTTATTGTATTTAATAATTCGGATCACCCAGGTTAATCAAATCCCTCACTTATTCATCTTTTGTTGAGAGTATATCTTCTTTAATTTAATTCTTTGCTGTGAATTAACAAGAGAAATGGGAAGAAGAATCTTGGCATTTGATATATCATTTATAAAGCTTACATATACTTTGCTAGCACCAACCAAGCAAAGGCTAAATCAAGAAAACACTAAATAGAACGCCTTCTTCTTCGATTTGTGCACCTATACCATCTTTTCACATTGATCAAGCCCGTCAAACACATCAATGTCAAACAAACCATTACCCCTATATTTAAAAAACAAGATGTCTCCCTTTTGGATACACTTATCCTTAAGAATTTTGCCCAATTATTCTGAAAATATAAACCATCTATCTCCATGTTCCAAAGTTGTATGAAAAAAGTATTCCTACATAGCAATACATCCCTTGGAACAACTCCTCCCACAAACTCTTTGAATCCGATGGGAATTTCCTATATCACAAAACATGTTCAATAGTATCAACAACAACAAAGTAACCAACAAGATCTAAACACACAAGATAACAGGCTAAGCAACACCTTTTGATTATTCAATTTACAACTATGAAATTGGGGTTTAGCGTATACAAACCATTTTGGTTATAATAGGTTATTAGTAATTAGGTAATTATTATGATAGAATAATATTAATGAGATAAGAATGTGGTTTTGATTGTTATAATTTTTGGTAATATTTACCTAAATGTACTCATATTCGGGCTGAGATACAAAAATTATGAATATCAATCATATTATATTATATATGCTAATAATATCTAATAATTGTAATGCAATTGCCATGTAAAATTAAATCAAATATTTTTGTTATATTTTATTTTCAAACCATTTCTAACTAATTCTCAAATGGTAATAACCTACTAATTAACACGGATTGTTTGCTTACATAATATTATTTTATTAAATTAATTTGTTCATTAAATCGTAACAAATGCTTGCATATTAATGTCACTTATACACAGTAATCTATATCTATATAATCTATATATCTATATATAATCTATACTTCTATACTATACTATATATAAAAGTAACATCATCCTTCCAAATTTTTTCCCGCTCAAACTTTTGTTAATATTTAATTACATAATTTATTTGTAAAATAATTAGTAAAGCTTAATTGGTAAGAAAATTTTATATGAAAATTAAATAATATCTATTAATTATAATTGGTAATAATCATTATTGACAAATTGAAAAAGGAAACGAATATTATTAATTAATGGAAAATTATAAAGATTCCTAATTGACTGAAATAATATTTGATTAAGAGGTAAATTGAAAAAGGAATCTAATATTATTAATTTATAATTCTCACGTTCCCTACCGGCCTATAAATACAATGGATGGTGACAAAAAAAAAAAGAATTATAATTCTTCATTTTGCACTTGCCTCCCTCGTCTCCTCATGTTGGCAGTTCTCTCATTTCCTTCTTCCACCGCCCAGTAAGAAATCATATTACAAGGTTATGATATTACGCTGAATCTCCCTTTTATAATATGAATTAATTATTGCGTTTTCTTAATTGCGAACCGGTAGAAATCAGTGGAGTTTTTTGGCGCAAAATATTAATTATTTATTAACATAATGGCCTAATATTCTTATTTTATATTTAAGGTAAATTACATTTCAATATTTTGTTTACCTTACCATAATTCATCATTTTTCAATCTCTTTCTTTTGTCAGCCACATAATTAAAACTCTATCCATAATGGCTCTTACTTTCGTTTACTCAATGAAATAAATGCCTATAGTACTTCTTAGACAATTAGGATGATTACATCAATGTTGCAAATATTAATTATTAGTGCATTACTTATTAGTTTAATTTAGTTATTACTTATTATTTTATTAAGTTATTACTTATTATTAGAGTATTAGTTAATACATTATAAAATTAATAGTTTAAATGTTTCAGATTTATAATTTAAAATTAAAAAAATTAAAAAAAAAAAAAACCTAGGCGCCCCCCCAGGCGCCTAGAGTGTGCCTAGCGATTTTTGCAACCTTGGATTACATAGAAATGAAAGGTCCTATTTATAGCGGTAGGATAAAGAGTTTTGATAGGTTCAAACTCTTTTGATATTATCTAATTAACAAATTAGATAATATCAACATTATCCAAATACATTCAAATATACTAATATTATAAAATAATAAAAATTATCAAATTTTAAGTGTCAAACAGGGTGTTAGGGTTAAAAGATTGAGATAAATTTTTTTTGTTTTGTTTTGTTTTTTTTTTTTTGTCGAAAATAATTTTAATGAGTTGTTGTAAATATATATATATATATATATATATATATATATATATATATATATATATATATATATATATATATATATATATATATATATATATATATATATATATATTTGGTTTATTTCATTGGACTTTCTATTTATTTATTTATTTACTTAGATGACTAAAATAATAGAGATGATTATCTTTTACATGTATCTATATTAAATGACATGTATACAATATATGTGGACTATGCATATTACTGGCATATTTTATGTATGTGTAATTTGCATAATTATGTTTATATTCTAGGCACATTTGATTTATTTAAATTCAAATTTTTTAAAATCACGTGTTGTATCTAATAACATAATGTTTTATAATATGTTCTTTTGGTAAAATATTGTGACAGTTAATATATACAAGTAATTCAATATTACAAGAGAACAAATATTATATTGAATGATATTTTTACACTAATCACATAATAAAATAATTGTACACGTTCAATATTAGAATTTTTTTTTGTTATTCTATCTTTAATTTTATTATCTAAACATATAATTTAAAATATTTATCCGTGCATTGCACGAGTAATTGAGCAATTATTTGCTTGAATTCAAGCAATGATAACATTAGAAAATATAATCGATCCAACCATTTACATCATTTGCACTATATAATATTGATGTTATAATTTATGTAATTATATATCGATCTAAATATTCTTAAAACATTATAACAAAATTCATTCCGTGCAACGCATGTGCGAAAATACTAGTATATATAGTAAAAATAGAGAGGTCAAAAGTTCAACACGCTCTTAGAAAATTCTAGAAAACGTATTGTAACGTGTTTATGACTATTCAGTTCTAATTTAGTAAAAAATATTAATAAATTAATATATATTATACTGACAGCTGGGCAAATATTGTATTAGGAAAATCTACAAACGGTAAATGGAACCACTAATATGCTTTTTAATGTATTTAGCTGAAAATGAGGTACAAATCCCTAGGTAACAAAAATTTCAACACATTCTAGAAAGAAATATTGTAAAGTATCTCCGTCTGTGATTTTCAAATTTAGTAAAAAAATTAATAAAATTATAAATATTATACTAATAGTTTGACTAATATTGTATTAGGAAAATCTACAAAAAATAAATCGACCTACTACTATTTTTTTTAACGTATTTAGCATAAAATGAGGTGAAATTCCATATTGTTGTAATCAATTTCTAATGTAATAAGCCTATTAACAAAATTACTATCATCTTCATCACCACGTACTGTTACCATCATGATTGTCGTTGTCGTCAACATCATTAACAAAAACATCTTCTTCTTCTTATTCTAGCTTATTTCACCTCTTTATTTACTTGAGGTTGTGCATCTCTCACTACTATCTTTTCACATCCAAATTGGTCAAATAAGACAAACTCAAACATGCCATAACCACCATAGGAGAAAACCAAGCAATCTCCATTTGTGATAGAGTTATGTTTCACAAATTTTGGTCAATTATTCTAAAAACACAAACCATCTCCAATTTCTGTCATCTCCATGCTCCAAACTTTCTTAAAATAATTCCTAAGCATTACCTTTTTTGGAACAACTCTTCCCACAGATTCCTTAAACGAGATGAGAACTTCCTATATGGGAACATGTCCGATTAGATAAGTAAATTAATGAGAAAATCCTAGATCAGTTTCAGGACAAGAAAGCAAGATCTAAACAACAACTAAACACACATAAAAACAGGCAACATTCTTGATCAAATTATTAGATATAAATAAATATAATCTAACATGAACGGAACAAAAATGAAATTTTGTGTATACAAACCAATTTATGTGAGCTGGTCTCTGGACATGTACACGTAAGTCAGGACAATTTAACAATCGGTCCACGTATTGCTTCGAGCCCATCAACCCGCACACGAAAGTCTGAGCAATTTAACAATATAACGATTGCGTGAGTCAGCTTAGACTTGTAGGACGCGTTAGTTTCTTGTTCATCTTTGGTTGGCAGTAAATCTTGTTTAATTTAATTCTTTGCTGAGAATTAATTTTTTTATAAACAAGAGAAATGGGAAAAATCTTGGCATTTGATATATCATTTATAAAGCTTACATATACTTTGCTAGCACCAACCAAGCAAGGCTAAATCTTCAAGAAAACATTAAATAGAATGCCCTGTTCCTCTTGGCACATGTCACTACAATCTTTTCACATTGATCAAGCCCATCAAACACAACAACTTTAAACAAACCATTACCCTTATATTTATAATACAAGGGATCTCCCTTTCCAATATAGTTATCCTTTACAAATTTTGCCTAATCATTCTGGAAATACAGACCATCTTCAGTTTCTATTATCTCTATGTTCCAAAGTTTCATAGAAAATTTATTCCTACATAGCATTACATCCCTTGGAACAACTCCTCCCACAAACTCTTTGAATCCAATGGGAATTCCCTATATCACAAAACATGTTCATTAGTATCAACAGCAGGAAAGCAACCAAGATCTAAACACACAAGATAACACGCTAAGCAACACCTTTTGATTATTCAATTTACAAGTATGAAATTGGGGTTTAGTGTATACAAACCATTTTTTCTGTGCAGGTCAATGGACAAAAACGCATTAAGAATCCGAATTTTGAGCCAGCCATTTCCAACAAATGATCAGAGATGGTTTTCGTTTGGGTGTTAAAAGAGTAACTACATCAATATATATAGTAGAAAATACGGTGTACCACCCTACGTAGTCAAATGTTTAACAAGCTCTCAGAAAATTCTAGAAAACATATCTTGACGTGTTTATGACTATTCATTTCTAATTTAGTAAAAAAATATTAATAAATTAATATATATTATAATGACAGCTGGGTTAATGTTATATTACAAAAATCTACAAACGGTAAATGAACCCATTAGCATGTTTTTTTTAATGTATTTAGCCAAAAGGGTCACACTTGTGTGAGACCGTCTCACGAATCCTTATTCGTGAGACGGGTCGGGTCGGGTCAAAGCACCATGCAAATGTCATACTTATATGTGCAAATCTCACACTTATATGCTCAAATATAACACTAATCAAAAATACAATTTTTGTTATTTATAAGAGAAAAAGTAATACATTTTTCATAACAAGTAATGTTGATAAGTACCTCTCACTTATAAGGGCAAATATAATACTTTTGAGGAAAAATATAATACTTTTAAATCGAAATGTAAAAGTATTGTATTTTTCTTAAAAGTATTAAATTTACCCTAATAAGTAACAAAAATTTTATTTCTGATTAGTATTACATTTGAGCATATAAGTATGACATTTGTGCATATAAGTGTTACGTTTGCATATTGACCCGACCCGACCCGACCCGTCTCATGGTGAGACCGTCTCACACAAATTTTTGCCTAGCCAAAATGAGGTACAAATCCCTAGGTAGTAAAAAGTTCAATATATTCTAGAAAAAAATTATTGTAACATATCCCTGTGATTTATAATTTCGTAAAAAAAATTAATAAAATTATAAATATTTTTTTTTTGTAACAACCCATTACCATTAATTTCTTTTTTTTTTTTTTTTGTTTTGTTTTGTTTGGGTGATTTAGAAGAGTAACAACAACATAAATCTATAGTAGCACAAAACGAGGTGCCACACCCTAAATAAGTAAAAAAAATATAACAGGCAATTAAAAAATCCCAAAAAAATTCTGTAATGTATGTATTTAATACTATGTTTCACTAATTTAGTAAAAACTATTAATAAAATTATATATACCTATGCTGGTAATGTATATGTTATCGTGACAGCTATATATTAAAAATAATATATAGCAATGGGTCCTACACTTTTTCTTGAATTTTTATTCGTTATTAACATATCTGTCAATAATGTATTTAAAAATTTCTAGAGAAAGTATGAGATCTATTACTATTTTGAAGAAGTAAAAAATACGTACAATTGATTCTTACGATATTCTTGAAAATATACAGCAATTTATGTATTACTATATTCTCTAATTTAGTTTAATAATTAATAAAAGTATAAATACCATAGTGACAATCACACTAATAATGTATTACAAAATTCAAGAAATGGTATATCACCCACTACTATGATTATTTAGTGTATATAGCATAAAACGAAATGCAACACCTTATGTTGTCTTCCATATACTTTGTCACTTCGAAAATTCTAGAAAAAAATATTATATTGTACCTATTACTAATTTTCTCTAATTTAGTAAAATAAATAAATAAATAAAATTATATATACCATAGTGAAACCTAATGTATAAAAATAAATTGTATTCGTAATAGTTAGCAATCATACTTAATGCTAAATACTGATAATAATATTTCAAATTACATGAATTTCCAATATTTAAGAGCAATTGATTAATCATAAAATTAAAGATTTCCTTTTTAGGCCAATTTCTCTCATTCCATTATTTTTAATAACAAATTTCTGTAATTTCAGAGAAGAACATTCAATTCATACATACTTTGGAACAATTTGTGAAAATCGTTACTCAAAAAAAAAAAAAAAACAGATTTGATGACCATGTATTGTATTCACAAATTCTCTTCTACAGTTTTGTGTTTTGAATTATAAATACAATTTATATTCTAGACTCACAATAAAACTAAAAATACACAATATATACGAACGTTGTTTAGGATCAGGGTCCACCTTACAGGATTCATAAACAAAGCTTGTTTTAATATATAGTTCAAAATATGAGTTCCTAAAAGTTGAGGGTCTTATGCGATCCCTCTCAAGTTTAGGGTTGGTACGGTCCTTGCTTTATGATCCCAATACCCTTGTATTAAACGATATTTATATTGTTTTGTCGATTAATACTAGATAAAAAAAATAGATGTTCCAATAAAAAGGACTTAAGTAGACTATCACTTATAAATTTAGGATAAAAATGAAATTAACTCTTTTATTTTTATATATAAGTTTTTTGTTTGAGTACTAGTCAATATCGTCCCCACCAAGAGTCAAACCCGTGACCCCACATCAACATAGTGAAGCACAAAGAGTCAGTACCGTCCACACCCTACTGAGACTCAAACACATAACCTCCCATTTGAGAGAGTCACTCCGTGCTATTAGACTGTCATCCACGTCCCGATCATCAAGAGTATATAACCACAATAAAGTTATAAAAATACCATATATTGAATAGACTGTTGCTTTTTAAACATCTTTATTCTCATTCAATTCAAGAGAAAGGGGAGGGTGGCTATGCCATCAGAACACGCATTAAGGAAACAAACACATCTTACCTAGGCTAGACTACATAAACATTAAATAGCACTAAATAGTATCCCTTTCTCCTTCAGTTTGTGTTTCTGTATACATCTTTAGTATTATCTATCTTATCAATTATATTGGTTATCATCAATCACCACAATCTCAAACATGTCATAACCCTCGTACTTAAAAACCATTAAATCTCCAGTTTTGATAAAGTTTTCTCTCACGAATTTTGCCCAACAATTCTTGAAATATAGGTCATCCCCAATTTCTGTTATCTCTACGCTCCAAATTTTCATCCTTTGATTCATAAGAAATATCTCTTTTGGGAGAGCTTCTCCCACAAATGCCTTGAACCACATGGGAAATTCCTATCAAGAGAACATGTCCAAATCCTATATCAGTTTCAAGAACAGGAAATCAAGATCAAAACAATCAGATTCATTTACAAGTACGTACAAAAATAGGGTATGGTGTATACAAACCAATTTTTCTGAACAAGTCTCTTGACAGAAAGGAATGTAGAATTTGACAATTTCATTTAGTGAACCAGCCATTTCTAGAAATATATAGGAGATATTTTTGGTTTGTGAGATTTAGAAGAGTTGCAAAAACATAAATAATATATATACCACAAAAAGAGGTGCAACACCCTAAGTCAAATGCACAATTGGTAATTATTAGAAGATTTCATAAAAGATTTTGTAACGTATCTAATAATATGCTTCACAAATTTAGTTAAAATTTTAATAAAATTATAAATATTACAGTGACAGCTGTGTTAAATTTTATTATTTAAATTTATAATAACAAAATTTTTTCCGTGCAACGCACGGGTAAAACACTAGTTTTTAGTAAAATAAATAATTGAGTCAAGTCAAGGCTATGTATAGTAACCATAACAGTGAGAGCGATTTCTTTATTCTCTTCCAATAATTCAACAAAAAATTTGGTGGGATGCGTTTCTTGTTCATGGATATATTAGAAGTGGAACAAACCGACCTGAAAAAGCGGAGCAAGGAGGATTTGAGTAGAAACCCTTTTTTTTTTTGAATACTACTAACTCTAAAACAATGCAGTATCTGTTCATAACTACTTTCTTAACCTATTGAAGCACAAGAGTCAGTAATGCCCCCACTGAGGCTTGAACCCACCACCTCCCATATAAAGGGAAGGGTTTAATGTCACTAGACTACGAGGTCCTTGTTTATCTTTTGTTGAGAGTAAATCTTGTTTAATTTAATTCTTTGCTGAGAATTAAGAAGAGAAATGGCTTTGATATATCATTTATAAAGCGTACATATACTTTGCTAGCACCAACTTAACCAAGCAAGGCTAAATCAAGAAAACACTAAATAGAATGCCTTCTTTCTTCGATTTGTGTACCTGCCACTACCATCTTTTCACATTCATCAAGCCCATCAAACACATCAATGTCAAACAAACCAATACCCCTATATTTAAAAAATAAGATGTCTCCCTTTTGGAGGCAATGCAATATTATAGTCCTTAATAACATCCATTGGTATATACTGCAAAAAATATTGAAAAACACATGATTTTATTCAGCACAAGAAATTTCTACAATCTTTTACTTCTCACTGATAAGAAATGTTTGGAATTATTACCAAAGGACCGCGATTTTTTGGTCCTAGTTTTGTCACGAAATAAGGGTTTTTGGGCTGAATGTATTGCCCTGAAGAGAAAAGTTTTATCCCAAAACGGTCAAAAGCATTATTATTCTTCCTAATAACAACATCAACATATGAACAGATACTACACTATAATAGAGTCAGTAGCATTCAAAAAATAACAACATCAACATCATCATCATCATCTTCTTATTCCACCTCTTTATTTACTTGAGTTTGTGCATCTCTCACTACTATCTTTTCACATCCAAATTGGTCAAATAAGACAAACTCAAAAAGGGCATAACCACCGTAGGAGAAAAGCAAGCAATCTCCATTTGTGATAGAGTTATCTTCCACAAATTTTGCCCAATTGTTTTGAAAAAACAAACCATCTTCAGTTTCTGTCATCTCCATGCTCCAAACTTTCTTTAAACAATTCCTAAGTTTTACTTTTTTTTGGAACAACTCTTCCCACAGATTCCTTAAACGGGAAGGGAATTTCCTCTATCATAAAACATGTTCATTAGTATCCACAACAGGAAATCAACCAAGATCTAAACACACAAGGTAACAGGCTAAGTGTTTTTCAATAATAATAATAACAGGCGGCTAAGCAACAAGTACTTTTTGATTATTAAATTTATTTCAAAAGTATAAAATTGGGATTTAGTGTATACAACCCATTTTTTCTGTGCAGGTCAGTGGACAAAATTGCCTGATGCATCTGAATTTTGAGGCAGCCATTTCTAACAACAGATCGATCAGATGTGATTTTTGTTTGGGTGATTTAGAAGAGTAACAACATAAATATATATAGTACAGTAGAAAACAGGGTGTAGCACCCTAGCTAGGTGGTCAAAAGTTCAACACGCGCTTAGAAAATTCTAGAAAAAAAATATTGTAACGTGAATATGCATATTCATTTCTAATTTAGTAAAAAGTTAATAAATTTATAAATATAGTAGTGACAGTTATGCTAATTATGCATTAGGAAAATCTACAAATGGAACAACTATATATTTCTAATGTATTTTGCATAAAATACGGTACAATACCCTAGGTGGTCAAAACTCAAAAGTTCAACACATTCTAGAAAAAATACCGTAACGTACTTCGGTCTGTTGTTTTCTAATTTAGTAAAAAAATTAATAAATTTGTAAATATTATAGTGACAGTTTGGAAAAAAATTAATAAATTTATAAATATTATAGTGACTGTTGTGCTAATACTCTATTAAGAAAAAAATATTGTAACATACCCCAGTTTGTGATTTTCTAATTTAGTAAAAAAATTAATAAAATTATAAATATTATAGTGACAGTTGGGCTAATATTGTATTATGAAAATCTACAAAAGGTAAATGGACCCACTACTATTTTTTCTAATGTATTTAACATAAAATGAGGTGCAACAGCGTGTATATATATATAAATACATAAAATGAGGTGCAACAGCGTGTATATATATATATATATATAGAGTCATGTTCAGGTGTGGCCGTGCTCTCCCGTGCGGCCGTGCGGTTCACACCACTCAATGTTACGAAATACACCACTGTTAAGAAATACACCACACAAATTTACACTGTGGTGTGTTTCTTAACATTATGGTGTGTTTCATTGTGTTTCATTGTGGTGTGTTTCGTAACATTGAGTGGTGTATTTCGTAACTCAGTGTGTGACCGCACGGCTGCACGGGAGAGCACGGCCGCATTTGAACCAAAATCTATATATATATATATATATATATATTGTCTTCCATACTCTTCCTTATTTTTGAAGAAAAAGTCAAAATTACAACAGACTCTTATAAAATTCTAGAGAAAAGAATAATGTACATATTACTATGATTTTCTAATAATTTATTGAAAAATTAAAAAAATTATATACATTATAGTGACATATGGGCTAGTAATATATTAAAAAATTTATAAGAGGTGCAGGATGTACCTAGTACCATGTTTCACTAATGTATATAGCAGAAAACGAGGTATAACACTCTAATTTTAGAAAATATACAATACCTATAGCTATGTTTCTTTAATTTAGTAAAAAAATCATAAAACTATAAATATTATAGTGATAGTTATGCTAATAATGTAATCGAAAATTCTAGAAGAGGTAAATGACGTACTTCTATATTTCTCTAACGCATAAAGTTAAAAAAAAAAAAAAAAAATAGGTGTAACACCCTATGTGGTCTTCCACATTCTTCCTTATTTTGGAGGAGAAGTCAAAAGTACAACATGCTCTTAAAAAATTCTAGAAAAGATAATGCCATGTACCTATTATCATGTTTCTCTAATTTAATTTTAAAAAAAATCATACATTATAGATATTACAGTCACGATTGTGCTTTTAGGGTGTGTTTGGAAACCCGGAAAATGATTTCCAGAAATCATTTTCTGGGTTTTTGGTGTTTGGGAAGGAGGGGAAAAGATACATGATCAACTACTATGTTTTTCTAATGTGTGTGTGTGTGTATATATATATAGTAGGAAATGAGGTGTAAGCACCTTATGTTGTTTTTGTAGTTTGTCCTCGAACAATAGTAACTTATAACAACGTGTCATTTGTGTTTAGATGCACGAATTCACAAATGCACATGTCATCTTTGTCAACAACGTTCCATAGGCAGAGACTTTGCCATCCTTCTCTCAATCATGTCCTCCCATCCCTCCCATTCACAACCTTTGATTTCCATTCTTGGCCTCTCGTGTCTAGAAGGATTAAGGTTGGAGGCAATGCAATATTGTGGTCCTTAATAACATCCATTGGTATATACATTGGTATAACATTCATTGGTATTGGTATATACTACTAAAATATCGAAAAACACATGATTATAATCAGGAAGAGAAATTTCTACAATTTTTTAGTTCTCATTGACAAGAAATGTTTGGAATTATTACCAAGGCACCGCGATTTTTTTTCCTGCTAGTTTTGTCACGAAATAGGGGTTTTCGGGCTGAATGTATTATCCTGACGAGAAAAGTTCAATTCCAAAATGGTCAAATTTTTCTTGCTAGAACTTCCCTTCCCTGCACCTGGACCTGCACATTTCTTGAATCGACTTAAAAAAAAAAACTTATTGCAAAAACATATAAAACATATAACATAAAAGAAAATCAAGAACCAAAAGTAGCTTACAAGAATTGTTTCTTCTTTTTTTTTATTATTTTTTTTTTAGACTTTGTAAACCCCAACAACATGCGCGCTTTTACTTCTTCATCATCTTCCTCTACTTCATTCTTATCCTCCTCGATAACAAAATTATTGTCCTCTTCATCACCACAGCAACCATAATTCTCTACTTCAGTCGTATCCTCTTCATTAATAAAATTGCTATCATCACCATTATCACCATTGTCACCACCATCATTATCGTTGTCGCCGTCATCATTAACAACAACATCATCATCTTTTTCTTCTTTCACCTCTTTATTTACTTGAGGTTGTGCATCTCTCACTACTATTTTTTTCACATCCAAATTGGTCAAATAAGGCAAAGTCAAACAGTCCATAACCACCATAGGAGAAAACCAAGCCATCTCCATTTGTGATAGAGTTATCTTCCACAAATTTTGCCCAATAATTGTTCTGAAAACACAAATCATCTCCAGTTTTTGTCATCTCCATGCTCTATACTTTCTTAAAACAATTCCTAAACATTACTTTTTTTGGAACAACTCCTCCCACAGATTCCTTAAACGAGATCGGGATTTCCTATTAGGGAACATGCATGTACGATTGGATAAGTAAATTAATGAGAAAATCCTAGATCAGTTTCAGGACAGAAAAGCAAGATCTAAACAACAACTAAACACACATGAAAATAGGAAACATTCTTGATCAAATTATTAGATATAAATATAATCACACATGAGCGGAATAAAAAGGGGGATTTTTTTATAATATAATACTAATCAAGAATAAATTGTTTGTTATTCATAATAGAAAGTTTAATTTTTTGTTTGGGTGATTTAAACGACAAACAACATATGAATATATAGGAGAAAATGAGTGCAACCTTAAGCATGCATGCTGCCTAGTAGACATGTAAAGGGCGATTGGATTGAAATATTGTTTGTATGGGCTCCTCTCTTTGAATCTTTGGATCTCCAAATTAAATAATTGAGTCAAGTCAAAGCTATGTATAGTAACCACAATCGTGTGAGCAACAAAATAGAACATTTGACATATTAAGATAAAACATTGTTTGACACATGAGCAACAAGTTCTTTTTTACATATTATTATTGATTCTCTTCATAAAAAAAAAAAAAAAAAGAAAAAAGTCCAAGTATTCAAATGCAAACAAATAAATCTCTTTACACTATGGCCCTGTTTGGTAAATGGCTGTTAGCTGATTGGGTTGGCTGTTTGGGTTAGAAGGTATGATTTGTTGATAACATTAGCTGATTGTAAAAAGTTGTTTGATAAATTGGCTGTTAGCTGATAGTTTTTTGGTATAATTTCTTTTCTCAAAAAGCTAACTGAAAAGGCTGCTTTGAGTAACCTTTTGAATTTTAGCATTTTGGAGTTGCAAAAAGCTTATTAACCAAACAACTAATAGTGATCAAATAAGCCAAAATTGGCTGATAGGCTGATTATTTACCAAACAGGGCCTATATCAATAAAAAATTACTAAAATCCATCAAGAAAACTGTATTGATTTATCAAGAGAACTGCATCTAGACCTATCAATTCGTGTGTACGGGTTCATTAACGGGTCAACACAATAACGACACGAACACAATAAGGTTAAATATGGACACGACACATTAAGGTTAACGGGTTTAAAATTGTAACATGAACATGAACACGATTTGTTAACGCGTTAAACGGGTTGACACGATAGACACGTTTTGTTAACAGGTTTCGGATCGTGTCAACACGATATGAAATGAAATCCGTTTAAACCCGCTAAATCTATTAATATATTAACAAACTAAAATTTAAAGTTAAGTTATATAAAAAAGAAACCTACAATCCAATCCATCAAACAAACAAAATAAATATTCAATTATAAAATAATATCCAAAAATCATAATTAAAGAAGTACATACTAAGTTTTAGAATAAATTTGAACACAATAAACATTCAAATTTAATTTCATATTGTTGAACATCAATAATTGGTGTATATATGATCTTGGCCTAATGTAGTAAATTCATCCGTAATCATGTTCATGATATATTTTATAAAGACAATTGTTCTTACCTAAATGACAATGGTTCTTAGCAGGTTCTAAACTGGTTTGTGTAAACGGGTTAACACGGTAATATTAGCGGGTTAAACGCGTCCTTAATAGGTTTAACGGGTTGACTCATTAAGACACGAAAATGTTTAACGGCTATACCCGTTAAGACACGAAAATATAACGGGTCCTTAACGAGTCAACCCATTAACGACCCGAGATATGTTAAGGCTAAACACTAACTCGTTATTTCCGTATTCGGTTTCATGTCGTGTTAACGGGTCGTGTCCATAATTGCCAAGTCTAACTGCATCAACATGTAAATCTTAAAATTACCCACTACGCATAAATCACTTTGAAGGTTTACACATAGCAGTGAATTATAACTACCTTCTTATGATATCCTAGGAACATGTCCTAATCCAACATTATACACGCATTCAACTAAAATTTCTAGAAACATAAATAAATTTTTTGACTTAACTAAAAAATAAAGCACATAAAAAATAAAAATAAAAAATAAAACAATAGAACAAATAAAAAATTATAAGCCAAGCACCTTGTGGTCAGATGACATGTAGTGACTCTTTCATATGAGAGGTCATGAGAATGAGTCTTACTATAGTGTAATAGGTTGAGAAAGTATGTGTGAACAGATACTACATTATAACAGCGTAAATAGTATTCAAATTTTGAAAAACTGTTTACATTTTAATTTTTTTGGGAAAAATTAAAATAAAAAGCTAATTAGGTATGAGTATCTGAAACTCTAGAAAGTGAGATGACAGATGAGACTCACCGGGAGGTAGAGAACCGAAGACGGAGTGCCGGTTCCACGGAGAGGCGGAGACGGAGTCACGGTACAATGGAGAGGCAGAGACTATGGATTCACGAAGAGGTTGAGAGGGCTACAGGGGTGACTGGGTGTGAGTCGGAAAGCCGAAGAGAGAGTGATGAGTGCGTGAGAGTAGGGAAGGCTGAGAGATAAAGACAGTGAGTGTGAGAGTGGTGAGCGACGGAGAAGATAAGAGATAGAGTAAAAGAGAATTTTATGTCCGAAACCCTAAAATGAATCGTTCTGGTAAAATTACAGTATTTTTTAAAATTATAATTGTGGTAAAACTATTATATATTTGGAATTATGCTAAATATTATACTTAAACTTATTCTTTCATTCTATATCATGCATTTAAAAAATTTAAAAATATTAAAAATTTTCAAAAACTCATATTTAAGCCTACAATTTGTTATTTTACATTTTACTAATATATGTACTCAAAAAATAACTTTTTTATATTGATGTTTAATTAGGTGTTTGTTGAATACAATTTTTTATGACTAAATGATAGCAGGCAAGACCAACAATATGACCATAGAAATATAGTCGATATCGCGATAGTAACCTATGATTTTACAAAGAAATGTTGGTTGGAACGAAGAAATATTTTGGGTCAGGTTTTATTTGCTTGGGGGTTGGGATCACCTTATTAACTTTTTGACCGTTGGCTCATTATATATATTGTATGAGCCAATTTATATTCTTCTTTAATATGTGTAATTGTATTTTTTACTATTAATTTAAGTTTAGTATATTTTATTAGATTATTATATTCTTTTTAAACTATCAAAATTTAAGAACTCATATAGTTATTTATATTTTTCAATGACGAACTTGAAGAAAGTTAAGGCGTACACCAATGGGGTTGAGACAATCACAATATCTGCGGAAATAAAGAAACCAAAGACAATTCAAGTAGGTTACGTTCTTTGTCAAGTTATCTTTGAAGGATGAGCGGGAGGTAGAGTTGCGAAAAAATGAAGATCAGAATGGGTATTCAGGGGTTCAAATGAGTGAGTTGTAGCATTTATAAGATGAGTTGTTGGGTTTGAGTTAGTTGGGCTAGAAACTAGATCAGGTTTGTGTCATAGTTTGCATTGGATTTGGGTTTTAATATCATACTAGCGCGTGTTATTGCAAAATGATGTATCTAAATATTCTATCAGGTTATTTCTTTCTCACAATTTAAAAGTTTGTCTTAACATATAATATTTATAAAAAATTGTTTTTTTTTTAAAATTGTCTTTTTATCTTTAAAAAATTTGTCTAAAGATTAATATTTTACATCTAATTTAGTTTTGTGAAAATAATTGTTTTGTAATAATGTGTGTTTATTTTAAAAAATTTCTAAAAGTATGTTAAACAAATACTACACTGTGTTAGAGTTAATAGTACTCAAAAATTATTTTTTGAACAAATTTTAAAATTTTAAATTTTAAATTTAGAATAGAATTTAATTCTTTGTATTATGTTAGAATAGAATAGAGCTCTAATGATTTAGACGATGCCCTAAAGTTATTCCGTCAAATGGCTCATAACAGGCCCTTGCCTTCTGTTATTCAGTTCAACAAACTGCTTAGTAGAATTCTGAAATTGAAGCATTATTCCGTAGTTGTTTCCCTCTTTCAAGAAATGCGCATTAAGGGCATCCCAATCAATGTGTATACCATTAACATTCTGGTGGATGTGTACTGCCGCTCAAGTCGAGTGGATTGCGGGTTTTGTGTACTTGGTGTGGTGTTCAAGTGTGGATTTGAGTTTAATGTGGTCACATTCACCACTCTGATCAAGGGTCTCTTACTGGATAATACGATTGTTGAGGCTGTAGGGCTATTCAAGAAGTTGGTGAGGGAAAATGTGTGCAAAGTTGATCAAATTACTTATGGTGTTCTTATAAATGGGCTTTGCAAGGCAGGTTATACACAAAATGCTCTTGATTTACTTATAGTAATGCAAGAAGAGGGACCTAAGCCTGATACTATAGCCTATACCACTGTAATTGATTCTCTATGCAAAGACAAAATGGTTGATCAGGCTCTTGGCCTTCTCTCTGAGATGATTGAAAGAGGGATTCCCCGGAATATCTTCACATACACTGCACTGATTCAAGGCCTTTGCAATTTTAGCCGATGGAAAGAGGTTACGAAGTTATTGAATGAGATGGTGCTACATAATGTATATCCAGGTGTCTATATTTTCAGCATATTAGTGGATGCCCTCTGTAAGGAGGGGAAGTTGGAAAGTGCGGAAACTATTATTCAGATCATGATTCAAAGGAAGATTTATCCTGATGTCGTCACATACAACCCTCTTATTGAGGGGTACTGTTTGCAAGGACGGATGGATGAAGCGAGGAAAGCTTTTGGTCGGGTGGTAGAAAGTGGCCTTCAACCTAATGTTTGGACCTATAACACATTAATTAATGGATACTGTAAAATAAAAGAAATAGATGAAGCGAGGAAAGCTTTTGGTCAGATGGTAGAAAGTGGCCTTCAACCTAATGTTTGGACCTATAGCACATTAATTAATGGATACTGTAAAATAAAAGAAATGGATGAGGCCATGCATCTATTTTGTGAAATTCCTCAAAAAGGGCTTCATCCTGATGTTGTTACGTATACCACAATGTTGCAGGGGTTCTTTCTGGTGCGTAGATGTTCTGCTGCACTACAACTTTTTCAGGAGATGCTGGTTGCTTGACATAAACCCGATTTGTACACTTCATGTGTCTTACTTGGTGGTTTGTGTGACAATGGACTTGTTGAAGAGGCGATGTCATTCTATCATGAGTTATTAAATAGAAACAGATATGGTTCTCATGTTTATGGTACCATCATAATTGATAAGGTCTGCAAGATGGGACAGCTTAATATTGCACGCAATGTATTCAATGACCTCATCTCTAAAGGGCGACGCCTAGATGTGAATACATACAATGTAATGATAAATGGGCTCTGTCGAGGAGGATTTTTGGATGAAGCCTTAGAGTTGTTAAGGAAAATGGAGAAGAATGATTGCTTACCAAATACTGTGACTTATAATGTTATTTTGCAAGAATTTGTTAGAGAGAAAAAATGGCACGAGGCAAATCTACTTTTGGATGAAATGGTTGGTAAGGGTATTTCTCCAAATCATTGCACATTTTTCGTCATAAACGACTTACTTGCACTTAAAACTGGAGATGAGACTGTACTAAAGGTGATACAGAAATTTGCTGCAAATCATGTAAAGTAACTACATATTTGGAATCTTTTAGCTTCTCTGCTTGTTCATGCATTGCTACTTTTGGAGGAACGTTTTTAGAGATTTCATTAGCACCTACTAGGGTGGACATCCAACTGACTGTACCATGAAGTTTGGGTCTCAGCATCTATGCTTTTAACAGCATAATAGTTCTTGTCAGAGGGAGGTAAAAATTCGGAAGCACCATGAAGCAAAATAAAAAATAAAAAAAATTAATTACATGAGAAGGAAGAGGTGCTCTGCAGATAAGGAGCTTTGGTGCATCTTTGCTGATTTGATATAGGGAGCTCTGCGATGGAAAAATTCAGAAGTGTCTCATAGACTGGCTAAATGTTGAGGGACATAATGTTCCTTGGAGCTCCTATGGGGTTTTTAGGACAAACATGTTATTATATTTGTGGAGCTAAGTCACCGTGATTGATGGACCGGTAAATCTTTTGTACCCTGCTACATAACCACTCCATATGAGAACAATGATATACTGATATCTTTGGTTATTTTATATATCATTCTTTTCTTTGCTTAGTATACGGAATTCCATGTTGTCACACTAACACTGCATATATTTCCCTTCACTCAATGTGATGCATGATGATCCAATGCCTTATATTATAGTAAAATAATATACCATCCTATGTGTTTTAGGAAGAACTATACCAATTGCACAAAATATTCTCTGCCGGTCACAATAATCCCCTTAAGTTAGTAGTTGAAAAACCAATATCTTTCTTTTAAGCTTTGTGTTCTATCTTCTTGTTCAAATGTGTGCATATTTCTTGACTCAAGTCTGTTAGTTGCAAAAGTACATTAGTGAAATATTCTGTTGTGTTTCACTAATTAATGTGTTCTGAATATATATATATATAGTAACTCTGCAAACTGGGAGGAGCTGCAGTCTTTGATCCTAAAAAACCAGTGTAAAATTCTTCAAAGCTGTATATGTGTATACATATTGCCATTTCTTAAGCTTTCCTTCTGCTGCCTGCTGGTGATTGGGGAATCATGGGCACAGCCAAAAGGCATGTCTTGTTTCATAAAATTGCTATTGTGCACAAAAATCTCCTTTTGCAAAGACCAATAGCCGGCTCCCAACTCCCAAGTGCATCAACTTCTTCATTTGGGTGGTGCATTACAATTGAACCAAAGCTCCCTATTTATACTAAAGGAAATCCGACAATTTGATGCTGGCTAGCCTTCCACTCACAATATTATAATACACTCACATGCATACACACTCACACACCACTAAGTTTCATAATTCTGTCAAAACATACCCACATGCTACTAAATAATGCTGACAACCCACACATCCACATTCTTACTCATCATACTTGGTTTAATAATATAATAATACTTTTATTATAATAACATTGCCTCCCTTAAACCAAGTTGGATATGTTCTCCATCCCTATTTCCTTCTTCAATTTGAGAAATGCCCCTGTCTTCAATGGCTTGGTAAAAATATCTGCAACTTGGCATTCACTTGCACAATACTCAATGTTGATTTGTTTTTCAGCAACCAATTCCCTGATCTTGTGATACTTGATATCAATGTGTTTGCTGCGACCATGAAAAACAGAATTTTTGGACAACGAAATGGCAGACTTGTTGTCACAAAAAATTGTTGTAGGTGCCTCCTGCTTTTGTTGCAAAAACTCCAAAATTCTTCTGAGCCAAATTGCTTGAGTAGCACAGTTTGCTGCTGCAATGTATTCTGCTTCTGCGGTTGAAAGTGCTACAATCTGCTGCTTCTTTGAAGACCAAGAAAATATAGCAGAACCAAGATAGAAGGCATATCCCGATGTGCTTTTTCTTGTCTCAACATCTCCAGCCCAATCACTGTCTGTGTATCCAACAAGTTTCACAGCATCATTAGTAGAGTAAAAAATTCCATCATTACTCGTACCTTTGACATATCTCAGAATTCGCTTTGCTGCAACCCAATGTGATTCTTTTGGTTCCTCCATGAATCTGCTGAGTATTCCAACTCCAAAAGAAATATCTGGCCTTATAGCTACCAAATATCTCAAACTCCCAATTAAACTTTTATAAGCGGTAACATTCACATTCTTACCACACTCATCTTTGGATATCTTCAACTTTTCAGCTACTGGAGTTGAAACTGGTTTGGAGTTTTCCATATTTCTCTTCCTCTCTCTAGATTAATATTCCTCCGTAGTATTTTTCCTCCCTTCCTTTCAATTAAATAAGTGGATATATTTTATTAAATATATCAATGTTATTATAATAAAAGTATTATTATATTATTAAACCAAGTATGATGAGTAAGAATGTGGATGTGTGGGTTGTCAGCATTATTTAGTAGCATGTGGGTATGTTTTGACAGAATTATGAAACTTAGTGGTGTGTGAGTGTGTATGCATGTGAGTGTATTATAATATTGTGAGTGGAAGGCTAGCCAGCATCAAATTGTCGGATTTCCTTTAGTATAAATAGGGAGCTTTGGTTCATATTGTAATGCACCACCCAAATGAAGAAGTTGATGAAATAAAATCCTTTCCTTTGTTCATATTTCTCTTCCTCTCTCTAGATTAATATTCCTCCGTAGTATTTTTCCTCCCTTCCTTTCAATTAAATAAGTGGATATATTTTATTAAATATATCCTACATTTGGTATCAGAGCCTATCAACCTTCCAACCCCGAGATATTTTTTCCTAGTAAAGATGGCCAATAATTTCAATATTGTGTGGTCGGGTCGACCCGACCACACAATATTGAAATTATTGGCCA
Source organism: Ipomoea trifida (assembly GCA_003576665.1). Lineage (NCBI taxonomy): Eukaryota > Viridiplantae > Streptophyta > Magnoliopsida > Solanales > Convolvulaceae > Ipomoea > Ipomoea trifida. The sequence goes on from CP025651.1 coordinate 15,762,467, forward strand.
TCTTTACTAGGAAAAAATATCTCGGGGTTGGAAGGTTGATAGGCTCTGATACCAAATGTAGGATATATTTAATAAAATATATCCACTTATTTAATTGAAAGGAAGGGAGGAAAAAATACTACGGAGGAATATTAATCTAGAGAGAGGAAGAGAAATATGAACAAAGGAAAGGATTTTATTTCATCAACTTCTTCATTTGGGTGGTGCATTACAATCTGAACCAAAGCTCCCTATTTATACTAAAGGAAATCCGACAATTTGATGCTGGCTAGCCTTCCACTCACAATATTATAATACACTCACATGCATACACACTCACACACCACTAAGTTTCATAATTCTGTCAAAACATACCCACATGCTACTAAATAATGCTGACAACCCACACATCCACATTCTTACTCATCATACTTGGTTTAATAATATAATAATACTTTTATTATAATAACATTGATATATTTAATAAAATATATCCACTTATTTAATTGAAAGGAAGGGAGGAAAAAATACTACGGAGGAATATTAATCTAGAGAGAGGAAGAGAAATATGGAAAACTCCAAACCAGTTTCAACTCCAGTAGCTGAAAAGTTGAAGATATCCAAAGATGAGTGTGGTAAGAATGTGAATGTTACCGCTTATAAAGTTTAATTGGGAGTTTGAGATATTTGGTAGCTACAAGCCAGATATTTCTTTTGGAGTTGGAATACTCAGCAGATTCATGGAGGAACCAAAAGAATCACATTGGGTTGCAGCAAAGCGAATTCTGAGATATGTCAAAGGTACGAGTAATGATGGAATTTTTTACTCTACTAATGATGCTGTGAAACTTGTTGGATACACAGACAGTGATTGGGCTGGAGATGTTGAGACAAGAAAAAGCACATCGGGATATGCCTTCTATCTTGGTTCTGCTATATTTCTTGGTCTTCAAAGAAGCAGCAGATTGTAGCACTTTCAACCGCAGAAGCAGAATACATTGCAGCAGCAAACTGTGCTACTCAAGCAATTTGGCTCAGAAGAATTTGGAGTTTTTGCAACAAAAGCAGGAGGCACCTACAACAATTTTTTGTGACAACAAGTCTGCCATTTCGTTGTCCAAAAATCCTGTTTTTCATGGTCGCAGCAAACACATTGATATCAAGTATCACAAGATCAGGGAATTGGTTGCTGAAAAACAAATCAACATTGAGTATTGTGCAAGTGAATGCCAAGTTGCAGATATTTTTACCAAGCCATTGAAGACAGGGGCATTTCTCAAATTGAAGAAGGAAATAGGGATGGAGAACATATCCAACTTGGTTTAAGGGAGGCAATGTTATTATAATAAAAGTATTATTATATTATTAAACCAAGTATGATGAGTAAGAATGTGGATGTGTGGGTTGTCAGCATTATTTAGTAGCATGTGGGTATGTTTTGACAGAATTATGAAACTTAGTGGTGTGTGAGTGTGTATGCATGTGAGTGTATTATAATATTGTGAGTGGAAGGCTAGCCAGCATCAAATTGTCGGATTTCCTTAGTATAAATAGGGAGCTTTGGTTCATATTGTAATGCACCACCCCAAATGAAGAAGTTGATGAATAAAATCCTTTCCTTTGTTCATATTTCTCTTCCTCTCTCTAGATTAATATTCCTCCGTAGTATTTTTTCCTCCCTTCCTTTCAATTAAATAAGTGGATATATTTTATTAAATATATCCTACATTTGGCCTAGTAAATCATTTATGCCTGCCTGTCTTGCTTCAATGCTTTGCAATTCCATTTTTCCCATTTTGACATTTATCTATATTCTGTTGCAGGTATAAAAAGATGGATTTTGCTCTAAAAAACACAGCATATTACCCCTTTGGTGAGGATGTATTGTTATATCTCAGCTTGTGGACCTTCCGGTTATAGAATCTTCTGGGAGCTAGGCTTCCACCTATAAATCTATAATTGACGTGAATATTCAGGTATCACTTATTTCATGTACTGCCCTTCTTTATTTGTAAGTTTGTTCTCTCAACACTACGATGATTTTCTATGAGCTGTGAAGATTATGGTACATGTTCGATACACACCAGTCTTTTTATAAATTTAATATTAATCACAATAACATGTCAAAGATGATCTATTCCCTTCATATATTTTAAGCTTTCCTGCATTCAATTTTTATCTAGAGTGGTGACAGTTACTAATACAAGGAATGCTATGCTAATGCTTTCTGATACTCCAAAAACTTTAATCTACATAACTGCATGCCACCCGGGATATATGCTAATTTGGTTTCTGGTTTGTCTAGGAAGGGATTTGAAGTATTCTTAGATAGGCTAAGGCCCTGTTAGGTAAATAATCAGCCTCTATTAGTTGTTTGGTTAATAAACTTTTTGTAACTCCAAAATGCTAAAATTCAAAAGGCTACTCAAAGCAGCCTTTTCAATTAGCTTTTTGAGAAAAGAAATTACACCAAACAGCTATCAACTAACAGCTAATTTATCAAACAACTTTCTACAATTAGCTAGTGGCCCTGTTTGGTAAATAATCAGCCTATCAGCCAATTTTGGCTTATTTGATCACTATTAGTTGGTAAATAATAAGCTTTTTGTAACTCCAAAATGCTAAAATTCAAAAGGCTACTCAAAGGGGGTGTTTGGTTATTGGCTTATCAGCCAAATTTTAGCTTATTTGATCAAGTTTAGCTTCTTTGACCTACCAATAAGCTATTTTGAAGTGTTTGGTAAATGGCTTATTAGCCTTGGCTTATTGGGCCAATAAGCTGAAAATTGAAAAGCTAATGAATGTAGCTTTTTCTATTAGCTTGTTGAGATTAATGAGTATATTGACTATTTTGTCCTTTGAAATCAATGAAATTTACTTATAAATGGGTGGTGGGTTTGTTATATTTAAAGGTTGAAATAATACAATACACGCATACCCTTAAATGTCATTTTACATTCAATCAACTACTAGTAACCAGCTAATTTACCAAACAGTTTTTTTATAACCAGCTAATACAACCAGCTGGTCAAACCAGTTAACGCAATCAGCCATCAACTACTAGCTAAACCAACCAGCTATCAGCTATAAGCCATCAGCCGTTTGCCAAACACCCCCAAAGTAGCCTTTTCAATTAGCTTTTTGAGAAAAGAAATTATATCAAACAGCCATCAGATAACAGCTAATTTATCAAACAACTTTCTACAATCAGCCAATGTTATCAACAAATCATACCTTCTAACCCAAACAGCCAACCCAAACAGCTAACATCCATTTACCAAACAGGGCCAATATTATCAACAAATCATACCTTCTAACCCAAACAGCCAACCCAATCAGCCAACAACCATTTACCAAACAGGGCCTAAAGCTTTGCATCTTGGATTTTGGGCTCACAATTCAGACAAGCTTTTATGTGCATTCTTTGCAATTGAAACCAATGCTTCTGCTCTTGTGAATGAAATGTAACAGGGTAACAAGTCTGAAGAATTGCCAGAGCAGATGTTATGTTGTGTGAGACAATGGAATTGATTACCTAAATTATCAGTTGCTATGTGGTCTATTAGTCAACTCTCCAGCCCAACTAGAATCCGTGTAGTTCTAGGTCTCGGTTGTCATGTTTTCTGAAGTGCAACCCAAAACTTGGTGTCATTTTGAGGTACCTTGGAATACGATAAACAGCGTCCAAGTGACATTTAATGTATGATAGACTCTTTATGGCTGGGGACTAATATTTGTACCCATTTTGAGTATTAGAATACCCATCCAATGATGATGCACTTGTGAGATTTGGGGTCATGTTTTTTTTTTTTTTTTTTTTTGATCATAGATCTGGACAAAAACACTACATTCGAAGATTTTGGGGTCATGTTTTGTTCTTTTGTGATCATAGATATGGACAAATCCAGTACATCTAGAAATTTTGAGTGGCAATTACAAAGAAAAAACTAAGAGATGTCGAAATGCTTGTAGTAACAAGTTCGTGGTGTTTTGAACTTTACAACGCGACTAGGCAAAAGGCATATAGTTTATGAGGTGAGTGGCAGTAAATAACACTTTACCCAAATGTGTATAGGCACATGATTTGAAAACATGATGGATTGAGAGACTTCAAGGAGATGTTTATTTATTTTTTTAGCTACTCTAACAAAGACAATAATAGGACGAAAATAAAAACAATTGATAAAAATAGGATATTTTTAAAATTGGGACAAAAATGAAAAAAACTCATTTCTCAAATGCGTTTCATGTTAGACACGGTCAAACACAAATGCAAATGGGACTTGTGTATCTCCAAATAGCGTTTTTTTTTTGGTCTCCGGCAACTAAATTTGTGGCCGGAAACCAAAAAAAAAAAAAAAGCGCAACCACTTGCGCATCTCGAGATACGCAAGTCCTATTTGCCTTTGTGTTTCACCGTGTCTGACATAAAACACATTTAGGAAATGAATTTTTTTCATTTTTGTCCCAATAATTTTAAAAATGTCCTATTTTTGTCCATTGTTTTGATTTTCGTCCTATTAGTTTCTTTCACCCTTTTGTTGAGGGGTGACTAATATGAACAAGTATGAGCCAATAACTAAGTTATAGTATTCTGTCTCATTATCAATTTTCAAAACTTCTTGAAGTCTTTGTTTGAATATATTTTTAATCATGAAATGAAAAATTTTAAAAATTGATGTAGTTTTAGATTTTCTTTTCATGAGGAAAATCCATGTGATCATTACTGATGGATACAAATCATTTAAAACCACTAACATTTTTCACTATGTATCAATGATAATGGCTAAGAAGGTTTGTAAAGATTGCTTGAGTAAATACTTTGAGTATGTTTTGCAAGTTACACACTTAGCAATAAAAAAATTTGAGTTTCTTATGAATAAATAAATCAATAAAAAGTCTTTCAAGATAATTAAAATTTTGATGTCTATGACGAAAATATCACAACATAACTAGACTTTCACTAGAAACAGAAACAAAATAGAAACAAGAATTAAAACCATATATACTTGAAAACATAACTTGACTAGGGAACTTGTTTATTTGAAGGAGTGTTATTGAGAATATAGAGCATTGTAAACTTCAACATTATCAATCACCTCCCCCAAGCGTACAACTTGAAATTCATAAAGATTAGGATAGAATTTAGTCACACAACTCAAGCCTTTAGTGAGTTTACTGATAGAGAGCATGTTACAATTTTATTTAGGAACAAAGATAACGGATGATCGAAAGGAGAAGTTCATCAGTTAGTTTGATAAATTATGTTCCTATCACGTTGGAGAGTGATCCATTAGCAATTTTGACCATGGTGGGATTAATACACGGTTTGAATATATGGAGAGCCTCACTTGACACATGGTTATATGCCCCAGAATCCACAATCTAAGGACACGTGTTATTGGAATTTGCAGCAAATACATGAGACGTGGTACCTTGATGACTTATTATATTAGCATGCATGTGCTTCGATTGAAGGTGAAATTGACTGTTGTGCAACATATATTTGCCTATAAACTTTCTATAATGCCTCTAGTTGAATTTTTGAGAAAAGGGTGAGTTCGTTGGATGACGCTTTAGAGGTCACAGCCACATTTTTGAGAAAGGGGCATAATCAACTTTAATTTTGTCAAATTTATTCCCTTCTAATAACTTCATAACAAATTTCACAAATGGGAGGAAAGGTATGACACTCATGATTCTCTCCCTTACTTGATCCTTTTTCAAACCTAATAAAAATCTGAAGGTTATCTTTTGTTTAAAAATAATATTATAAAGTGCAAAATCAATAGGACATTTCAAACCGTATACTTTAAACATATCAATTAAGGTGTTGCTAGTACCTTGTTATCGTGCTAGCTGTAATATTGTATGGCGTTGGAGTCCTCTTGCTTTAACTCAAATAGCTTGGTTTCAGTTTCAAATAGTTCTGAAGTGTTTTCATAACTGGAATAGGTGTCACGGGCTCCATCTCATATTTCTTTAGTTGCACAATAGAGGAGAACATGTTTTCCTATCGTAGAAAGCATGGAGTTGATTAACCAAGACATTAACATATGGTGTTCATACTTCTATTGGCAATAGGTAGCATCAATTTCCTTAGGCTTCATGATTCCACCGGTGAGATATTCGTCTTTCCCTCTGCAAGAGACATTCATGAGAATTAATTGGGACGCGACCACGGAAGATAGTTGTAGTCTCTAAGTTTATCTAGTGATTAGGATAGGAGAGTTCTCGAAGACTTGAGGAAGAATATGATGAATTGTGGCAGTGAAGTGAGAAGGATGTGATGAATTGAAAGAATTATCTGACGGCCAAGAACATATTGGAAGGGTTTCACCATATTTAGACATAGTTGTTGGAGAGATTTGGTGAGGGACGACAGAGAAGAACTAGGATAGTCATGTTCTAAAACTATGTGAGAAATTCTGAATAGTTCTTTTTTTTTTTTTTTTTTGAGAAGAAAAAATTAAAGCATTAAATCATCAGAAAGAATGTCAACAAGGAAAGGAAGAGGGTTATCAAACCACTCTCCGCAATCTGACATAGAAATGGCCTCCCTAGCAACAGAGTAGGCAGCACAATTCGCAGATCGCTTAGCAAAACAGAAGCTAACCCCATTAATCATGGAAGCTACTTCTTTAACATCGTCAATAATATAACCAAAAGCAGAAATAAAAGAGTTTGAACATAAAGCAAAATAAACCAATTGGGAGTCAGTCTCAACATCAATATCTCCCATCCCAGTGTCCTTTAACCAATCGTTATACCCTGCACTGCACCACGGTGCACATAGCAATGTGCACCACGTACGTAAAACGACGTCGTTTTGGTGTTAGTGGACGCGGACGCGGACGCGAATGACTCCAGAGAATTCATTATCTATAATACACATAATCATTATTTATAATACACAGAATGTTTGCCTAGAATACACAGAATGTTTACCCAGAATACACAGAATATTGACACAAAATACACATATGTTAGTGGAGGCGAATGACTCCAGGGAATTCATTATCTAGAATACACATACTCATTATATAGAATACACAGAACGTTTGCCTATAATACACAGAATGTTTGCCTAGAATACACAGAACTCATCCTCCTAACATTCGAATGCACAAACACATCACAACCTGTGTTAATAACATGAATACACAGAATATTGACACAAAATACACAGAACTCATCCTCCTAAACATTCAAATGCACAAACACATCACAACATATGTTACTAACATGAATACACATAACGATTGCCTAGAATACACAGACCGGTTGCCTAGAATACACAGAATGATTGCCTGGAATACACAGAATATTAACATAAATACAGAGAGCGGGCGAAACGGTAAACATGATTTCCAGAAAAACGGACGATTAGTTTACAATGCTCAAAACGACGTCGTTTAGGTACGTGGTGCACATTGCTATGTGCACCGTGGTGCATGGTATAATTTGCCTCCTTTAACCAGCTTAGAGCTTCGCGAATACAAACGACCTCAGCTTCTTTAACACCATAGCAGCTCTCAATTCGCATACATTTGCTTGCAAGGAAACGGCCATCATCATCACGTAGCACCCAACTCAAACCCATACAATTATTAGAGATATCAACTGCAACATCACAATTCAATTTCAATCTTCCAGCATGACGTTTTGTCCACTTTGCGTCATTACCTTGGGAAATAATATTTGGCTCATTAATGTCATGCACAGCTTTCCAATTAGCCAAATATGTTAGAGCTCTATTGATCACCATGTTTCGCACAAACGGTGTCCCTTTCCAGACCATCTCATTCCTACTGCCCCACACCGCTAATTGTAAAATACAAACGCTAATTTATATACAAAGAAAAATTGATTATAAGAGATAAAATCTATAATATTGGAAACTAAATAAAAGAATATCTAACTAAGAAATAATATCAATATCACTAATTACAAATCCTAAAATATATGCTTATTAATTTTAATATTCCCACAATTATGTACACAAAATTTTGTACTGTTGTGAATCATGATCATGGTGTTCCCCGTGTGAATGACAATAATATTGTTGTTTTAGCTTGATGCAATTAGTAACAATAATATTATAAGTCCAATGAAATATGTAAAAGATAGGAGGGATAGAAAGATAGAGAATTATACATGCCTTTTATTATTCTTAATCCATCTCTCTCTCTCTCTCTCTCTCTCTCTCTCTCTCTCTCTCTCTCTCTCTATATATATATATATATATAACATTAGAGTTCTAATAAACTAATAAGACTATAAAGATGAAGAGTACCATCATCAAATATCTTTAGTAATGCCCACATATACTACATTTATAACACTACCCTTAAACACTATTACATCATACTCATGCCTCGTTAAAAAGGTTACTAGAAAAATGCTATGAGAAAAGCCTAATTGAGAAAAAGAGTACATGATGTATGCTTATCAATTTGTCACACTAATTGCTTCATTATAAACCTTTAATTAAGAAAAGTATGTCAAGGCATAATCAAAGTAAAAAGAGTACAACTATGGGCCTTCAAAGCCCAATGTTCAAGGTTAGACAATGCATTTCCATATGAAGATTACAATCTTCCAAGTCTGCACATTCCAATATTATAAACATATCTCTTAAAAGTTGATGTAGGGAGAGATTTAGTGAACAAATATGATAGATTGACATTAGGGTGAGCCTTTTATATGCTAATTTTGCGACTCTTCTGAAGCTCATTGAGGTAGGAAGAATTTTGGTGGTATATGTTTCGTCAAGTTTCCCTTGACATACCAAATATTCATTTGTGGAACACAAGTTACATTCTCATATAGGACAATGGGGGTAATGCATTTTCTTGCTATGCGACACGAGCTATGGATATGCTATATATTAATGATATCAATCATACACACTCTCATGTGGCTTCATATAAAGTAATAATCTCTATGTGTGGTTTGTAAAAGTGGTAACCATAGTCTATTTAACAAACCTTCATGAAATAGTAGTACCACCACATGCAAAAGTGGGCCTAAGGGAGGTTGGCTCACCCCGCTCTCCCTTAGGTCCGCAGGCCTTCATAGGAGCCCGATCAAATTTGAAAAGTTTTAAATTTAAATAAAAATTAATATGAAAGCATTAATAAGTGTACACTAAAATAATTTGGATAGTTTGAACATATATTAATGCATTTGTAATTTGTTAAACACAATAATAACTAATAAAGTAATAAGTCCTAATAAATAATCAAATACATATTTTGTTAATCTATAAGCCAATAACAAATAATTTATACAATGTACTAATTACTAATACATTTTTTTAATATAAAAAACATAAACATATATATTAGGAAATTATATATATATGTATATATTATATATATATAAAATTATATGAAATGGTGTATACACACACTATTATTAATAACATATATATACTAGGTGGGCCGATGTCGGCCTGCCATTTTGGCTGGGTGAGCTAAAACGTCTGTCAATTTTATTTTATTTTATTATTATTATTTTTTTTTTGCGGAGAGGGACGTGCTAAACATGTTTTAATGGCTCTACTAACAGGGGATGTTCTGAAAAAAAAAAAAAGGGAATAAAAGTGGAATGATACATATAAATCTAGGACCAAAAATAAAATTAAGTATTTTACTTACTTGCACTCTGTGAGCATAAATATAATATGTGCAGTCCAACTATCAGCTTAGGCTTTTAGTTGAGATGGAGCACATGCTTTAATTTGGTATCAGAGCCACCCAAAAGATCATGGGTTCGAATCTCCGCGTCACCCTCAAAAAGAGACTCCATAAATATAATATGTGCAGTCCAACTATCAGCTTAGGCTTTTAGTTGAGATGGAGCACATCTCTAGTGTTTTTTTTTTTTGAAAGTTATAGTTTATAATGTTGTTACTTGTTCTTTAAAGTTCGAGTTATTTACAAAAATGCAACCGAGTTATTTACAAAAAATAAAAAAAATTAATTTTTTTATTTAGTAACTGCCACATAAGCGTATATCAGGTCAACATGTCACTTTAGGTTTAATTGCATGATTTTGAGTTGTTCAGGGACTTGATTGTAGCTTTTTAAAGTTGGATGTTCCAGTTACAGTTTCGTGTGTACGTAGTTGAATGACCTATTTGACCCTTATTCATTTAAATAATAAATTGTTGTTGTTGTTGTTGTTGTTAAATCACAACCACAATCATCCTCTACACTGAGAGTTCAAATTTGTCCATAATTTTTATGTGGGAGGGTGTTTTCATATGAACGCATTCCTTCGTCTAGCATCTCGTTGAAGATCATCTAAATCTCTTCAACTTGACTCGGGATGGTCTTCGAATCTACCATTTTGTATTCAAGGAATCGGCCGATGATAAATTTCTTTGTCCTAGCATCTTCACTCTTATACTTCAGGTCCAAAGATTCCCATAGCTCCTTGGTTGTTTTCAATTTTCAATATACACTATACAATGAGCCACACAAACCATTAAAAATGCAATTTCGACATAGGAAATCAAAATGTTTCAAAGCGTCTATTGTGCTAACGATTTTGGGGGTTAAACTCATGTTCACTAAGAATCGTTTCGGTCAAAAACCATGTCAAATTAGAGTCACTAGGTTGAACAACGTCTTCTGTTGCCACCTTTTCAAATTCAATCCATTGAATTTCAAAGGCTTTAGCCAACTGCGGTACCCATTGAATATCACAAGCATCTGCACCATAGGGATTACTATACCCCTTGCGTACGTGTGAACTATCGCTGTATTGGAACCCGAATGTGCTGTTGGGTTTCCATTCAACCATAATAGAATATTTGTTGAAGCTTTTTTCTCAACTAGAATAATTGTTGTAGCTTTTTTCTCAACCAAATAATTATTTGTGGAGCTCTAATTAAGCTATTCAATTTGTGGCCTACAACAATTCCACCTCCACTATTTTTGCTCAAACTTGTGGCTAGAATTGAGAAGACAATTATTTCAGAAGCTATAAATGCATGCCTTCCCAGAGCATTCAAATCATCCAATTGAATTTCTTCTCTTCTCCTCTTCACTCTCATTTCTCTCTGGGTCTGAGCGCTTTGAGTGCGAAATAATTGAGAATTATTTCGTAGCAGTCCTGTGTTAGCCAGTCGAAAGTGACCGGTTCCCGGCAAATCACTTTTAAGGCAGTGTTTTGTACACATCACAGTATTTCCTTTCTAATCTCTTTAAAAGCCAGTCTACAGCAAGTAGTATATACAACGACATTTTCTACACCCAATTCCCAACAGTTAAAAGTGATTTGTACTAGAAAATGTCGGCCTACCTCACGAAATCTGCCACTGATCTGTCGAAAATTAAGCCACTGCCACTGCCAGAATTTGTTGATGGCTGAATCTGAAGTTGCGCTTGGTGATTATCCTTTGCTGCTGATGAATCTGAATGCTCCTACTGTTGCCTGGAGTGATTATGACAATTTGAAGCTACTGTGAGTTGCTTAAGACGGCAGCATGAAGTAGGGGCCTAATGCTTCTCCGTTAAGGTAAATATTATAATACTTTAAAATTAATATGTGTGGTTAATTTTTAATGGGTATAAACCGTGCATGCATGCATCCCAAAACTTTCATCGCTTATCTCTTTTGGATTTACACATCTACGTACAAAAGTGATTAAGCATGCATTTCTTGAGCTTGAATTTGAACTTTAAAATTTATATGGTGTTCCTTGTAATTTGAAATTAAAAATTGTATATATGTGCATCGACTATATACATACATACATTGCATGGACAAATTACCTAGGAGCTCATTTGAGCTAATGACTAGTACGTTAAAAAGTCAATTTCATTACTTTGTTGAAAAGTCAAGAAATTGTGGTTGAAAATTGTTTGTGTTTGATAATTGAGAAACACAAATTTATTATTAATGGGTAAAAATAAAAATTAAAAATAAAAATAAAAAAAATTCAAAGGAGTCTGCTTCGTGTGCGGTAAGCAAGGACATCGAGCGTTTCAATGCTATTACCGCAAAGGCAAAAGTAGTGGAGGACAAAGCTGAAACAAAGATCAACTTGACAAGTGCAAGATGAGTATAGTGTTCCTTTAAATAGTAATTATTTTTTAACAAGTCGTATTTGCTCTATTTTCTAAGAGCTCGCATAAAATGAGATATCATTAGTACTAAATGTTAGTTGAATTAATATCTGAATACATGTTAGTACTTATTAGTGTGTTGATAGCATGAAAAAGTCATCATTCTTGAATACTCTGTCTAGGAAGGTGGTTTTTAAGTAAACCTTTGTTTCACCACTCGACCTGGGAGTATCTAAGAAGTAAGGGTTGATCATGCAGGGTAGTGAAGGGCTACTTGATCCTCACCTGAAATGAGGATGACTTTAATATGTTATTAAATAGTCAAAGCCTTGCAATAGATATTACTCAAGTAGTGCAACAGTAGTGTTGACTAAAGCTACCATTTTATAAGAAGAAATTTCTTTTAAGAATAAATATGAAATTTTGTATTGATTTGCATGGTATCAATGCTATTTATGAGTTATGAATTTCCTCAAAGTGAAGGAAAAATGGCGAAGTCACGTGAAATAACTTTAAATGTTAAGACTTTAATTTCATATGTTGAACTCACCTTGGTGATATTTATGTGGATAAGTTATTCTTCAAGAAATACGAGTTTGTATATATTCGTCGCATATCATATTAATTATTGCTTTTAAGAATATTATACAAAACTAGTGACTATGTTGTGCAACTTGAAGTAGCATGCTAACAACATTATTTTGTGTCTTACTGCCAATGAGCATTAATTATTTAATATCTTAATTGAGCATCTTGAAGATATAGTGAGCATTTATTATTTAATATCTTAATCGAGCATCTTGAAGATATAGGACTCCTGTATAAAGGGAAACCTTAATGGTTGGGGTAACCATTTTGGTTGATATATATTATACCATTGAGTCTACATTAATCAAATACAGAGTTGATATAAAGTTTGCATAGCTTAGCCTACTAAGGAGCCAATGTTGGACTCCAAATATCAATATAGGTAAGAGATTAAGTACATTCGAAAATCATATATATATATATATATATATATATATATATATATATATATATATATATATATATATATATATATTTTATGTGTTGCATTGTGGGGGTAATTAACTCATTATAATTATTTTCTATAAGTCTCTAATCGAGAATAATGGTAAAGAGGATGTTTCATGGTAAGCATGAAAATCTCAAAGGAATTATTTGTAAGTTAATGAAGTACTTGTCAAAGTGTACGTAAGTCGAGAAGATTAATTATGATGTTAGTCATTGAATTATTGATGGAATCCAAGAGGTGATGAATTCGTGGTGGATCCACTTTTGTGGTCAAACAAAACCATGAAAAGAATCATAAAATAGTACACTAATTGGCTATTCCTATTATGTATGCACTAGTGAGATTGAGCTACAACTCTTAACGAAAACACATACTTAACTTAAAAGAGTTAGCCGCCTTTTATAAAAGATAATGTGTTATCTTTGCAGAGCACTCATGAGCATCTAGAGGTTCAGTTGTGTTAAAATATATATAAGAGACATGCTAACACTCCCTATAGTTATGGCATACACTTAAAGAGAAATAGTGGCTGTGAAGACTACTTCTGTACATATTCATCGGTGACCAAAATAGCTACAATACACGCCTTGTTTGCCTTAGCTTCGTCTCACAAGTGGATAGTCAATCAAATGGACGTGAAAACGACTTTCCTAAATGGTGATATATATGGAAGAAGAAATCTACATGGAACAACCACCTGGATGCATTGATCCAGGGCAAGAGAAAAAGGTATGCAGACTCATTAAATCTCTGTATGGACTTAAACAAGCTCCAAAACAGTGGTATGAAAAATTTCATAAAACACTGTTAGACTTAGGCTACTCGATCAATAGGTCGGATGCCTGTCTATACTCGAAGGAGATTGAGTCTAGCATCATACTCATATGCATCTATGTAGATGACATGCTTATCTTTAGTTCTAATCTCAATGCAATTGAAGAAACTAAAGGAAGCTGAGTGGCTAAGAAGTTTAATGGCAGACTTGCCATTGTGGGGGTGTAATACACCGTCCGTGCCCATACATTGTGATTCACAAACTGCCATATGTGTGGCTGAGAATAGTGTCTATAATGGAAAGAGAAGACACATAAGAGTCAGACATGAGTCTGTACGATTACGAATGGGGTAATCACGTTACAATATGTGAAGTCCGAGAGGAACATTGTGGATCCTCTAACAAAAGGACTAAATAGAAAGACCATCCTTGAAACGTCAAAGGAGATGGGGCTTGGGGTCTCTGAGGTAAGAAATTCATGATGGATACCACAGTGGTGGTCAAACGCAGTTATGAAACGTCTTACAGATCCGAAGAAACTAAACATGAGATATCTCCTAAAAGGAGATAATCTAAAAGAGGGTCATATTGACCTCTAACACAAAACAACAGGGGCTGGTGTGTGCACCTGAGTTCAAAACAAATACTTCTAAATGAGTTCAAGATTCAATTCACTCATGAGGAGTAAGTTACTCAAGTCACTACGTGTCAGTTCAAGTTTAATCACTGACGCTAAAATCAGCTCTCACGCTCTGCTCAGACATGATTTCAATTCTATTCCTGCTCGAATGTGTGGGGGATTGTTGGGTTTCCATTCAACCATAATAGAATATTTGTTGAGGCTTTTTTCTCAACCAGAATAATTGTTGTAGCTTTTTTCTCAACCAAATAATTATTTGTGGAGCTCTAATTAAGCTATTCAATTTGTGGCCTACAACAATTCCGCCTCCACTATTTTTGCTCAAACTTGTGGCTAGAATTGAGAAGACAATTATTTCAGAAGCTATAAATGCATGCCTTCCCAGAGCATTCAAATCATCCAATTGAATTTCTTCTCTTCTCCTCTTCACTCTCATTTCTCTCTGGGTCTGAGCGCTTTGAGTACGAAATAATTGAGAATTATTTCGTAGCAGTTCTGTGTTAGCCAGTCGAAAGTGACCGGTTCCCGGCAAATCACTTTTAAGGCAGTGTTTCGTACACGTCACAGTATTTCCTTTCTAATCTCTTTAAAAGCCAGTCTACAGCAAGTAGTATATACAACGACATTTTCTACACCCAATTCCCAACATGTGCACTATTAATTAACAACATTCATGTTTCTATTGTCAACATTAGAGGAAAACATCGACTTATTAAAAATTAAAAAAAAGAACGATTTTAAGATTATATTGTAGGTGATAATAATAAGTTGATAATACAATTTGTTTATATAAAATAAAGGGTTTAAAATTATGAGAATATACAGCGAAAGAAAAATGGTAAGAAACCAAGAAAAATCCAAGTCATGTGTAATACAAGTTCTTCTTAAAATCGATTCACTACCTCCTGAGGGAGCTAGAAGTGTTGTAACGTCGGTCTCCCTGATAAAATGGATTATAATATAGTTGAGCACTCAAGCTATATTACTTTCGACGAACTAGAACAACAGAAGATCACTTCGAATTCTATCGGAACTGTTCGCAGAAACTTTTTAAGAAAAGGATTTTTCGAGGGAGAGAAAATCAAGGAACTTGCTTAAAAAAAACCTTCCCGGAACCAAGGAATTGAAATTTATACAATTAAAAATGACATTAACATGTTTTCAAAAAAAAAAAAAAAAACAATGACATTAACATTTGAATTAAATCATATTTTTAATCTCTATAACAACTCATATTTAATATGTAAATTAACAAAATTGTTATGTATGTTAATTCTTGAAAAATAAATTGAAATTAATTCAAAAGAATCGGAATTAACGCTTCTAAAACGATACCCGAAAGGTGAAACCCAGAGAAAATACGCTCATTTTAGGGCCAAAAGAGTGGAGACTCATCACGAGACAGTCAAGGCTCGCGCAGTAAACAGCAAGCAACAAGGTCCTAACATTAGTATGAGTTCGTTGACCGCTTAACGGCGTTCCATCTTGATGACCTAAAAAACGTAATGAGAAGTTCGCAAATTTTTTTTGAACGTATAATATATTAATTTTTACTCGTTCCACTTTGAAGAACCTGAATCCATTTTTACTCGATCCAAATTAAGAGTGGACCCAACACACATTCCAATCATTATTGCATGGACCATGGTCCACACAACTGTGTGGACCAAAAATAAGAAGTACATTATTTTTGTACTGAAGGTACATTATTTTTATACTGTAGGTACATTATTTTAGGGTACATTATTTTTGTACTGAAGGTACATTATTTGATATATACTGTTAAATAATGTATCTACAGTACAAAAATAATGTACCTTCAATATAAAAAATAATGTACTTTTTATTTTTGGTCCATGGTCCATACAATAATTTGCCCACACATATACCACAAAATAATAAAATGTCCCATTTAAATGATTGCACAATACTCTATCACATTGAAAATATAATTTAAATTAAGTTGTCAATTGTTAAAAGAGTGTCTGTTTACCGAAGTAAAATTGAGGAGAACAAGCTAAGTAAAAACCGGAGTTTGGTGGAAATTCTTTACGTTTGCGTGGCTGAGGTTTAGAGCCTTAGAGGCATTGGGCATATGAGATTATGAGCAATGCTATTATATATTCCTTCTTTTCACACATCTGCAATTCCCAGATCCCTTACCCATTCATCATGTTATCTACACTTAAACATATAGACAATGAATACACAATATTTACGTAATTTGATAATCCGACGAAGTTAAAACCATCTAAGTATTTTTTAAAAAAAAAAACACTATTTATATGATTCAATAGGTTATTTATTAGAAATGAAGCTGTTATTTTATTAATTTAAATTTGAAAAAAAAAATCGAATTTATGAGTTGTGTATTTATAGGAGACATGCACTGGCATGTGATGATGTATTAGTTTCTTAATTAAGGTTTAATTTACATTTTGACTTTGAAGCTATCAACACCTACAACTAGTAGTATATATTATTATGTATTAGCTAAGGTTTCATTTACATTTTGACTTTGAACCTCTCTACACCTACAACTAGTATTTTTTTTTTCTTTGAGTACTACAACTAGTAGTATTATTACTCAATTTATTATTACTTATTGCATCATCAATTAAATTAATTTGTATTTTCTGATTCGAAGTAGAATAAACGTTCAAAAAAACACTACTTGAACTCTCAAAATCTACTCTCATCTTTTACTTCATCACACAAATTTTTGATGTAGATATCTTTATTGAGAGTCTATGCAGTAGGATTCAAAACCTTTCAAGCAATAAAATAACGTTTCATGCATGAACTCTTTGGTCCCTTACTTGGCTTAGGTTATTATTTGTCTTAATCAACTGGCAAATAATAATATAAAGCTAAGTATGCACATGCAGAGTATACGTTTATGAAGATATGTGTATTTCAACTGCTATATATTCCTCCAATGAGTTATTAAATATTACTCTTTCTATTCTACTTGATGTGTCAAGCCTACTATAATATAAAGGCTGACCGATGATTAGGTACCCTTAAAATGTGTCAATTTTTTGTTTGGTTAGTGACTTGTTAGATGAATGGAAATTAATTTTCTCATTTGATTGATATTTGGGATAGAATATTATGTTTACAATTTTTTTTTTTCTTTTACAGTATGAGGGTTTTAACTTTTAACCGTGTCTATTTTCTTTCCTCTTGAATGTCGTTAGTTTTGATTAGAGATAATATGCACATGTTACATTGTGATTTGTAATGAAGATGCATTATTTCATATATAATGATTTGTTATAATTGGTACGTGTTGCATGTATCTATTGTTATTATCACCCATTTGATTCCTTACGTGTATTCCTATTTATTTATACTTTGCATTGGGAGATTGGAAAAAGAATATGTTATGCCAAACATGCAAACCATGTAATCACGATAGCGGAAAAGTAACTTGCAGACCTTACTTGTATTCATCATGGTAGCCGAAAAATAACAAGCAAATTATTATGTATTGATGGTGGTCGAAAACTTACATGTAGGTCATGTATCTATGGTAGTTGAAAAGTACTTTAATTTTGTAGAGGTACTATGCGGAAGCATGGTTTTTGTTGAGATTAACGAGAACATACAAGAGAAAGTAAAGAAGTTAAAATTAAACAAGCTAAGGTTTATATGCATGGTTGAACAAAGTGTTTGTGTCTACATCTATGGGGTGAAATTATATTGTTCTTTTATTAATTGTGATTATGATAAAAAATCTAGAGATACAATCCACATATTTATAGGTATCTCTAAACATGTACATGTACAAAAATACCCATGTACTGTACATACCATGGGCCCAACCTACTTAGCTCTGCTCCATTCCTTACCGGTCATACATATATATAAGACATACTCAACAAATCTCCACCTTGGCGAAGTTGTAGCTTAGGAGAAAAATCTATATCACATATACTCATGGGTCGGGTGACCATGCTCATTTAATATTTGTAAACACCCAACAAGTCTAAACAATATATGTTGTTGAATTGTATTTGTCAACACATTTGCTGCATTTTCACTAGTATGATTTTTTTTTTCTTTTTGCAATAGTATCTGACAAGAAACAACCAACTCCCTAACCTAATGGAACCTTACATGAACATGCTTGATTTTGACATGAAGTACTTGATTTTTATCTAAAAAGATGACACTTTGATTGTGGAACTCCATCTTGCTTAATACCCAATTCAATTCTTTATAATTAATTAAACTTGAAAGCCACAAACCTCTTTAGCTACTTCGGTCAAAATTATGTATTGTGTTTCAGTTGTTGACAACACTATAATAGGCTAAATCGATGATCGATCTTCAACAAATAAGACCACCACTAAGATCAAAGTGATATATACCCTGTTGTAGAAAGTCTATTATCCTTGTCACTAGCATAATCTGAATCCATTCCACAACAAAATGCTCACTGTCTGACTCCTCAAATACAATACTATGTCCCATAGTGTCCCTTAAATACTGAAGAATCTACTTAATTGTCTCCCATGGCTAATGCTGTTTTTCAGATTCAGACATGTACTTACTAATTTGACTAACAACACGTGTCAAATCGACCCATTTCATTATAACTCTAGCAGTAGCAAGCCTAGCCGAGTTGATAAAGAAACTTCTAAATTTGATTCATTATGGGAAAACGTCTATTAGCCGAACTTCATCAGAGTGTACATTTGAATAAAAATTACAGACTTTCTCGTAAATAAAAGAGTATAAGTAATTTTCAAAAAAAAAAAAAAAAAGAAAGAGTATAGGTATAACTATTTATAAAGCTACAAACCCTACAATAGATGAAAATGAAATTATGAGAAAGTATAGGGGCAATTTGTGTTATTTTTCTTTTATTTATAATTCATGGCAACACTCATTCCCCACATTGTCTACGTGATTAGACAGAAAATCGCGAAAAGCTAATAAGGTACCGACAAGGAGAGAGAGAGCATCTTATCTCGCCTGAGAATCTGAGATCGAATGGCGGAAATCGGAGACGACGCAACAGTGTCGGCGCCGGCGCCGGCGCTGAGGCTGAAGTGGGACGTGTTCCTAAGCTTCAGAGGCGAAGACACGCGGGATAACATCACCGATCACCTCTACGCCGCCCTGTACTCCGCCGGCGTCCGCGTTTTCCGGGACAACGACGGATTGAATGAGGGAGACGAGATAGCGGCGGCGCTGGTGGAGGCGATCGACGACTCAGCGGCGGCGATTGTGATCTTGTCGCCCAATTACGCTTCTTCGCGGTGGTGCTTGGAGGAGCTGGCTAGGGTTTGTGAGCTCCGGCGACCGGTTCTCCCGGTTTTTTACCGGGTTGACCCGTCGGATGTGCGGCGACAGAGGGGACCGTTCGAGGAGGGGTTTAGAAGGCATGAAGGAAGGTTTGGAGTGGAAAATGTGGAGAGATGGAGAAAAGCCATGGAAAGAGTTGGCGGAACTAAGGGTTGGGTCTTCCATGATAGGTAAAACCTTAAGCTTTCTTAACTTTTTTACTTTTTTCTCGTGGAAGCATTTTGTTTGTTTGTTTGGTATATCTTCTCATATCTCCTCCTTCACCATCTCCATTATCTTAGAATCATCCTCTCATCCTCTATAACAAATACTGTCAATCCTGTCCATAAGAATAGCCCAGGGGTAAGAGTGCTCTACCCACTGCCGAAAGGTTGGAGGTTCGATCCTCAAACCCTTGGATTTGACCAGGGTTTGAGCAGGTAACCTAGACTAATTTACCTTCTTGTGATCCTTTGCCGGTTAGGGTCACCGGGGCCAGGAGAAAAGAACAAATACTTCCAAACCTTATTATCCGTTGTTGACCACCTCTTCAATTCATGTCATATATATATCCTTTCACTTATTTTTCAAAAGTTATGTATTGAAAATATTGGAATCTAGCTAGGTGACCCGAGTCTAAGGAATTGAACTGAGCCCGACGACCCGGACTAAGGTGGTCCCTTGGTCCGGACCAATGTATGTAACCAGGAGCTAACCCGGGACACCCAACCATTTTCGTCCCGTAGTCTGTCTCAGGAGCCGGAATGATGGGTCTGGATTAAATCATATTTGTAATCTCCATGACAACTCATATTTAATCTGTAAATTTAACAAAATTGTTATGTACACGTTTATTCTGGAAAGATAAATTGAAATTAATTCAAAATTAATTTATGAGGATCGGAATTAACGCTTTCAAAACACACACATACCACAAAATAATAAAATGTCCAATTTAAATGATTGCACAATACTCTATTTCACATTGACAATATAATTTAAATTAAGTTGTCAATTTTTTGAATACCCAAGTAAAATTGTGGAGAACAAGTAAAAGATCAGAGGGAGTCATCATGTTATCTACACTTAAACATATAGACAAGGGAAGTTAAAACCATCTAAGTATTTAAAAAAAAACACTATTTATATGATTCAATAGGTTATTTATTATAAATGAAGCTGCTCTTTTATTAATTTAAATTTGAAACAAAAAAGTCGAATTTATGAGTTGTGTATTTATAGGAGACATGCACTGGCATGTGATGTATTAGTTTTTTAATTAAGGTTTAATTTACATTTTGACTTTGAAGCTATCAACACCTACAACTAGTAGTATTATTATGTAGAGTTTATTACTGAAATAGTCCCTCGCTTATTGTGAAATTACCAATTTGGTCCTTGACAATTTTTCGTACCCAATTAAGTCCCTCGACTTTGAAAATTTTAACAAATTTGGTCCTCCGTTTATTTTGTCGTTAAACATCCGTAAAAATCGGGACCAAATTGGCAATTTTGCTATAATCAAGGGACCAAATTGGTAATTTTGCTATATCAAAGGACCAAATTGGTAATTTTACTATAGTCAAGGTATCATTTCAGTGAAAAATTAATTACCCCTTAAATTTATGTGAGTTTAGTTTATCTGTATAAGCTTGGGTCAATTAGTTTTATGAGTATAAAATATAGTCCGTACAGACAACTTAATTAGTTTTGAGTAATATATGGATTATTATGGGCAAAGGTAATACCGAGTTCGGGCAACTAAGTCACTGTGACATACCTTGGACAAGCAAAAGTAATGATCATATTATTGAATTTATTGTATTCATAAGTTATGTAATGAGTCGATCATTGCGACCCACCGAATATAGCAAGCATAAATTAACTCAAGATATAATCTATAAGAAATAAAAAAAAAAAAAAGTAGAAATATTTTAATATCATCCAATTTAATGATTTAATCTGATATATAAAAACTTATAAAAGTGAATCTAGGTTAGTATTCATAATTTATGCCCGTATTTTAATACTTATTAATTTGTACATTGCACTAAAAAAATATTTTATTATTATTTTTGTCGAAAACAAATACTCTGTTGAACTTTTATTAGTATATATTCCCTTCGTCCCATTTTAAGTAATGAGTTCGGTTAACTAGGCTTGACTGAAATTATTTATAATTTAATTTTTCATAATATTAAAGTTTAGAATTAATATGTACTACGTAAAATTTATATATTTAGAAACTACATTAAAAAAATATTAAATAGAAAAACAAAAGCAAATTAAAAAATTATAACAAAAGACTAATGAAAATAAACAAAAGAAATAGTTGGTTTGACCAATAAATAGTAAGTATGATAGATAAAATGAGACATGTGGCGTATTATATTTAATCATTTATCATATCTAATATGAGTTCTACAACTATGATTTTTTTATGAATTCTTTTTTTTTTCTAAATTTATATACTATTTTAAAAAAAAATATTTCAATATAACTATAATTTTAACATTAAATATTAATATTTAGCATTTAGTTTTGCCCATTGGACATATATATGAAAGACTAATATCAATATAAAAATTAAACTCACAATAGTTTGATATTTATTAAAATGCTTTCTTTTTCGGTCTAATGTAGCTATCTAAGGTCCACTTGCCAAAGTCTAAAATAGACATTTGCTTGAAAAATCTACGAAGTATTTATTTATTTATTCTTTTGAAATTATTACATATATATATTTATTACATATTTATTTATTATATATATATATATATATATATATATATATATAGCCAAGTCTAGTGCGGCCAGGCCTTAACGTGAGGTCGCACCATTACGTATGCAAAAATGCACCAATAGTGTAGAAGATGCACAACAATTAAATGCACCAATGCACCACAAAACGCACCACACACCAAAAAATGTACCATACTTCACCACTCATAACGGTACGTTTTCGAATACTATGTGGTGTGTTTATTATGCGTATCTAATAGTGTGTTTTGTGGTGATGTTGTTGATGCATACCTAATCATGCATTTTGGGGTATATTGGTGCATTTCATTGTTGTGCATTTCGTAACACAACTGATACTTTTTTGCATACGTAATGGTGCGGCCGCACGTTAAGGTCGGGCCGCATATGAGCTGACATTTGTGTGTGTGTGTCTATGTATATATATATGTATACATATATATATATATATATATACATATATATATATATATATATATATATATACATATATACATATATATATAT